>CM069164.1:332500-375000 GCA_035221665.1 Okamejei kenojei
TAGCAGGTTATTTGCCATTTGTGACAGACATGACATCCTATACTAGCTTGTGTAAGGACTGGACCCGTTGTGCTGATCCAAGTGCCATAATCATTCCCATCTAGGATATTAGTTTGTCCAGAGTGAGCCCCGATATTGGTGTCCATCCTCGTAACATGGTGTACTACCTATGTCCCATATATGGGTGTATCTGGGCCTGGGGGGGGATAGAGTACAAATACCCCTCATTCGTTTAGGTACTAGTGGGTGTGATCCTATAGCCAGGTGATCACCCCCTCTGCCCAGATATTAGATAGGGCACTCCTTGCACAATAATGGCACTGTAACTCAATCCTTCATCGAAATGAAGGGTGGCCAGAACTCCAGCACTTCAGTGTTGGAGGCTGAGTCATATGTAGTGTTCGTCCTGGTGCAGAACACTTCCCATTTCCTGACATATGTCAGGTACTGTCTTCTCGTGGACTCCCTGCACGACGCTGAGATGGCATTGATCGTCCTGTCGGAGAGTCCGTATCCCAGAAATGGCCTGTTCAGAAACTGCAAATCAACAAGTTCATACAGTCATGGCACGGATACTTTCCCGCACGGGGTGTGCCAACCTCCTTGGCCGTTGTTGATCCAGATGCAGGGTTCTGAGACCATCTTTGTACTGTTGGGAACCATGGTACCCATTGCGGCGTCTTGTTTAATTATTGTAAGACTCGCCTGATGAGGCAGAAGGGGAAAATGCATAGCAAAACAAATCCCCCCCCCCCCCCCCCCCCCCCCCCCCCCCCCCCCCCAATGCAGCGAGAAATCGTCCATCGCTGCTGCCCCTGGGTCTGGTTCCCAAGCAACATATGTTGGTAGTTGGTGAATTAGTCTGGATGGAAAAAAGGTCGATATCTGGTGTCCCATACATCCTATAATATCTGTAAACACTTTCCGATCCAACATCCATTTAATGTTGTCGTTGAATTTACGTGACCTGGTGTCTGCCACTGTATTTAGCTTACCTGGAAGGTAAGTGGTTGAGATCCAAATCTCTCTCCCAGACACCAGTGCCAGATATTATTAGCCAATTCATCACATGATATCGACTTTATTTCACCCATATGATTATATATAGGCCCCCACTGTGGTATCAATTTGTGCCGTACATGCAACTGGTGCTCATCTGAGCAGTAGGCCCCGAGTCCATGAAACGCTACCAGCATTTCTAGATAATTAATTCCTAGTGCTTTAAACAGAATAATTTTTGTGCACTCATCTGCCACCACAACTTGCAGTGGTATTAGTTGCTCCCCAACCTTTAGCACTGGCATCCGTATGTAATGTACCCTAGGGATATAGAATGGGATGATGGGGTTAGAATAATGCTGAGCATTTCTATCCACCAGTTTAATAGTAAGATTAAACGAGAACTTACCAGTTTGAAGTTTGATCTTTATTTTATGAGGAGTCGAGTTGAGGGACTACGTGAATAGAAGCCCGTACAGCCGTTGGTGCGTCAATCTTCAAAGCAGCGGAATGAATTCACAGCTAACAATGACCGAAGTATAACGGTAAGATGATAAAACTAGAACTACCAGATGAGATCTATGAGGGTGGGAGCGGAGGGCACGTAGTCCCTCAACTCGACTCCTCATAAAATAAAGATCAAACTTCAAACTGGTAAGTTCTCGTTTAATCTTACTATTTTACTTCGGAGTCACGTGAGTGACTACGTGAAGAGTTCAAAGCACTGTGAATTCACGCCGCAGACTCAAATCCGCCGTTCACACTGCCTGGATTGACTCAAAAGTCGTTAACAATCAATCATGCATCAGTAATACATTTGTTAAATGGAATAACAGTTTATGTACAAACAAATCATAACAAACCCCTCTAACTCAGGGGAAAAGTGTAACAGTACTGACACCAGAATCAGCAAACACCCCGAACCTTGAAATCGGCTTGTGATAAAACCTCTGAAATTAGCTCACTGAACCATCCTGCGGCCGCGAGGACCTTGAAATCGTTTGCACCGACACCTTACTGTGTGGTTTTTTGTGACTAAAAAACAAACCAACTCTGTTTCTCTCAGAGATTTAGTAATCTCAATGTAACGAGATAAATGTGAGACTATACAGAAGCGATCATCTGCGGAGTATGCTGAAAACACAATCTTACATCCTGTCATGCCTCTTTTATTATGTTTAAGCAAATCATAGACATAAAATATAATGGCATCAGCCGACACATGCATTCTATCTAGCCGTAGCTTTTGCAACATTTATACACGTTGAGCTGAAACCAACGCCATAAGCATGACAACCTTCATAGATAATTTGGCTACTGATAGGCTTGTAACAGGAGCCCACTGGCGACGAGCCATAAAAACTTCACTCAAATTCCAAATACCGGCATACCTGGGTTTAGGAGGATTAAATTGAAAACTCCCTTCATGAATTGTGAAACTAACGGATGTCCCTACTGTATGCAATTCTGCATTCATAGATAAATAAGACAGAGCACTTCTGGCTGAATTAATCGCACTGTAACTTAATTTTTTCGGTCAATTAAAGAGTTGACAAAACTCCAATACATCCGTGATCCCTGCAGTGTGATATACAATATCCTGCTGTAGGCAGAATTGCTCCCACTTGCTTATATAGGTGATATATTGCTGCTGTGTACTATCCCTGCAGGTCGACGTGAGAACATCCACCGTCCGATGAAACAGTCCTCTCCCCAGGTATGGCCTCCTTAAAATCTGCAATTAACAGATCAATACAATCCTATAAAGGATGTTGATCCCCAGTGACTGGATTTACCAGTAGATTTTTATTCTTGGGCATAAGCATGTAAGGCTCCCTAGCCATTTGTAATACAACGGGAAACCATGCCCGTGGAGGCCAACCTGACACTACCAATACCCCTGAAGCGGAGTCCTCCTTGATCTTTTGCAAACATCTGCTGATGAGACAGAATGGAGAAAATACATACACAAACATTCCTCCCCAATGCAGCGAAAATGCATCCACTGCTACTGCCCCAGTATCTGGTTACCATGAAACATATCTAGGTAACTGATGATTTAATTGAGATGCAAACAAGTCAATATCTGCAATGCATACTGATCAATCATTTGGTTAAATACATCCTGATTTAACATCCATTCAATGTTGTCATTAAACTGACGTGACCTCTTCCTGGCAAATAAAGTGCTGAAAGCCAGATATTTTGGTCAATACACCAGCTCCAAATCTGGTTAGCCAGTCTATCACAAGACTGTGACTTAACTCCACCCATGTGGTTAACATATGCCACTGCTGTGGTGTTGTCAATCTGACCTGCACATGCATATCCCTCCTTGTAGAACAATAAGCTTTGAGCCCATACCAGGTGCCCAACAACTCTAAATAATTAATCCCTCTTAATTGAGGAAGCGATGTCTCATCATCCATATTCCATCCGCCTCCACAACTAGAAGACATATCTGTTGCACCCCAACCCAGTGCACTTACATCAGTCTGTAATATCAGTGACGGTGATTCCACCAAAACCTTCCTTAAATTTTTGAAACATGTACTATCCACCATTGTATGTCAGCAATCGCCCCAGCTGACAACGGCATAGGCCTATCAAAAATGGCCCCTTTGTATTCTCAGTGCCTGTTCCTTTGATAGTTGTAATTGTTGATAATGCAGAGGACCATACTGCACAGCTGGAAAGGCTGCAACAACTTCCCAAAAAAGCTGGCTACTTGTCTAATCGAAGGCCGTTGTTCTCCAACGAGCTTAACACAGTCCTCAATTAACTGATTCAATTTAGCCCTGGGCAAAGTTACCAACATGTGATTGGAATTAATGGTAAATCCCAGATAATCAATAATTTGGACTGGTGATAATTTAGATTTTATCTGGGTGAATAACAAATCCCATTTGTTCAAAAGTGATTTTAACAACTGAAACTGATGATTGAGTTTCAGCATGAGTCTTTCCAACTATCAGAATATCATCTAAATAGGCCATTACCACATGCCCCTAAGCTCTAAGTAATGCTAACACAGGTTTTACCAATTTAGTAAATAATCTAGGAGCTGAAGTTAATCCATTCAGCAATGTCCTGAATTGCCACAGCTCAGTCATCCAAATAAATTTCAAATATCTTCTATCATGACCATGAATAGACACTGTGTAATACGCATTCTTTAATCAACGGTTGCCATATAATACCCTTTGGACACTAGATGTTTGCCCGTGGTAAAGGTCTCCATTTTGAAATGCCTATAACAAACAAATTTGTTCAAATTGGATAAGCCCAGAATAATTCTACATCCCTCAGTCTTTTTAGATCTGGGAAATATACTTGACAGAAATTGTTGACTTTGATATACAGAAGGCTCAATTACCCCTTCTTACGTAACGACTGAATCTGCTTGAATAAGCACATTTTCCTCATCTGAAAATAAGTTTACGACTAGGAAAATGTTGACTAGGTAGACTGTCCTTATAGTAAAATCCAATTTTTCACCCCTTCAATACACTAAGTATGAACAAATCTGATGTCAACTGCTGCCATTGTTTGAGAAACAATTTTTACCTTCCCCAATTTGAACAGGAACATCAGTTAATTCATCTTCTGTCAATGGTATATTCCTTACCAGCATCTTTCCTTGCGGCCTTGTTGTCCTCGACTTCTTGTAGAGAACCTTTTTTGCCTTGCTTCCAGCTGGCTTAATGAGGGCCATGGTTATAACAACCTCATAACAGTCTTTGACCTTTTTTGCAAGGTTACCACCAAACAACAGATTTCGTGGTGGTACACTGGTTTAAAAATGCATTACAAAGGAGTTCCAGTTCATCCTGCTGTGCTTCAACCATATCATTTGTATCAATAACTTTCACCACAGCTGTAATACCTGCTGAAACAGTTTAAGCACTTTTTAAAACTTCATCTCCTGGGCCCTAGCAGGCAAACCCATCTATGACCAAATTTGGTGATTAACCACCGGTACCTTCAGGAGATCACAATTAACAGGAGCTTTATAGTTTTGTTTTTTATTTTTTCTACTTCATCCATAGCTAGCTCCTGTAACTGGTGGGAGAGCATATACCGAATGGCTTCAGCCAATTCTACATCAATCGCCTTTTCTGCCTCTCTACACTCAGCAAACTTCCCAGCAATGTTCGGAATTACCTCCAACCGAACACCTTTACTGCTCTCTCCCAGCAAACTGCCCTGATAGAACATCCTCCTCACAGGCAGGATAGTTCTGCAGCCCTGAAACAGGTGCTGCTAGCACAAGCTCTCCATCAGCCTGGCTTGGGCATCACTCCTCCTCACGGAGCTGGAACATCCTCCTCACAGGCAGGATAGTTCTGCAGCCCTGAAACAGGTGCTGCTAGCACAAGCTCTCCATCAGCCTGGCTTGGGCACCACTCCTCCCCACGGAGCTGGTCCCTGACGAGCATTCTTTTGAAATAGAATCTCGACGTGGGAGAGCCGTGAGCAAACGGACTCTCCTATGGAGGGTATAACCTCCAGGCCCGACTCATTTACGGGCCACAGAGACTTGCCAGCGGCCTTCCCCCTACTGACAAGCCTCCACTGCCCCCCGGCAGTGGGTCCGCAACCACTGGCTGTGTAGCAGGTGTACCAGACGGGCCTCCATCCTCAACACTCTCCTGGTCACTCTCCTTTCTACCCCCGGAGCGCCTCGCCGACACCTTCTTCCCTTTCTGCAACCTTCTCTACCCAAACTGTCGCGGAAAAGGACATGCGGTAAAAGTTTTTAAAAAACCTTACCTGTTTGAACTTTGTTAACAAACTGCAAATGCTGGAGAATCGAGGGTGAAGTCTGAAGAAGGGTCTCGACCCGCAACATCGACCATTTCCCTCGCTCCTTAGATGCTGCTGCACCCGCTAAATCTCCAGCCATTCGTATAACCCGCGGTTTAAACTTACCGCTCGGAGGAGCGCTGCTGCTCCAACCGCCCGACTGCACCAGCGTCTGACGTCATGACGCACCAACGGCTGTACGGGCTTCTATTCACGTAGTCACTCACGTGACTCCGAAGTAAAATTCTGATTTGCTTTCCCTGGTAGTTGCATAGGCCTATTGAAATGGCCTGCATGATTTTTGAGAGCTAAAATTTCCCTCTTCCAGGTTTTAATAATGGAGTGGTCCAATTGTGCTGCTGGGAACGCAGCCACCAATTTCCCAATCACTCTTGCTCCTTGCCGAATGGATGGTTCCCTGATGCCAGGGAGGCTTTTGCATACTCCCATCAAGTCTGTCACTTTGTTTGGTGGCAAGGTGATTGACATATGAACAGAGTCAATAGTGAACCCCAAATAATCCATGGTAGTGGAGGGTTCCAATTTTGATTTATCTGGATGTACGTTAAATCCCTGTGTTGTGGCTGATACCACCAATGTAGCCAGCTCCAATTTTCACCTACAATGAGAATATCATCCAGGTAAGCCATGACAATATGGTTATGTTTCTTTAAGTATGCTAAAGCTGGTTTTAATAAATTTGTAATAGCCTGGGTGCTGATGACAACCCATTGGGTAAGGCCTAATACTGCCATAGCTGTCCCATCCAGATAAATTTCAGGTATTTACGATGATCCTGTGTGTGACAAACGTGTCTATTTTGAAATGGGCATACTGAACGGAAGTATTTAGTTCGGTCAAATCTGTAATGATACGGCAACTACCATATTTTTAGTTTTTTATAAATATATTTGATACGAACTCTTGAAATTCTCTGATTGTTTTCTCAATTCCCTTTTGTGTTTAGTCTTAACAGTTCAGCATGGCCTGCTGTTCTCTCTTTTTGTGAAGTATGAACTTCCTGCTAGGCGTATGCTGAACTGGGACGGTAGTTCGTATACAAATTCAATTTTGTAATTCTGAATACTTCCGAGTATGTGAAAGTTCAGAGGTAAAAGTGCAGCACACATGATGAAACAAGTGCAACCGTCCCCCAACTTTTGATGAATCGGACATGCAATGTTTTTTTAAGACAACCAGACCCACCTACCTCCATGGTTACCGGTGTTGTGTGGGTTGTCTCCGCACTTGTTTCTTCTGGTATTGTGTTGCTGCGTTGTGGGGTTGGCGCATTTTCCATGAAGGCCGGGCTGGGCCATGGTCTGAAAGACCGCTGTGCAGGTGGGCCGGCCTTCGAGCTTTTCACCACCAGATGGTCTTCCATAGTACCGATGTCTGGTGGGTGTGTAGGGGTGCTGCCGCTGTTGATAGTGGGTTTTAGAGGTGCTTGGCACCTTGATCAGGCCTATAGCCTTGGCTTCCTCATGCAGGTCTTTCACCTGCTTCGGGAGGTCCCCCAACAGCAATTTTGGCGCCTGTGTGCTACTTGTCTTGCATAATTCCGCACTTATTGATGATGCTCTTCCTGTAACTGTTAATCTCCACTGAGTATTACACAGTCTGCTAGAGCATCTAGTAACTCTTCAGGCAAATCAACCCCATCAGTTGTCCTGGTACTGCTGTGATTTTAGCAGCCAGCAGTTTCCTCTGGAGCTTCCCTTCCTGGCTCCTTATAGATGGGCTCCTGTTGCCCCAGATGGGGTCAGACTGCTGGTACTTTAAGAGAATGGAGTTCTCTGGAGCAATGTACTTCCTAGCCATAAAGTTAATGGCTTGCTCCTGTAGCTGGTTTGTAGCCATGTATTTTGTACTGGCTTGCAGCTTTGTATAGGCAGTCCTTCCTGAGTTGGTACAGCATGTGTTCCCACAATTCTTCTGCTGCTCTCTCTTCTGGCACCCCTCACAGTTGACTGTTCAGCCATTGCCCCTTCTTCAGGGTCAGCCCAGCTCTGACCCCTAATGCTCCCCTGCGAAGAGGGTGAGACATTTGGCAGTCCTTGAAAGGATCCTGCCGTGGGTCTGCGAGGAGACCCACTGTGACTCTGGCCCTGCATAAGCAGGTCACGCTGGAGCACTGCTCCCCATCCGCTCCCGCGGGAATATATACATATATATAATTTAGCCAAACCTTATTCATACCTAATCCAATTTAAAGCATTAATATTGCTTTCAAGTGTGTTAAAAGACTTGCTACAGCATGCACCAGATTGCATGGATCTGAGTACAAGAGCAGGGAGGTTCTACTGAAAAGGATTTGAGTACAAGAGCAGGGAGGTCCTACTTCAGTTGTACAGGGTCTTGGTGAGGCCACACCTGGAGTATTTCATTCAGTTTTGGTCTCCTAATCTGAGGAAAGACATTCTTGCCATAGAGGGAGTACAGAGAAGGTTCACCAGACTGATTCCTGGGATGGCACGACTTCCATGTGAAGAAAGACTGGATAGACTCGGCTTGTACTCGCTGGAATTTAGAAGATTGAGGGGTGATCTCAAAGAGACTTACAAAATTCTTAACGGGTTGGACAGGCTAGATGCAGGAAGATTGTTCCCGATGTTGGGGAAGTCCAGGACAAGGGGTCACAGTTTAAGGATAAGGGGAAGTCTTTTAGGACCGAGATGAGAAAATAGTTTTTCACACAGAGTGGTGAATCTGTGGAATTCTCTGCCACAGAAGGTAATTCCACAGAAGGTATGGAGAGAAGGCACGTACAGGATACTGAGTTGGATGATCAGCATGATCATATTGAATGGTGGTGCAGGCTCGAAGGGTCGAATGGCCTGCTCCTGCACCTAATTTCTATGTTTCTATTGCACAATTTCAAACTGAAAAGTGCAAAAGCTCACCCTCACACCCCCCCCCCCCCCCCCCCCCCCCCCCCCCCCCCCCCCCCCTTGGTTGCTATGCTCCCTCGGGCTTGGTTTCTGCGCGCTCTTGCAATTTCTCACTTTCAACTCTCAATCCAATGTTCGCAGCCCTGCAATTTAAACATGCACCAAGCTAATTAACCTACAAATCTGTACACCTTTGTAGTGAGTGGAAACTAGAGCATCCAGAGAAAACCCACCTGGTCACAGGGAGAACGTACCGTACAAACTCCTTACAGACAGCACCCATAGTCGGGATCGAACCCGAGTCTCTGGTGCTGCAAGTACTGTAAGGCAACAACTCTACTGATGCACCACCATGCTGCCCACAATCTGGGGTATAAAGCAGCATCTGCAGTTCCGTCCTACACAAATTATCAGCTGGACTGCAGTTAAAAGAGCCCATCCTTCCGATCATCTTGCTTGTCAATTAGTATGGATGAGTTGGGTTGCAAAGCCTGTTCATGGAGTAGGTAAAAAATAAATTAATAAAAGTTGAACCCAGAGAAGAAATAGACTCGGCTTGTACTCGCTGGAATTTAGAAGATTGAGGGGTGATCTCATAGAGACTTACAAAATTCTTAAGGGGTTGGACAGGCTAGATGCAGGAAGATTGTACCCGATGTTGGGGAAGTCCAGGACAAGGGGTCACAGTTTAAGGATAAGGGGGAAATATTTTAGGACCGAGATGAGAAAATCGTTTTTCACACAGAGAGTGGTGAATCTGTGGAGTTCTCTGCCACAGAAGGTAGTTGAGGCCAGTTCGTTGGCCATATTTAAGAGGGAGTTGGATGTGGCCCTTGTGGCTGAAGGGATCAGAGGGTATGGAGAGAAGGCAGGTACAGGATATTGAGTTGGATGATCAGCCATGATCATATTGAATGGCGGTGCAGGCTCGAAGGGCCGAATGGCCTGCTCCTGCACCTAATTTCTATGTTTCTACGTTTCTATTAGCAATAAAAAAACAATTTTATTGGGTAAAAATAAAATCCATCTTATTTTTTGGAATACAAGCATGGAAAAGTGGCACATGTGGAAGGACTGCTGCCTCACAGCGCCAGAAACCCAGGTTCCATCCTGACCCTGGGTGCTGTCCGTGTGTGAAGTTTGCTCGTTCTCCCTGTGGCCGCGCAGGTTTCCTCCGGGTGTTCAGGTTTTGTTGATCAAAAGAAAGATACAGCATGGAAACAGGCCATTCAGTCCACTCCCACCATCGATCACCCGTTCACGCTAGTTCTACATTATCCCACTTTCCCATCCACTCCCTACACACTAGGGCAATTTTGCAGAGGATCAATTAACCTACAAATCTGCACGTCTTTGGGTTGTGGGAGGAAACCGGAGCACCTGGAGGAAACCCACGTGGTCACAGAGAGAACGTGCAAACTGTTTCCCCCACATCTTCAAGATCTTTGGGTTTGTTGATTCATTGGCCTCTGTAAATAGAAACATAGAAAATAGGTGCAGGAGTAGGCCATTCAGCCCTTCGAGTCTGCACCGCCATTCAATACGATCATAGCTGATCATTCAACAGTATCCTGTACCTGCCTTCTCTCCATACCCCCTGATCCCTTTAGCCACAAGGGCCACATCTAATTCCCTCTTAAAAATAGCCAATGATTGACTTCCGGTAGCGCTATGGAGGACTAGAAAGCAATGCCAGCCACCTCCGGGGAGAATAGACCTACCTGCTGCCTGCTGTTTCTGCACCTGCTGTTTCTGCACCGGCTGCTGTGAGTGACGTCATCAGGCGCGCAACCCGTTATGTCAACAAAGCGCAGCCCACCCGTGGAAAAAACAAAACTCCGGTACATAAGGAAAATGGCAGAACAAGAACAAGGCCTGACTGAAGCCTCGGCCTCAGGTAGGACACTGTCCCGAGAAGATGTGTCGAAAAAAATCGAAGAAAAAATCGGAAATGGAAGAACTCAAATTTTTTTTTTGTACAAGAAATGGCAGAGTTAAAGAAAGAAATACAGTTGAAATTAAAGACTGAACTGGAAAAAATGAATTTTAAGGAAGAAATAGAAAAAATCAAGGCGGAGGAAGGAGTTAAAGTCTGAAATCAATATTTCGGCCACGGAATTATCAGACAAGCTGCGAAAGGAAATTGCAGAAATATTGACGGATCAATCTGCAAGTATAATGGAAGAGATGAATGAAAAAATTGAAAATAATGTGGAAATGGAAAAGGAACCTGTGGTGGAAGAAATTAATGAACAATCAACAGCCATAAAAAACCTTGAAGAACTAGTTGAAACAAGTACTCAGACTACGAAAACACACCTCAAAGAAAATTAACGATTATCTGACTTACTGGGCAAAATCACTGATAAGTATTGAGTTGGAAGGACGCTAGAGAAGACAGAACCTAAGGATCATGGGTATTCGAGAAGGGAGAGAAAAGAATCAAGATACCCGAGAGTTTACTGCAAACTTATTGCAAAAGGTTTTATCTCTGGAACAAAAGCCTTTGCTAGCCCGAGCACACAGAGTAATGAGACGTTATACAAAGCACGATGCTCCTCCAAGACAAATTATAGTAAAAGTCCAGTATGATCATGTTTTGGAGGAAATGATGAATAAAATTGTAAAAAGTAGAAATCTTACATATGAAGAAGATTCGATTAGCATTTACCGAGACTATCCAGCAGAGGTCTCCAAGAAACGAAATGCGTTCAAAGAGACCAAAAGAATTTTGAGGGAAGTGAAGAATCTGAAGTATAGTCTGAGATACCCAGCCACACTGAGAGTCACCAACAAATGGGATTTGTTATTGACCCAGATAAATCTAAATTATCACCAGTCCAAATTATTGATTATCTGGGATTTACCATTAATTCCAATCACATGTTGGTAACTTTGCCCAGGGATAAATTGAATCAGTTAATTGAGGACTGTGTTAATCTCGTTGGAGAACAACGGCCTTCGATTAGACAAGTAGCCAGGTTAATTGGGAAGTTTGTTGCAGCATTTCCAGCTGTGCAGTATGGTCCTCTGCATTATTAACAATTACAACGATCAAAGGAACAGGCACTGAGAATACAAAGGGGCCATTTTGATAGGCCTATGCAGTTGTCAGCTGGGGCGATTGCTGACATACAATGGTGGATAGTACATGTTTCAAAAAGTTTTAGGAAGGTTTTGGTGGAACCACCGTCACTGATATTAGAGACTGATGTAAGTGCACTGGGTTGGGGTGCAACAGATATGTCTTCTAGTTGTGGAGGCAGATGGAATGAGGATGAGACATCGCTTCTTCAATTAAGAGGGATTAATTATTTAGAGTTGTTGGGCACCTGGTATGGGCTCAAAGCTTATTGTTCTAAAAGGAGGGACTTGCATGTGCAGGTTCAGATTGACAACACCACAGCAGTGGCACATGTAAACCACATGGGTGGAGTTAAGTCACAGTCTTGTGATAGACTGGCTTACCAGATTTGGAGCTGGTGTATTGACCAAAATATCTGGCTTTCAGCACTTTATTTGCCAGGAAGATTCAACACCGTAGCTGACACTAGGTCACGTCAGTTTAATGACAACATTGAATGGATGTTAAATCAGGATGTATTTAACCAAATGATTGTTCAGTATGGATTGCCAGATATTGACTTGTTTGCATCTCGATTAAATCATCAGTTACCTAGATATGTTTCATGGGAACCAGATTCTGGGGCAGTAGCAGTGGATGCGTTTTCGCTGCATTGGGGAGGAATGTTTGTGTATGTATTTCCTCCATTCTGTCTCATCAGCAGATGTTTGCAAAAGATCAAGGAGGACTCCGCTTCAGGGGTATTGGTAGTGCCAGATTGGCCTACACAAGCATGGTTTCCCGTTGTATTACAAATGGCTAGGGAGCCTTACATGATTATTCATAAGAATAAAAATCTACTGGTAAATCCAGTCACTGGGGATCAACATCTTTTACATGATCGTATTGATCTGTTAATTTGCAGATTTAAGGAGGCCATACCTGGGGAGAGGACTGTCTCATCGGACTGTGGATGTTCTCACGTCGGCCTGCAGGGATAGTACACAGTAGCAATATCTCACCTATATAAGGAAGTGGGAGCAATTCTTCCTACAGCAGAATATTGTATATCACACTGCAGGGATCACGGAGGTATTGGAGTTTTTGTCAACTCTTTATTTCGACCAAAAATTAAGTTACAGTGCGATCAATTCAGCCAGAAGTGCTCTGTCTTCTTATTTACCTATGAATGCAGAATTACATACAGTAGGGACACATCCGTTAGTTTCACGATTCATGGGCTCCGGTTACAAGCCTATCTATAGCCAAATTAACTATTAAGGTGGTCATGCTTATGGCGTTGGTTTCAGCTCAACGTGTACAAACGTTGCAAAAGCTACGGCTAGTTAGAATGCATGTGTCAGCAGATGCCATTATATTTTATGTCTATGATTTGCTTAAACATAATAGAAGAGGCATGACAGGATGTAAGATTGTGTTTTCAGCATACCCCGCAGATGATCGCTTGTGTGTAGTCTCACATTTATCTCGTTACATTGAGATTACTAAACCTCTGAGAGGAACAGAGTCAGCTTTGTTTATTAGTCACAAAAAAACACACAGTAAGGTGTCGGTGCAAACAATTTCAAGGTGGCTAAAGTAGGTCCTGGCAAGTGCTGGAATTGATACTGATAAATTCAAATCTCATTCCACCAGGGCAGCATCAACTTCCGCGGCAAGGGCGATGGACGTGCAATAGACCGTATCCTCGCGGCCGCAGGATGGTCCAGTGAGCTAACTTTTCAGAGGTTTTATCACAAGCCGATTTCAAGGCTCGGGGTGTTTGCTGATTCTGTTTTGAGTACTGTTACACTTTCCCCTTTTGTTATGATTTGTTTGTAAATAAACTGTTATTCATTTAACAAATGTTGTTACTGATGCATGATTGATTGTTAACGACTTTTGAGTCAATCCAGGCAGTGTGAACGTCGGATTTGGGTCTGCGGCGTGAATTCACAATGCTTTGAAGTCTTCACGTAGTCACTCACGTGACTCCGAAGTAAAATAGTAAGATTAAACGAGAACTTACCAGTTTGAAGTTTCATCTGTATTTTATGAGGAGTCGAGTTGAGGGACTACGTGCCCTCCGCTCCCACCCTCATAGATCTCATCTAGTAGTTCTAGTTTTATCATCTTACCATTATACTTCAGTCATTGTTAGCTGTGAATTCATTCCGCTGCTTTGAAGATTGACGGCTGTACGGGCTTCTATTCACGTAGTCCCTCAACTCGACTCCTCATAAAATAAAGATCAAACTTCAAACTGGTAAGTTCTCGTTTAATCTTACTATTTTATTTGGGATTATAACAGCCATAGAATAATTAAAAAACATCTATGTAAATCAAAAATGAATGGAGGTTTTGCATTGCCTAATTTTATGTTTTATTACTGGGCAGTTAATAAAAAAAATATGAATTTTTGGTTGGAAGAAGTAGATAAACAACCAAACTGGTTAAAAATGGAAAAGGAAGACTGTTCACCTTTCAAAATTAGCTCGATTTTATTTGCTAACACTAAAATACATACGAAAATTTATAGAGGAAACCCAATAATAGAAAGTGGTATACGTATTTGGAAACAATTAAAGAAAACATTAAAATTAGAGAGTATACCACTGGCTCTTCCAATTGTAAACAAAATTACTTTTAAACCTTCATTGATGGATAAAGGTTTTTTAAAATGGAAGAACTATGGAATAAATAAGATGAGTGATCTCTACAGGGAAAGTTTCAGGAATTTCAGAAATTACAACAAAATTACAGATTACACTCAAAAGAGTACTTTAGATATTTACAAATTAGAGATTATGTTAAATCAAACACGCCAGATTTTAGGAATAGAAAGACAGAAATTTTAGACAAAGGTCTAAATAAACATCCGAATACAGAAAAATTAATATCATATATTTATAATATCTTACTGGAAAATGATTTACCAAACACGGAAAAATATAGACAACCATGGGAAAACGAATTAGGTCAAACAATTAGTGTAGAAGTATGGAATGTGGGTCACAGTTAGGAAGGGCAAGGGGCAGAGGCAGGGGCTAGAGAGTACGCCTGTGACCGTAAACCTTGAAAATAGGTACTCGGGTTTGAGTACGATTGGAGGGGACAGCCTAGCTGGGGGCAGCAACAGCGGCCGGGCCTCCGGCACAGAGACTGGCCCTGATGCTCAGAAGGGTAGCAAAAAGAGGAGGGCAATTGTAATAGGGGACTCTATAGTTAGGGGGTCGGATAGGCGATTCTGTGGACGCAGTCGGGAGACCCGGATGGTAATTTGCCTCCCTGGTGCCAGGGTCTCACATGTGTCAGAACGTGTACAAAAGATTCTGATAAGGGAGGGAGAGGAGCCTGATGTCGTGGTACACATAGGTACCAATGACATAGGCAGAAAAATTGACGAGGTCCTGAAGGGAGAATTTAGGGAGTTGGGGGGGAAAGTTAACATGAGAATTAAGGGACAGAAGTTTAGGGGTAACGTGAGGGGGAACTTCTTTACTCAGAGGGTGGTGGCTGTGTGGAATGAGCTTCCAGCAGAGGTGGTGGAGGCAGGATCGATTTTAACATTTAAAAGTAAAGTGGATAGGTATATGGACGTGAAGGGAATGGAGGGGTATGGTCTGAGTGCAGGTAGATGGGACTAGGGGAAAACAAATGGTTGGCACGGACTGGAAGGGCCGAGAGGGCCTGTCTCCGTGCTGAAATTGTTATATGGTTATATGGTTAAGGAGAAGGACCAAAAGGGTAACGATTTCAGGATTACTGCCTGTGCCGTGTGACAGTGAGAGTAGGAATGAAATGAGGTGGAGGATAAATGCGTGGCTGAGGGACTGGTGCAGTGGGCAGGGATTCAAGTTTCTTGATCACTGGGACCTCTTTTGGGGAAAGCATGAACTGTACACAAAGGTCGGGTTGCACTTGAACCCGAGGGTGGACCAATATCCTGGCAGGGAGATTTGCAAAGGCTACTGGGGAGACTTTAAACTAGAAAGGCTGGGGGGAGGGACTTGGGTAGAGGGGGCTAGGGGTCAGGGTGTGGGGCAAGAGGCAGAGAAGGGAAGCACTCGGATCCAAAATGTAGGCGAGAAAGATGAAAAAGATAATAGACAGAGAATAAGGGATGGTGGGTTTCTAAAATGTGTATATTTTAATGCTTGGAGCATTGTAAGTAAGGTGGATGAACTTAGAGCCTGGATTGACACCTGGAAATATGATGTTGTGGCAATCAGTGAAACATGGTTGCAGGAGGGCTGCGATTGGAAACTAAATATTCCAGGATTTTGTTGCTTCAGGTGTGATAGAATTGGAGGGACCAGAGGGGGAGGTGTTGCATTGCTTGTCAGAGAAGATATTACAGCAGTGCTTTGGCAGGATAGATTAGAGGGCTCGTCTATTTGGGTGGAATTGAGGATAGATTAGAGGGAGGCTATTTGGGTGGAACTGAGAAGTGGGAACGGTGTAGCAACACTTTTAGGGGTGTATTATAGACCGCCAAATGGGGAGCGAGAATTGGAAGAGCAAATATGTAAGGAGATAGCAGATATTAGTAGTAAGCACAAGGTAATGATTGTGGGAGATTTCAATTTTCCAAAAATAGACTGGGAAACACATTCTGTAAATGGGCTGAATGGTTTGGAGTTTGTAAAATGTGTGCAGGATAGTTTTTTGCAGCAGTACATAGAGGTATCGACCAGAGAAGGGGCAGTGCTGGACCTCCTGTTAGGAAATGAGGCAGGTCAGGTGACGGAGGTATGGGTTGGTGAGCACTTCGGGACCAGTGATCACAATACCATTAGTTTCAATATAATTATGGAGATAGTCAGAACCGGTCCTAGGGTGGAGATTTATGATTGGAGAAAGGCTAACTTTGAGGGAATGCGTAAGGATTTTAAAGGAGTGAATTGGGACACTTTGTTTCATGGGAAGGATGTAGAAGATAAATGGAGGACATTTAAAGGGGAAATTGTAAGAGTACAGAATCTTTATGTCCCTGTTAGGTTGAAAGGAAATAGAAAAATTGGAAAGAGCCATGGTTTTCAAGGGAAATTGGACACTTGTTTCGAAAAAAGAGAGATATCTACAATAATTATAGGAGGCATGGAGTAAATGAGGAGTATAAAGAATGTAAAAAGAATCTTAAGAAAGAAATTAGGAAGGCTAAAAGAAGATATGAGGTTGCTTTGGCAAGAAAGGTGAAAGTAAACCCAAAGGGTTTCTACAGCTATATTAATAGCAAAAGGATAACGAGGGATAAAATTGGACCATTAGAGAACCAGAATGGACAGCTATCTGCAGAGCCAAAAGAGATGGGGGAGATATTGAACAATTTATTTTCTTCGGTATTCACCAAGGAGAAGAATATTGAACTCTGTGAGTTAAGGGGAAAAACTAGAGTAGCTATGGAAACTATGAGATTCAAAGAGGAGGAAGTACTGACACTTGAAAAATATAAAAGTGGATAAGTCTCCAGGTCCTGACAGGATATTCCCTAGGACATTGAGGGAAGTTAGTGTAGAAATAGCAGGAGCTATGACAGAAATATTTCAAATGTCATTAGAAACGGGAATAGTGCCGGAGGATTGGCGTACTGCGCATGTTGTTCCATTGTTTAAAAAGGGTTCAAAGAATAAACCTAGCAATTATAGACCTATTAGTTTGACGTCAGTGGTGGGCAAATTAATGGAAAGGATACTTAGAGATAATATATATAAGCATCTGGATAAACAGGGTCTGATCAGGAACAGTCAACATGGATTTGTGCCTGGAAGGTCATGTTTGACAAACCTTCTTGAATTTTTTGAAGCGGTAACTAGGGAAATTGATGAGGGTAAAGCAGTGGATGTTGTCTATATGGATTTTAGTAAGGCCTTTGACAAGGTTCCCCATGGAAGGTTGGTTAAGAAGGTTCAATCTTTGGGTGTTAATGGCGGAGTAGCAAGATGGATTCAACAGCGGCTGAATGGGAGATGTCAGAGAGTAATGGTGGATGGCTGTTTGTCAGGTTGGAAGCCGGTGACCAGTGGGGTGCCTCAGGGATCTGTGTTGGGTCCATTGTTGTTTGTCATGTACATCAATGATCTGGATGATGGGGTGGAAAATTGGATAAGTAAGTATGCAGATGATACTAAGATAGGTGGTGTTGTGGATATTGAAGTAGATTTTAAAAGTCTTCAGAGAGATTTGGGCCTTTTGGAAAAGTGGGCTGAAAGATGGCAGATGGAGTTTAATGCTGATAAGTGTGAAGTGCTACATCTTGGCAGGACAAATCAAAATAGGACGTACATGGTAAATGGTAGGGAATTGAGGAATGCTGTGGAACAGAGGGATCTAGGAATAACTGTGCATAGTTCCCTGAAGGTGGAATCGCATGTAGATAGGGTGGTAAAGAAAGCCTTTGGTGTGCTGGCCTTTATAAATCAGAGCATTGAATATAGGAGTAGGGAAGTAATGTTAAAATTGTACAAGGCATTGGTAAAACCAATTCTGGAGTATGGTGTACAATTTTGGTCGCCTAGTTATAGGAAGGATGTCAACAAAATAGAGAGAGTACAGAGGAGATTTACTAGAACGTTGCCAGGGTTCCAGCAACTATGTTACAGAGAAAGGTTGAACAAGTTAGGTCTTTATTCTTTGGAGCGCAGAAGGTTAAGGGGGGACTTGATTGAGGTCTTTAAAATGATGAAAGGGATAGACAGAGTTGACGTGGATACGTTTTTCCCATTGAGGGTAGGGAAGATTCAAACAAGTGGGCATGACATGAGAATTAAGGGACAGAGGTTTCGGGGTAACGTGAGGGGGAACTTCTTTACTCAGAGGGTGGTGGCTGTGTGGAATGAGCTTCCAGCAGAAGTGGTGGAGGCAGGATCGATTTTAACATTTAAGAGTAAAGTGGATAGGTATATGGACGTGAAGGGAATGGAGGGGTATGGTCTGAGTGCAGGTAGATGGGACTAGGGGAAAACAAATGGTCGGCACGGACTGGAAGGGCCGAGAGGGCATGTTTCCGTACTGTAATTGTTATATGGTTGTTATATGGTTAATGAAAGTTTACAACATATACACCACTGCTCATTAAATGCCAGATACTCCTTGATACAATTTAAAGTTTTACATAGATTACACTTCTCAAAATCCAAATTAAACAGAGTTCTTTCAAATGTTTATTATATATAACAACCATATAACAATTACAGCAAGGAAACAGGCCCTCTCACGTTACCCCAAAACTTCTGTCCCTTAATCTCATGTCATGCCCTCGTGTTTGAATCTTCCCTACCCTCAATCGGAAAAACGTATCCACGTCAACTCTGTCTATCCCTTTCATCATTTTAAAGACCTCAATCAAGTCCCCCCTTAACCTTCTGCACTCCAAAGAATAACTTGTTCAACCTTTCTCTGTAACATAGTTGCTGGAACCCTGGCAACATTCTAGTAAATCTCCTCCGTACTCTCTCTATTTTGTTGACATCCTTCCTATAACTAGGCGACCAAAATTGTACACCATACTCCAGAATTGGTCTTACCAATGTCTTGTACAATTTTAACATTACTTCCCTACTCCTATATTCAATGCTCTGATTTATAAAGGCCAGCACACCAAAGGCTTTCTTTACCACCCTATCTACATGCGATTCCACCTTCAGGGAACTATGCACAGTTATTCCTAGATCCCTCTGTTCCACAGCATTCCTCAATTCCCTACCATTTACCATGTACGTCCTATTTTTGATTTGTCCTGCCAAGATGTAGCACTTCACACTTAACAGCATTAAACTCCATCTGCCATCTTTCAGCCCACTTTTCCAAATGGCCCAAATCTCTCTGTAGACTTTGAAAATCTACTTCATTATCCACAACACCACCTATCTTAGTATCATCTGCATACTTACTTATCCAATTTTCCACCCCATCATCCAGATCATTGATGTACATGACAAACAACAGTGGACCCAACACAAATCCCTGAGGCACCCCACTGGTCACCGGCTTCCAACCTGACAAACAGCCATCCACCATTACTCTCTGACATCTCCCATTCAGCCACTGTTGAATCCATCTTGCTACTCCGCCATTAACACCCAAAGATTGAACCTTCTTAACCAACCTTCCATGGGGAACCTTGTCAAAGGCCTTACTGAAATCCATATAGACAACATCCACTGCTTTACCCTCATCAATTTCCCTAGTTACCGCTTCAAAAAATTCAAGAAGGTTTGTCAAACATGACCTTCCAGGCACAAATCCACGTTGACTGTTCCTGATCAGACCCTGTTTATCCAGATGCTTATATATATATTATCTCTAAGTATCCTTTCCATTAATTTGCCCACCACTGACGTCAAACTAATAGGTCTATAATTGCTAGGTTTATTCTTTGAACCCTTTTTAAACAATGGAACAACATGCGCAGTACGCCAATCCTCCGGCACTATTCCCGTTTCTAATAACATTTGAAATATTTCTGTCATAGCTCCTGCTATTTCCACACTAACTTCCCTCAATGTCCTAGGGAATATCCTGTCAGGACCTGGAGACTTATCCACTTTTATATTTTTCAAAAGTGTCAGTACTTCCTCCTCTTTGAATCTCATAGTTTCCATAGCTACTCTACTTTTTTCCCCTTAACTCACAGAGTTCAATATCCTTCTCCTTGGTGAATACCGAAGAAAATAAATTGTTCAATGTCTCCCCCATCTCTTTTGGCTCTGCAGATAGCTGTCCATTCTGGTTCTCTAATGGTCCAATTTTATCCCTCGTTATCCTTTTGCTATTAATATAGCTGTAGAAACCCTTTGGGTTTACTTTCACCTTCCTTGCCAAAGCAACCTCATATCTTCTTTTAGCCTTCCTAATTTCTTTCTTAAGATTCTTTTTACATTCTTTATACTCCTCTAGCACCTCATTTACTCCATGCCTCCTATAATTATTGTAGATATCTCTCTTTTTTCGAAACAAGTGTCCAATTTCCTTTGAAAACCATGGCTCTTTCCAATTTTTACTATTTCCTTTCAACCTAACAGGGACATAAAGATTCTGTACTCTTACAATTTCCCCTTTAAGTGTCCTCCATTTCTCTTCTACATCCTTCCCATGAAACAAAGTGTCCCAATTCACTCCTTTAAAATCCTTACGCATTCCCTCAAAGTTAGCCTTTCTCCAATCAAAAATCTCCACCCTAGGTCCAGTTCTGACTCTCTCCATAATTATATTGAAACTAATGGTATTGTGATCACTGGTCCCGAAGTGCTCACCAACGCATACCTCCGTCACCTGACCTGCCTCATTTCCTAACAGGAGGTCCAGCACTGCCCCTTCTCTGGTCGATACCTCTATGTATTGCTGCAAAAAACTATCCTGCACACATTTTACAAACTCTAAACCATCCAGACCATTTACAGAATGTGTTTCCCAGTCTATTTTTGGAAAATTGAAATCTCCCAAAATCACTACCTTATGCTTACTACTAATATCTGCTATCTCCTTACATATTTGCTCTTCCAATTCTCGCTCCCTATTTGGCGGTCTATAATACACCCCTAAAAGTGTTGCTACACCGTTCCCACTTCTCAGTTCCACCCAAATAGCCTCCCTAGACGAGCCCTCTAATCTATCCTGCCAAAGCACTGCTGTAATATCTTCTCTGACAAGCAATGCAACACCTCCCACTCTGGTCCCTCCAATTCTATCACGCCTGAAGCAACGAAATGCTGGAATATTTAGTTTCCAATCACGGCCCTCCTGCAACCATGTTTCACTGATTGCCACAACATCATATTTCCAGGTGTCAATCCAGGCTCTAAGTTCACCCACCTTACTTACAATGCTCCTAGCATTAAAATATACACATTTTAGAAACCCACCATCCCTTATTCTCTGTCTATTATCTTTTTCATCTTTCTCGCCTACATTTTGGATCCGAGTGCTTCCCTTCTCTGCCTCTTGCCCCACACCCTGACCCCTAGCCCCCTCTACCCGAGTCCCTTCCCCCCAGCCTTTCTAGTTTAAAGTCTCCCCAGTAGCCTTTGCAAATCTCCCTGCCAGGATATTGGTCCCCCTGCTATATGTTTCTGCTATATGTGATAAATGTCAGCAGTTAGAAGCTAATCTAATGCATTCATTCACAAAATGTACAAAAATTACTAATTTTTGGATAGAAATTTTTAAGATAATCTCGAATGTAGTTAATGCAAATTTAACTCCAGACTCAAAATTAATCATATTAGGAATATTAGAAACGGATCAGCTACTAACAACACAGCAAATAATTTTTATTGGTTATAGTTTAATAATTGGTAAAAAACTAATACTAAGATTTTGGAAAGGTCCCACATCCCCCACAATCAAAATGTGGATTACAGAAATGTCGGAGACACTTCACCTGGAGAGATTAAGACTTGTCCTATTGGACAGGCTAGATCAATTCAGAGGAATATGGTCTCCATTTATTGAATACTTAAAGGGTTAAGGTGGTCTGGTTCGAGGCCCTGACTGAAGCCTGAATGAAGGAATAGATGAAGAATTATATACAATAGACCACGAATGTATCTCCAATGAAGAATATCTTGCTTAATACTCCACTCATTTTATCGATTTTTTATTTCTATCATTTCTTTTTATTATTTCTCTTTACTTCCTACTGTTACAAAATAATAAAAAAATATAGAAGTATAAATAAGAATGACTGTAAATTTAAAAAATATTAAGAATGTATGTGACGAATAATATGTTTCTTTTTTTTCGATTTTATATTATCTCTTCTTAATATGTATTTACTTCTAATAAAAATATTTTACAAAAGAAAATAGCCATTGAACTGGCCTCAACTACCTTCTGTAGCAGATAATTCCAGAGACTCACCACTCTCTGTGTGAAAAATGTTTTCCTCAACTCCGTCCTAAAGGTATCCCCCCCTTATCCTTAAACTGTGACCCCTTGTTCTGGACCTCCCCAACATCGGGAACAATCTTCCTGCATCTAGCCTGTCCAACCCCTTAAGAATTTTGTAAGTTTCTATAAGATCCCCCCCTCAATCTTCTAAATCCTAGCGAGTACAAGCCGAGTCTATCCAATCTTTCCTCATATGAAAGTCCTGACATCCCAGGAATCAGTCTGGTGAACCTTCTCTGTACCCCCTCTATGGCAAGAATGTGTTTCCTCAGATTTGGAGAACAAAACTGTATGCAATACTCCAGGTGTAGTCTCACCAAAACCATGTACAACTGCAGTAGAACCTCCCTGCTCCTATACTCAAATCCTTTTGCTATGAATACCATTCACTTTCTTCACTGCCTGCTGCACCTGCATGCCTACTTTCAATGATTGGTGTACCATGACACCCAGGTCTCATTGAATCTCCCCTTTTCCTAATCGGTCACCATTCAAATAATAGTCTACTTTCCTGTTTTTGCCACAATAACTTGTGTGAATGGGTGATCACTGGTCAGCGCGGAATCAGTGGGCCGAAGGGCCTGTTTCCATATTGTATTTCTAAACTAAATTTTACTTCGGAGTCACGTGAGTGACCACGTGAAGAAGGCCCGCCTGGCGCTGGAACGGCATTACGTCGACGCTGACGGCAGAAGCAGGAGCTGCACAGACAGCTCCTCGACAGCGGTAGGTTTGGAACCGGCAGGTAAGTGCAGTTGAAAAATTTTTTTTTTTAGGACTGGAAAACTCCGTGCCTGGTGGAAACCAGGATTTTAAAGGTTTTTAAAAACAAACTAAAAGTTTAAATTGAACAGATATACTCTGTTAAAATAACGGAGTTTTAAAAAGAACGTCCCAGGGGAATACCCAGCGATCGGGACGAGAGATTAATTACGGGGCCGGTTCCGATACTGGTACCGTTAAAATTACGGTAGAGAGGTAAAAATGCTCCACAATCTTTTGGCAGGGAATTTTAAAAGACAGAAAGGCTGTACTTTAAAAAAGTTAATAAAAATCGCGATATGGAGAAAGTACTCCAAAATATAAAAAGAGACAAGGGTCACAGTACCCAAACAGCCCAAAAAAGATCCTAAGGGGCTTGAATATACAAAATATGGCTATGTGCCAAATTGAGAATTGAACCCTGGTTTAAGGGTGGAGGAAGTCTCTTTGGATATAATTCCAAGTGGATCAGGGCTGCAAAAGACGGACCCTGCAAGTGGTGATGTGAATTATGAATGCACACCACAAATAAAAAAGTGAGGCCAGAGGTGCCTGAGATAGCAAAAGATTTTGCTATATCTAAAGGAAATGGTGAGGCTATGGAAGAAAACCCAGCTGCCAACATTAATTATATGGTATCTCACCAACTTCAAGAATACGATAAAACTTTTATGTTTTATTAAAATATCAACGGTAAATACGTTTATAAATATCCATGTCTCAAATAATATGAGATATAAGAAATACAATTTCAAAGTATTTCAAAATGGTGCAAATAAGTAATACTTTCAAAATAAAATAAATTGCCATCAATTGCTCAATAGGAAGAAATATATATAATTTACCGAATCTGCACTATAGGTTTGCAGATCAATACAAATCAGGATATTAAACTCCTGATTATTATAGAATAAACCTGCCTTATGATAAATCAAAGATATTAATTACAAAAGAACAGACTACTGATCTTTAAACTTTGGGGAGAAAAACTATGATCCAATGAAAAATTTTGATAATGGATCAAAACAAAGCCAAAGATCTTTTAACTTGCGGTGAAAAAACTATGATCCAATGAAAGATTTGATAATGGATCAAAACAAAGGCAGAAGTGGTATAACCAAACATAGCCTTATCTAAACCTATATAATTGGGGAAAGAAGGCTTGAAGTACGTTGAAAAGGTGCAAACATCTGGTTACAAAATAAGTTCATGAAATCTCCAATTATGGGGGATTACAGGTGTATTATGATTGTTAACCAATATAACTAAGGAAGGATTGGTTCACCTGTATAAGAAAACTTTAAAAATTGATTTCAGGTTTGCACTCAAAAGTAATTTTTAATAAGAAGGGGTACGTACATGTATATTATAAAATTACCTCAGTGTAAAGATTTCATGGTATAAACCATACAAAATATCATTATATTTACACTTTCACAGTGTAAGAAAATGGAAACATCTAAAACATGGAAAAACTGTTGTGATTAACAAAGTGTTAATCAATATTACAGGTGCTTGAAATTAATTAAAGTGGGTCAAGCTGTGCAAGTTAAAACATTGTCCAAACAATCAATCAGTTCAAGGCTGTTAAACCGAACACTGAAGGAACAATTATACTGATAAAAGATCAGCACTTGCACTAATGAGGTCATGGTCATGGGTTATCTCGATTACATTTAAAATTGGAAGAGATAAGAGCAGCTGCAAATTAGTGCCTGCCATTACAAACTGGTGGGCGGTAAGGACCTGGCCCATTACATAAAGCATATGCTTAGGCATTAATAAAATATTTATAAATTACTATTCTGAATTTAGAAGTAATTCAAGCACCATAAGAGAGGGGGAAAATTGTTCCATGATACAAATATGTCTAATTGTTGTTGACATACTTTGTCCCTCCATTTGGATTAGGTAAAAAATAAATAAAGTTCCAAAAGAAGGAATACAGAAGCTTATAAGAATATGTATGCCTTGTGAAGAGGCTTATGCAAAATATCAAATGATACGTTATCATTATTAAAGTAATATAAAAAAGATTCATAAGCTGCTTCAACTATAAGATTAACAGCTGTTGCAAACTGAAGCAAGTGTTACAGATGATGTACAGCTTCTGTGAATGTTTGGGTAAAGATACGAATATTATCTATTCTTATAACAATAATTGATATGTCTCTTGTTCGGACTGCAGACAATAATACCAGGCGAACATAAATGGTTTGTCCTAAGAAATTTTCCAAACATTCGTATTAATTGTTGAAGTATAAGGAGTTATGGATTAAAAAGATCGATTGTTTTATTATGGAACTGTCCATGTCGTATCAAGATGAACAATACCACGGCTGTGGCATATGTTAACAATGGTCAAATTTGGGAGGAAAACATATTGTCATTATTTTGCATTACTTACGATTAATCTGGTTGTATACAGATTAAATCACTGATCTTTCAAATGTTTCTTGTGGGTCACAAGATAAATCAAATAATAATCATGGGATTATCTAAGTAAACAGATGTGGCATATTTTAAAGTTTAGTCCACCTGTTTATCTCTAAGGAAGAGACAATGGTATCGGAAGATAACAAATTTGGGAGAAAAAACATATTGTCATTAATATGGATTACTTACGATTAATCTGATTGCATACAGATTAAATCACCGATCATTCGAATATTTCTTGTGGGTAAACCAAGAATGCTTTTCTCCCAATTACATGAGGAAAAGATTTCTTTGTGTTCCTCATTTTTGTTTAATAGGGCAGTGTCTGATGAAAATGTAGCGGGACACTGCCAGAGGCATTTTGGTGGCCTAATATGGGTCCTTTATGGTTTCATAAATATTGTGTGATTTTGAACTGCTAGTGATGATTCATAGTGGCAGCAATTTATTGAAGTCAAAAAAGGGGTCTCGACCTAGGTCGTTGCCTGTCTCCCTTCGCTCTTTGGATGCTACTGCACCCACTGGGATCTCCAGGTTTGAGAAACCCTGCAGTAATTTATTGTTGTACAAAAAACCTCCATGACATGAAAATATGAATTTTACTATCTACAGGTTGACCAGACCATCACAACAGCTGATGGTCAAAGAAGTCTATGAATGTTAACCAATATAACAATATATCAATAAAATAATTATGTATAAAGAAGTCTAAAAAAAAAAAAAAAAAAATTTTGTTATAAGAAATTGGAGGTCTGTATATACAGTAAAGTTATTTTATCATATTAGATATATGTGAATTCCTTGTGGATTGCATTTTCTAAGTATCTAATTGATAGAGCCAATAATAGGGCTCAGAGTGTTACCGTTTATAAGACGGACAATATATTAACCAAGAAGTTATCAGATGCATTCATAATATCCCAATATGGAAAGGGATATATATGTAAATGTTAATAAATATATATATATATATGTATATGTATATGTATATGTATATGTATATGTATATGTATATGTATATGTATATATATATGTATATATAATCTGTCCAAAATTGTAAAAAATATAAAGGCAGGAGATAAATAATCTTGAAATGCCTTAAGAAATGGACTAACTCTATCTATGATTCAAAAAACTTGCACATTGAAAATAATAATTCTGATAACTTTAGTATCAATATAAGAGTGCAAACATTGCAAATGTTACGTTATAATTGCATGTGGATACAAATTGCATTATCATATATGTTTATGAATCTACCAAACAAAGCACACCAAGAAGACCTGAAACGAAGGTAAACTATAAGCATATCCTGCCGGCTTTAAGTTGTGTGTGTGTGTGTGTGTGTGTGTGTGTGTGTGTGTGTGTGTGTGAACATTGATGAAAATGTTGCAGTAGGTAAGAGTCTCTGTGGCAATGAAACTGCTTATTACACACAAAAACCACATTGGGTTCAGTAAAAACTGATGGTTATAGAGGAATGTATTTCTAGATGGTTAAATTGGATACATTCAGTAGGAACCAGACACTGAAAGGTGGAAAAATCACTCTGTTAATGAGGAAAATACATTCACAGGAATGGCACAGGATGAGCCACTCGAGCAAAGATGCAAGGCCGCAGGAGGCTGTAGATTACTGTTAAAGTAAAAAGGAACCAGTCATGGTGTCAGATTTAGACACGCAATGTTCGGTTCTCTATAATTGTTGCTTTGTCATGCCATAAAAATATATATATCAATTGGTATTTGTGATAAACTTGCCTTTCAATGGAAAGGGCATTATTTACATTTTTTATAATGTGAAATAATTTATCACATAACTTGAGGCAATGTTTGGGGAAAATGTGTTATTCGCTCGTTATTGTGTTAAATGAGCCGTACTGTCGTATGGAATAAATTCTACGACACGAAAAACACAGAAAGCTTCAAACTCTTCACGTGGTCACTCACGTGACTCCGAAGTAAAATAGTAAGATTAAACGATAACTTACCAGTTCGAAGTTTGATCGTTATTTTATGAGGAGTAACGATGAGGGATTACGTGAAGAAGGCCTGCCTGGCGCTGGAACGGCATACTTCAAAGCAGCGGCATGAAAAACACAGAACACAAATAGCCGGAGTAAGATAGTAAGGCTCATCATAGATTTAGAACTACCAGATGATCATTTATTTTATGAGGGTGGGGAGTGGAGGGCACGTAATCCCTCATCGTTACTCCTCATAAAATAACGATCAAACTTCGAACTGGTAAGTTCTCGTTTAATCTTACTATTATAAAGATACTGGTCCTCCTATTTAATTATCCTCCAGAAGAAATCAAACAAAATTATAATATTAAATGGGATTCAAAATCAATCAAATACCTAGGGGTACATATAACAAAAAATATATAAATATTTATAAAATATATAAAAGAAGGCCAGAATTCGATACACTACACCAAAGGACAAAGGTGGAATGGCACTTCCAAATTTTAGGATATATTTCTATGCAGCCCAACTTCGACCACTAATTAATTGGTGTGAGGACAGCTATATAGCTAGGTGGAAAGAGATTGAGACTTCTTTCCCTGACTTCCACATCCAAACACTTTTGGGAGAAAATGCGCTTCCTGGACATATCAGGAGTATAATCGATCCAATAACAATATTTACTTTAGAAACCTGGTTCACTCTTACCAGACAACTTAAACTGAATAAACGACAAATTGTTTTAAGATGGTTAGCTTTAGATAATGAATTTAAACCAGGGATGTATGACTCAACATTTATTGAGTGGATGAAGAAAGGAATGACTGCATTTTGTACTGTTGTTGAAAATGGAGACCTAAGAGGTTTTCAAGATTTGAAGGATAGATTTGCACTTCGGAACCAAGACTTGTTCAGATACCTCCAACTGAGAGATTATTACAATAAAAAGGTAAAAAGGGAGGCACTAGAAGAAAATAATCCAGTGATAGAAGTGATAGTTAGTGCATATCATCAAAAAACATTAAGGATTATTTCTTTATAATAGTTTAATGGAATGGCAAGCTAAAACTACATTTTATGTAAAATTTAAGTGGGAAAAGGAATTGAACATTACAATCTCAGAAGAAGAATGGCATCATATGTGTGTAACACTACAGACATCCACCAATTCACAAAATTGGAGAGAATTTAATTGGAAAATTTTGATTTGTTTCTTTATTACGCCTAACATAAAAAGCAAGCAAATTCTAAGGCAGCAAACATGCTGGAGGCAATGTAGTCAAACAGATGCAAACCATGCACATATCTTCTGGAGTTGCCCAAAAATAGAACCGGGACACAGTGAATTCAGAATTAACGGAGGTATTAGGATATATAGTCTGCAAGAAGTGATCCATTTTATACCTGGGTAATATAACTACAGTGGTGCTGAAGGAAGACCATTACTTGGTTAAAATCCTACTCACTGCTGGCAGAAAGGCCATTAGAAGAAACTGGCTCGCAGCGTACACACCCAGACTTAGCCAATGGTTAGACATAGTACAGGAAATATTGTCATGGAGAAAATTACATATTCTCTAAAAGTGAAAGAAGACAAGTTTAACAGAAAATGGGAAAAATGGATTAGGTATAGAAATAAAGACATTAACACTATAATTTTATAGACAATAATGTAAGTTATTGGAAAATGTTTTAATATGAAAATAGTTCTGTATACTGCATCATAAACTGAACCCCCTGCTACACTGTTGTACGTTTCATCGTAATGTTGTATGTTTCGTTGTTATATTTGTGTTTTATTTGTGTATACATAAAAGCAATAAAAACTAAAGTGGAAAAAATAAAAAGATAGGCAATGTAGATTGGCTATAGCATGTTAGCCAATCAGAATGCTTAGTAATTATAACCCCGCCTAATTATAACATTCATAGTGTAAGATCCTACCCACTGTCTAGCAGTTAGCTCAGCAGTGTGAACGTGTGATGACTTGTTTATTAGTTAATGACCTGAACAATAAAGATGCTTGTGTTTCAACCTGTGTGAGTTTGAGCTCTTTACATGGTTTCAGAAAATAGGGTCTACCCTGCGTCTGTTTACCACGATTTATTTAGTTTTCCAGTTTTTATTTACGTGTTTCTTTGTGATTTGAGAACATGATTAAGTCTTGATAAGAATACAAGTGTTCCAAAGTAAGACTCCAGATGACACTGAGGGACTCTAGAGACAAGACCATCAGTGCTGTTGCGCCGCCCCTAGTAACCGGCCGGAAGTGGACACCATCTGATGCAGTACAGCAAGCTTCATCAGCCCTGAGGCACAAGACGTCGTGGGGAAAGTGCAGGGCGACAGAAGGAGGCCGCAAGAAGTGCAAAGGCGGTCTCGCTTGCCAAACAGGGGCAATGGATGCAGTGGGAAGGTGTGGAGCGGAGGAAGATCAGCTGGAAAGACCTATGGGAAATGGAATCAAGCAAGATCAGCTTCATCATCAGAGCGACATACGACGTCCTTCCATCACCAAAGAACCTCAATCAGTGGTACGGCGAGGATCCAACCTGTGCCCTCTGCCCAACTCCAGCGACCCTCAAACACATCATGGTAGGCTGCAAGACCAGCCTCACGCAAGGGAGATACACGTGGAGGCATAATCAGGTATTAAAAAGCCTGGCAACAGCCCTTGAGAACAGGCTGTGTGCGACCAACTCCTTGCCTCCGAGAGCAAGCAACCCCTCCCACTTAAGGGCGACAACCTTTGTCCGAGAAGGACAGAAAACACCGAAACATCCTTCCACTAGATCAGAAGAAGGAAACCTATTCAGGGCCCGTGACTGGAGGATGCTGGCGGACATCGGCCGACAACTAATCTTTCCACCTGAAATTGCTTCAACCAACCTCAGGCCAGATTTGGTGTTCTGGTCCCTTTCACAGAAGACTGCTTACATCATAGAGCTCACAGTTCCATGGGAGAACTCTGTTGTGGAGGCCTATGAGCGTAAGAAGCTGCGCTACACAGAGCTTGCAGCAGAGGCAAGGCAGCGTGGCTGGAACATCGACGTTTATCCAGTTGAAGTGGGATGCAGAGGATTTGTTGCGTCATCTACCATCAGACTGCTGAAGGAGCTTGGAATCCACGGTCAGGTTCTGCAGAAGACCATAAGATCACTCTCAGACGCGGCTGAAAGAAGCAGCTGTTGGATTTGGCTCAAGCGGAAAGACCCATGCTGGGCCCCAAATGCGTCATGGTGAATCTTTGAGGCAGTTTAACACGGGACACACGCTGAGGGCTGATCATCCTGCAGCGGGCCGCCCTTGTGGAGGGTGTATAGTGATAAAAGGCCGAAACACCCAGTGATGCAAGGGTACACTACTGATGATGTGTCCTGTGCCCAGCTGTCCTGAAAGTTACCAAGGCCAAGATATACGTATACGTACCCCGCCCCCCCCCCCCCCCCCTGATGTTGAGCGTCCACCACTCTCAGCAATCAATGAATGTCGTGAAATGCTCCCCACCTACTGGCACAAGGGACTTCTTAACATCTAGTCCTGTGTATTTGATTCTTTGTCGAAAGCCTAGCCAGCTCGTGTTTGATTCTGATATTGGCGAGCTATGGCGAATGTTTGAGAAGGACTGCTCTCATTATTTCCACATCATTCACCGGAACGATCCCGACGATTTGAAGGCTTCACTGCTGTTGAATTTAGCGGGTCCAGAGGCTATGATCCGTGCTGACTTGTTCAAATTTGCACCTGCTCAACTGGATGGGAATGGTCAGGTATTGATGCCGGCTGAATCTATTGACAACTCCATGGTGTTGCTGAGGAAGTTTAGAGAACTGTGTGACCTGCCATTTAACAGAATCCTTGAGAGAACAAGATATTTTGCTCGGATGCAACAGGCTGACAATTCATCAGCAACCTGAGACATATCAGCTCTCGATGCAGATTTGGTGAGTTGACAAATGAGCTAGTTCATGATAAAATTGTGGGAGGAATGAGCGACCGCAAGCTGCAAGCTAAACTGCTGCGGAATGCAGAACTGACTTTAGAGCAGGCAATTCATGCTTGTCAGATGGCTGAGACTGTGGCACCACTGGCTGATTTTGATAGTGCGAATGCTAATCAACAATTGAATGTGAATTTGGCTAGTTACTCTCCGCAAAGATTTCTGGTGCAATCAGGTGCACAAACTGTAATTATTTGCACCCCAGGGGGCGCAAATTTAGCGTAGCCCATGGGAAAGTATGTCATAATTGCAAGAAACTCAACCACTTTGCTAATTGTTGTCGATCCAGTGGAAGTACAGCTTCAAGGACGAAGCTGCACCTGATTCAACACAACCCATCTGATTCTGATTCCCATGAATAAGACTAATCTTCCCACGGGAATGACTCTGAATGACACAGAGTCTACTGTACTTTCCCTAAACCTGTGCACCCCAGGCAAAGTGACTGATCCTGCTGTGACCATAATAACCAATAACAAACCCCTGATTGCCAAAGTAGATACCGGTGCCAGGGTAAACGTCATATAACTCAAAGTGTTCAACAAGATAGGAACCACTGAGCTCATGAAAAAAGATTCCTCCACTCTATATGCTTACAGAGGAGAAATTCTTCACCCGCTGGGTAAAGCTGATTTCAAATGTTCACCATCAATGAACAGACCAAGGACTTACTATTTTACATTGTTCAGCCAAGTTCTGAATCCCTGCTAGGCATCGATGCGTGCCATGACCTGGGTTTGGTCTATTTAGGGTGTGCTGCCCACAAACTCTGTTTGACAGAGGAACCAACTAAACAGATGCTATCCAACTACAAAGACTTGTTTGACAACAAACTCGGCAAACTACCTACAATATATAAGATCGTTGTTGACCATACGGTCACCCCAATCGTACGTGCCCCTCACCGCGTCTCGCATGGTATGCGTGAGAAAATACACGATGAACTGAAGTGTATGGTCTCCATCGGAGTTCTTGCTGAAGTCAGCGAACCCTCTGATTGGGTCTCCACCATGGTTGTCACCACAAAGAAAGACAAAAAGAAGTTACGCATCTGCATCAATCCTAAAGATTTGAACACAGCAATCAAACGGCCACACTACACAATGAGGACCACCGAAGATGTAGTGGCACAAATCGGTAACGCAATGGTGTTCTCAGCCGCTAGACCGTGCCTCATTGGCGTTAACAACCTTCGCCACCCCGTTCAGATGTTACCGATTCCCAAGAATGCTCTTCGGCATCAACTGTGCTAGCGAAGTTTTCCAGCGTGCAATGGAACAACTGTTTGCAGAATTTTCCTGTGCCATCATTGTTGACGACATCCTAGTTTATGGCTGCGATGCGACCGAGCATGATGCCAACGTACGTAAGGTACTGGACCGTGCCAGAGATATCAATTTAACACTGAACCCTCTGAAGTCCAAGTTCAGGGTTCCCGAAGTCACTTGCGTAGGCCATGTGTTCACCAGCAATGGGCTAAAACCTGATCCGCTGAAGACTGCAGCAATCAACGAGCTGCCAGTACCAACTGACGTCACCAGCCTACAATGATTGGTCAACTACCTGGGAAAATTTATCCCCATTTTCAGCGAATTGTCAGCCCCTCTGTGTCAACTAACCCACAAGGACAACACCTGGTCCAGGAACTCAAACCACCAGCGAGTTTTCGAGACTCTAAAACTTCAGCTCGCCAGTGCACCCACTCTGTCTTACTTCAATATCAACCTGCCAGTCACAATTACCTGCGATGCATCCCAGTATGGATTAGGCACAGCATGCCTGCAGACCTCCTTCAACGGCAATGTCATGCTTCATGAACCCTGACGAATACACACAGATAGAGAAAGAACTGCTCGCCATAGTTTTTGCCTGCTCCAAATTCAAAGACTTTATTTTCGGCAAAACTTTTACGGTAGAGACCGTTGGTCACCATCCTGAGCAAGCCGATCCATGCAGCCCCAGCAAGGCTTCAACACATGATGATGCAGCTACAATGGTTCGATTTTTGTATTGTCTACAAAAAAGGTAAAGACATGCACATTGCAGACACTCGAGCACCACGCGCCACCAGCGAACAACACCCATTTGAACAAGATGGATTCTCCGTTTTGAAAGTTTCGTTCCAACTGACCGCCTGTGCCGCCTCACCGAACACACTGCCGCAGACAAAACCTCCCAACTGCTAACTTCAATCATCAAAGGCGGGTGGCCAAACAAACAGTCCAACACTCCCTCTGAACTGCAACTCTACTTTTTGGTACGTGACGAACTTGTACTACATACGGAGTGATAGTAAAGGGTCACAAGACGGTCATCCCCGCTCTCTGCGAAACGAGTATTACAAGGAGATCAACGGTTGCCACCCAGGCATTGAAGCCACGCTGCAGCGCGCTAAAGAAATGATCTATTGGCCCAGAATGACCAAGTACATTCGGGGAAAAATCAGAATCATGCGCGATCTGTAACAAACAGGCGCCACACCAGCAAAAACAACCTCTGCTGTCTTAACTTGCTCCCTCTCTACCATGGTCTTTCGTGGCTGCCGATATCTTCGACTGGCATGGGAAGCACTATCTCATGTTAGTGGACTTGTACTCGAGTTAGTTCGAAATTGACTTTCTGCCAACCATCTCCTCAGAAATAGTTGTCCAGAAACTTCGACAGCATTTCTCCACACATGATATTCCAGCCTGCTGTCAGACACAATTCACAAGCCAAAACAGGACACAATTCACAAGCCAAAAGTTCAAAGACTTTGCCAAACGGTGGACAATTCAACATGTCACCAGCAGCCCAGAATACCCCCAGTACAATAGACTTGCCGAACGCTCTGTTCATAGCACTAAACAACTCATGGGACGCTCCTATCTGATTGTCTACCTGGACCTGCTGAACTTGAGAAATATTGCCAGAGACAATGTTTTAGGCAAAGTTACAAGAGGAGCAAGATAGACCACTTGACGAAAAAGTCGTAGTACGGTCATGGGCTCATGGGTAATTTTTTCACGCCATTTTGGGAATCAAATATATGAGGGGCTTCTGTCATGGCGTCCACATCCACACGCGTAGCGAGCCGTTCTGCTATAGTGCTGTAATTGCCAATGTAAGCGAATCGAGCACTTTATAGCAGTCTTTCTTCAGGTTCCCCACTAAAGACGAAAGGTAAGAAAACAATTATAACTTTCTGTCGTGGAGCTTGCTCGATCTCTTCCTAGAGCTCAGATCGCGGAGCCGGGGGTCGCCAGAAGAATTGCTCTGATCACTATATAACACCCTGAAGCGTGTGTGGAGCGTTTAGTGTGTGGAGTGTCTAGTCGCGGGGGCAGTGTGCACTTTCCCTTGTGGAGTCTGGGATTCCACACCAGAGAAGAACTCCGACCGCCGGCCCGTGGCCTATAACATCATGAAGCCCCGGTCTCCTGTAGGAAGTGGCCGATTCGGGACCTCCAAGCCGTGGAGATCCCGAATCGGCTTGTATTTAAGCCGGTTTGAAATAGTGTTTAAAATACAGGATAAATTGTGTTAAATATACACAATGTACACGGATCAGTGGTGTTTAAAATACATGATAAATGGTGTTATAGGGAACAACGACATGCCACGAGGGCCACACATTAAAGGCTTAATTTCCTTCCCTATGTATGATGATTGTAACATATACAATTCTATTCTTATGATCCTGACAATGTATTATATTATATGACATGTTTTGGTACATGAGCAGGTTATTAGAAAGTCTTCTTTTATAGATCTGGACTTAGCACAATAATTAAGGTAGACAAAAATGCTGGAGAATTTCTCCAGCAATTTTGTCTACCTTCGATTTTCCAGCATCTGCAGTTCCTTCTTAAACAATAATAAAGGTATCAATTTTTACACTGCTGTACATTTTTGGTTTTGTTCTTGTTATAAGGATGCATGGTATTGTAAGCTCTTCTACATTTAAAATAAAATGACCTATTAGAGGAAAAATACTTCAATATACATGTCTCTCCCCACCCCTGAAAACAATTGCATTTTTTTTTGTTTGTATATTTTTGTTAGAAGTACAATAGTGTGGTACTTAAGTACCTAATACATACATACATATTTCCATTTTTGTACAACTTCATACTTTTGATTTAATAATAAAAGAACAGTGAGAGAAAAAAGAAATAAAGAGTGTCGGAATAGATAGTCAAGCGAGTAGAAACAGAAAGCAAAAGAAATAAAGGACAGAGATGATAAGTTAAAAGATTGAAAGAAAAGGAGAAAATAAAGAAAAGAAAGATTAGGAGAGATCTACCTATCTCGTATTTTTGCCCATCCATCACCCGGTTCTAAACCATTTAATTTCTAAGGTTATGTTATGTTGCACCATATGCTTGTAAAAAGTTGATAAAAGGAGACCAAATCTTTAAGAATAGGTCTACTTTGCCTAGTAGGAGGGATCTAATTTCTTCAAGATGTAGTGTTTCCGACATATTTGAAATACACATTTTGAATGTTGGCGTGGTTGCGTTTTTCCAAAATTTGAGTATAAGTTTTTTTGCTGTTATTAGACCATAATTAAGAAAAGCTTCTTGGAATATAGTTAGTTTACTTCCCTCTTCCATTGATCCAAAGATAATCAGTTCTGTATTGGGGTTCAATTTTGTGTTAAATAGTTTTGTAAAAATTCCAAAAATTTCATTCCAAAATTTATACAGTTTTGTACAAGAGACAAAGGAATGTGCTATAGTGGCATTTTGAGTTGGACATTTGTTGCAGATGGGGGAAACATTTGAAAATATTTTATTCAATCTAGTTTTTGAATAATATAATCTATGTAAAAATTTAAATTGAATTATTTAATTGAATTAAGGTTATGTCTAACATTCATTGAACATTTGTTTACATATAATAAATTTTTATCTCATCTATCGTTCGGAATTTTTATCAATAACTCTTGTTCCCAGTCCCTTCTAATTGCCTCTGTCGTTGGTATTTCTATATTTATAATTATATTATATAAGTAGGATATTAAATTGCTTGATTCTGCCTTTCTATTCATTCCTTCCTCCAATAAATCTGGGGTTAAAGTTTGATATCCTTGTATATACTTTTTCAAATAATGTTGAATTTGAAGGTATTTGAAATATTGATTACTTTTCAAATTATATTTTAGTTGTAATTGGTGGAATGATAAAGATTTTCCCATTTCATACATATCTCCCATCGTTTTAATTTCTATTCTTTCCCAATGGATAAATGTTTTATCAATAATGGATGGTTTGAATGAGGGATTATTAGCTATTGGAGAAAGAAGCGATAATTTTCTTAATTTTAGTTTTATTAGTTTCAAAATTCGTATTATACTATGAATAATTGGATTCTTCTTATATATTATATTGTTCAATTTTATCGGGGAAAGAAGGATCGCTCCTATATTATAAGGGGAACAATCCTCTTTCTCCATTCTTATCCAATCTACCTGTTGGGCAGAACTGTCCAACCAGTAGATTATATTTTTAATATTCACTGCCCAATAATAATACAATGTTAGGGAGTGTCAGTCCCCCTGATTCTTTAGATTTACACAAGTGTTTTTTTTTTTAAATTCTGTGTGAGTTATAATCCCATATGAAATTTATAATATCAGAATCTAGTTTTTTAAAGAAATTTTTATGTAAGTATATTAATATTGATTGAAATAGGGATAACATTTGTGGTAAGAAGATCATTTTTATCGTGTTTATTCTACCTATTAAAGACATCGGCAGTGCTTTGCCAAAATTTAATCAACCCATTTAATTTAGTTAATAAAGGCATATAGATTGCGTTGAGTAATGATTTATAGTTCCTAGCAATTTGGATTCCCAAATACTTAAATTTTCCTGTTGTAATTCTAAAAGGGAATTTCAACAGATGTGTCGACTCTTGAGATTTTATCGTCATAATTTCGCTTTTGCTCTAATTTATTCTATATCCTGAAAAAGAACCAAATTCCTCTATTAAATTTAGTATATTTGGTATGCTAATTTGCGAATTTGTAATATATAATGATATGTCATCTGCATATAATGAAATTTTATTATTTGAGTGTTTGTATTATATCCATGAATATTCGGATGACTTCTTATACTTTCAGCTAAAGGCTCTTATCACTAGTGCAAATAGCAGGGGCGTTAACGCGCACTCCTGCCTAGTGCCCCTTGCTAATTGCAATTTCGGGGATAATATATTATTAGTCAGTATTCTACCCGTCGGCTTATCATATAATTTTACCCATGAGATAAAATTATCTCCCATGTTAAATTTTTCCAATACTTTGAATAAATATTGCCAAGCTACTTGATCAAAAGCTTTTTCTGCATCCAATGAAATAATTGCTAGTTCTTCTTCAGTATTATGTGAGTACGTCTCAAATTGTTAAATGAGTATCTCTTTGGTATAAACCCTGTTTGGTCTGGATTTATTAGTTCACTAACATATTTACTCAATCTTCTCGCTAGGGTGTTTGCTAATATTTTTTGGTCTGTATTTAGGAGTGCAATAGCTCTACATGAGCCTGGGTCTTCCAGATCTTTATCTTTTTTTGGTATAAGTGTAATAGTTGACTCAGTTAGTGTTTCTGGTAGTTTATTTTCTTTAAAAGCATGTATATATAAATCTTGCAACCGTGAAGAAATTATCTCATAGAATCTTTTATAGAATTCATTACTAAAGCCATCTGGTCCTGGTGTTTTGCCATTCTTCAACAAACTTATTGTTTCTTCTATTTCCTGTAGTGTAATCTGAGCTCCTAATCCCTCTTGTTCCACCATATTTAATTTTGGAAGATTACAATTGTCTAAGAAATTTGTAATTTGAGTATTATTTGCAGAGGTTTTCGATGTATATAAGTTTTGATAAAATTGAGCAAATCTTTTATTAATATCTTTAGGTAGTGTTAGTAATTCCCCTTTATCTGATTTAATTATTTGTTTTGTAATAATATTTTATTAGAAGTAATCCATCATAACAACGGTATAACAACTTTTCAAATACACAACCAACTTATTTCAATAACTATACGAATGTTACGAATAATTCTTATAAACTTCTATTTTTTTTAGAAAGTAGAAAAAGAAAAGAATAGATTTTAATCAATAAGAATAGTGATTACATTATTTTTGATTATGTAGAAAGAGAAAGAGAAGAGAGATAAAAAAAAATGTATATATTCTTGTTATATATATTTAATTAAAACAAAGTATTATATATATATTAAAAACAAAGAGATTATAGTATACATCTTAATAGTGAATAACACAATTTCAAATAGCGATATCAATAGAGACATGTATACAAATCAAAAAGAAAAACAGAGAGTTATTTTCATCTAATCCTGCCGGGTACCCATTGAGTTGTGATGCCAAGAACAGCTACCCCTTCAAATATTCTGTTATCTGATTTAATTTTAGTAATTGTATTTTCTGTTTCCTGTTTTTTCAGTTGGCATGCTAGGAGTTTATGAGGTTTATCACCAAATTCGAAATTTTCTTGTTTTGTAATTTGAAATAATCTTATTTTTCTGGCCGATAAAATTTTATTTAATTTATATTTTAGTGTTGTTATCTTATTATGTTTATCTATAGTTGGTTCTTTGGCATTTTCTAAATCTAATTGTCTAATTTCTTGTTCTAACTGCAATTGTTCAGTATTATTATTTTTATTTTGGAAAGCTTGATATGAGATTATAGTTCCTCTAATAAATGCCTTAAAAGTTTCCCATAATAAGGAGGGTGAAATATCTGGTGTATCATTTGTCTCAAAGAAGAACATCATCTGCTCTTTTAAATATGTACAACCTTGTGAGTTGTTTAAGATTGGGGGTTAAACATCCAAAACGAATTTTTATCAGGCATTCCTTCTAATTTTAAAGAAAATAACGGGGAATGATCAGAAATAATACTATTATGATATTTAGAATTATATGTATATGGAATTAGTTTTGTGTCCACTGAGAAACAATCAATACGTGAATATGTTTTATGTACTGTTGAATAAAATGAATATTCCCTACCTACTGGGTTAGCGATCCTCCATACATCTGTTATATTAGGGGGTAACACAAAAAGCTGGAAAAACTCAGCGGGTGCAGCAGCATCTAAGGAGCGAAGGAGATGGGCGACGTTTCGGGTCGAGACCCTTCTTCAGACTGGTCAGGGATCAGGGAAATGAGAGATATAGACGGTGATGTGGAGAGATAAAGAACAATGAATGAAAATGAGAAGCTAGTGCGACTAGGGTGGGGGAGGGAGATAGAGATAGAGGGAATGCCAGGGCCCGAGGGCTGAGGGAGAGGTGGGAAGGGGAGGAGACAGCAAGGGTTAACAGAATTGAGAAAATTCAATGTTCAAGCCCAAAGGATGCAGACTCCCCAAGCGAATATGAGGTGCTGTTCCTCCAACTTGCGGTGTTGCTCACTCTGGCCGTGGAGGAGGCCCAGGACCGAGAGGTAGGATACGGAATGGGAGGGGGAGTTGAAGTGCTGAGCCACCGGGAGGTCGGGTTGGTTTTTGCGGACCGAGCGGAGGTGTTCGGCGAAACGATCGCCAAGCCTCCGCTTGGTCTCACCGATATAGATCATCTGGCATCTGGAGCAGCGGATGCAGTAGATGAGGTTGGAGGAGGTGCAGGTGAACCTCTGTCGGACCTGGAAGGACTGCTTGGGTCCCTGAAAGGAGTGGAGGGGGGAGGAGAAGGGACAAGTGTTGCATTTCTTGCGGTTGCAAGGGAAAGTGCCCGGGGAAGGGGTAGAGCGGGAGGGGAGGGGAAGAATTGACAAGGAAGTTGCGGAGGGAGCGGTCTTTGCGGAAGGCAGACAGGGGGGGAGATGGGAAGATGTGGCGGGTGGAGGGGTCACGTTGGAGGTGGCGAAACTGGCGGAGGACTATGTGTTGTATTTGCCGGCTGGTGGGGTGAAAGGTGAGTACCAGGGGGACTCTGCCCTGTTTGCGAGTGGGGGAATGGGGAGAGAGGGCAGTGTTGCGGGGTATGGAGGAGACCCTGGTGCGAGCCTCATCAATAGTGGGGGAGGGGAATCCCCGTTTTGTTATATTAGTATTTTCATGTATGTATTTAGGAGTTCACTAGTTTTAGATTTTATGTTAGTCCTTTTTTGTTTTGCTGATTTTTCCAAATATGGATCTAAAACAATTCAAATCTCCCCCTATTATCACATTTTGATGGTTAAGTTCTGAAATTATATCCAAAATTTTACTAAAGAATTGGGGGTTGTCAAAATTAGGAGCATAAATTTTTATCAATGTAAGTGGAGTAGAATAAATTTCTCCCGTGACTATGACGTACCTCCCCTCTTTATCTGCTATGGTTTTCTTTAATTAAAATGGTATCTTTACGAATGATAATAGCCGTGCCTCTAGATTTAGAAGTAAATGAAGAGTAGTATGTTTGCCCAATCCAATTTGCCTTCAATCTTATCTAACCATATAACTATATAACCATATAACAATTACAGCACGGAAACAGGCCCTCTCGGCCCTTCCAGTCCGTGCCGACCATTTGTTTTCCCCTAGTCCCATCTACCTGCACTCAGACCATTCCCCTCCATTCCCTTCCCGTCCATATACCTATCCACTTTACTTTTAAATGTTAAAATCAATCCTGCCTCCACCACTTCTGCTGGAGCTCATTCCACACAGCCACCACCCTCTGAGTGAAGAAGTTCCCCCTCACGTTACCCCTAAACTTCCGTCTCTTAATTCTCATGTCATGCCCTCTTGTTTGAATCTTCCCTATCCTCAATGGGAAAAGCTTATCCACGTCAACTGTCTATCCCTTTCATCATTTTAAAGACCTCAATCAAGTCCCCCCTTAACCTTCTGCGCTCCAAAGAATAAAGACCTAACTTGTTCAACCTTTCTCTGTACATAGTTGCTGGATCCCAGGTAACATTCTAGTAAATCTCCTCTGTACTCTCTCTATTTTGTTGACATCCTTCCTATAATTAGGCAACCAAAATTGTACACCATACTCCAGAATTGGTCTCACCAATGCCTTGTACAATGTTAACATTACTTCCCTGCTCCTATATTCAATGCTCTGATTTATAAAGGCCAGCACACCAAAGGCTTTCTTTACCACCCCATCTACATGTGATTCCACCATCAGGGAACTATGCACAGTTATTCCTATATCTCCCTGTTCCACAACATTCCTCAATTCCCTACCATTTACCATGTACGTCCTATTTTGATTTGTCCTGCCAAGATGTAGCACTTCACACTTATCAGCATTAAACTCCATCTGCCATCTTTCAGCCCACTTTTCCATATGGCCCAAATCTCTCTGTAGACTTTGAAAATCTACTTAATTATCCACAACACCACCTATCTTAGTATCATCTGCATACTTACTTATCCAATTTTCCACCCCATCATCCAGATCATTGATGTACATGACAAACAACAGTGGACCCAACACAGATCCCTGAGGCACCGCACTGGTCACCGGCTTCCAACCTGACAAACAGCCATCCACCATTACTCTCTGACATCTCCCATTCCGTGTTTGATATTTCAGATGCGTCTCTTGTAAGAAAATGATGTCACTGTTTAAGGCTTTTAATTGGGCAAAGATCTTACCCCTTTTAATTGGTTCATTAGCGCCCCTTATATTCCAACTACAAAATGTGATTCCTCCAGTTTTCTTTTGTTT
>CM069164.1:380000-417500 GCA_035221665.1 Okamejei kenojei
ACAAGGACATGGCAGACAAATTGAATAACTACTTTGGTTCTGTCTTCACTAAGGAAGGCATAAATAATCTGCCGGAAATAGCAGGGCACTGGGGGTCAAATGAGATGGAGGAACTGAGTGAAATCCAGGTTAGCCGGAAAGTGGTGTTAGGTAAATTGAATGGATTAAAGGCCGATAAATCCCCAGGGCCAGATAGGCTGCATCCTAGAGTAGTTAAGGAAGTAGCCCCAGAAATAGTGGATGCATTAGTGATAATTTTTCAAAACTCTTTAGATTCTGGAGTAGTTCCCGAGGATTGGAGGGTAGCTAATGTAACCACACTTTTTAAAAGGGGGGGGAGAGAGAAAACGGGGAATCACAGACCAGTAGTCTAACATCGGTAGTGGGGAAACTGCTAGAGTCAGTTATTAAAGATGGGATAGCAGCACATTTGGAAAGTGGTGAAATCATTGGACAAAGTCAGCACGGATTTACGAAAGGTAAATCATGTCTGACGAATCTTTTAGAATTTTTCAAGGATATAACTAGTAGAGTGGATAAGGGAGAACCAGTGGATGTGTTATAACTGGACTTTCAGAAGGCTTTCAACAAGGTCCCACATAAGAGATTAGTATACAAACTTAAAGCACACGGTACTGGCGGTTCAGTATTGATGTGGAAAGAGAACTGGCTGGCAGAGAGGAAGCAAAGAGTAGGAGTAAACGGGTCCTTTTCAGAATGGCAGGCAGTGACTAGTGGTGTACCGCAAGGCTCAGTGCTGGGACCCCAGCTATTAACAATATATATTAATGATTTGGACGAGGGAATTGAAGGCAGCATCTCCAAGTTTGCGGATGACACAAAGCTGGGGTGGGCAGTGTTAGCTGTGAAGAGGATGCTAGGAGGCTGCAAGGTGACTTGGATAAGCTGGGTGAATGGGCAAATGCATGGCAGATGCAGTATAATGTAGATAAATATGAGGTTATCCACTTCGGTGGCAAAAACAGGAACGTAGACTATTATCTGAATGGTGACCGATCAGGAAAAGGGGAAATGCAATGAGACCTGTGTGTCATGGTGCACCAGTCATTGAAAGTACGCATGCAGGTGCAGCAGGCAGTGAAGAAAGCTAATGATATGTTAGCACTCATAGCAAAAGGTTTTGAGTATAGGAGCAGGCAGGTTCTACTGCAGTTGTACAGGGTCTTGGTGAGACCACACCTGGTCTCCAAATCTGAGGAAAGACATTCTTGCCATACAGGGAGTACAGAGAAGGTTCACCAGACTGATTCCTGGGATGTCAGGACTTTCATTTGAAGAAAGACTGGATAGACTTGACGTACTCGCTAGAATTTAGAAGATTGAGGGGGGATCATATAGAAACGTACTAAATTCTTAAGGGTTGGACAGGCTAGATGCAGGAAGATTTTTCCCGATGTTGGGGAATCCAGAACAAGGGGTCACAGTTTAAGGATAAGGGGGAAATCTTTTAGGACCGAGATGAGAAAAAAAAAATTCACACAGAGAGTGGTGAATCTTTGGAATTCTCTGCCACAGAAGCTAGTTGAGGCCACTTCATTGACTATATTTAAGAGGGAGTTAGATGTGGCCCTTGTGGCTAAAGGATCAGGGGGTATGGAGAGAATTGGAATTCTATGCCACAGAAGGTAGTTGAGGCCAGTTCATTGACTATATTTAAGAGGGAGTTAGATGTGGCCCTTGTTGCTAAAGGATCAGGGGGTATGGAGAGAAGGCAGGTACAGGATACTGAGTTGGATGACCAGCCATGATCATATTGAATGGCAGTGCAGGCTCGAAAGGCCTACTCCTGCACCTATTTTCTATGTTCTACATGATGAGTTGCTTTAAATCAAAGTTGCTTCTGATCCATGAGGAACTTTGAAATCTATTATCCCTATCTTGCCACTCACACACAGAAACACATACATACCATTCCCCCACAACACTGATTAAACCAAAGATCATAGAATGCATATGGTCCAGAGACCTATCATTGCGCATTGTCACCCATTTTATATGCCGTTTCCCTCAAAATATTTTTTTAAAAGCTCCTTATTTATTATAAACAAAGATCATAATGGTCTATCATAGAAAGCTAAAATAGAGCAAGATCAACTCCAAGATTCAATCGATTGACGTGGGATTAAACTGCGAGAGGCATAACGGAGATCAGGGTCTTATTCATAAAATGGCGGAAGTGACGTTCCGTTGCGTTCCGATGCCAACTACACGTCAGTCCATTGGATTTCGTAGGAGTGGTCTATCTCAAAGATCCTACAGCGGAGGATCTTTGGTCCAAAGATATTAAAGGAGCAAGATGGCTCACTCAGCGAAAAAAGCGTGGTATGACGTGTGTGATTGTCGACGCCATTACATAGGGCATTTTATAGGGCTGCCCACAAACTGTCATGGCGTCCACATCTACAGCTCACTGTTCAGTATAAATTGCTCTAATCGCTGATGTGGACGACTCAACCTGTCTTTGTTCAGGTTCCCCAACAACAAAGAAAGGTGAGGAAATATTATTGTTTTCTGTCAATATTATTCAGTCCTGAAAATGTTATTTTTTGTTCCCCTATCAACACTCATTGGGAAACTAGGTTTGTCGGTACATTAGAAAGTTACTAGATTTTTTTTAATAGATCTAAACTTACCACAATAATAAAGTCAGCAATTTTTGTTCTTCTGTACATTTTTGTTTTTGTTTCTGTATGGCAAGAGTCTCCAAAATATGGTCTGTAGGGAGAGGGAGAGAGGGAGAGAGGGAGAGAGAAGGGGCAGAGAGAGATGGGGAGAGAGACACATCAGGCCCATCAAGAGATTTAAACGTCAGATTCGAGTCGGGGAGCGCGGCGGCCCGGAGCTGCTCAGTGTTGTTACTGATTAGATCCCCCGAATTGTCAGAGCCAAGTCATCACTGGGCCGCCGTGAAGAAGGGTGCAATGGTGCGGTGCGGGGTTCGGCGGCGGTCAGAATGGGACGGCTGTGCGTTATAACGTGCCATCGTTCCTCTCCTCTCTCTCTCTCTCTGCCTGAGAGTTGGCAGCCCTGCTAGTGTCTTAGGTCCAAAAGAAAATACTTTAAATGGTCTACGTAAGAAGTTTTAAACAATCTCTTCAACATTGAAGGTAAATTGACATATTAGTAGCAAAATGCATCTTCAATATACAGGTCTCTCGCCATAAGTGAACAATTGCACTTAAATGATATATCATCCACTCTGCAGATATGTAGTTAAATCTACATTTTTTTCCTTCTTAGTTAATCCTATATGAGATTTTCGGTAATTTCATATGTCGACAGCGGGTCCAGAATACTCGTCGACAAGATCTCCTCCACCAAACTGCTATACTTGTCAACCACCTGCCGTCTGAACTTGACTAGTTTTCCAACAGGCAGACCAATAACAGGCTAAATTGCAATGCAGTTCCAATGCTATTTGACATCTCGAACACGCCAAAACGTCTGTTTTCCCAGCGCCGGTTACTCAAGAGGAAGAATGAGAACCTCCCGTTACCCACACAAAATTGTGCAAATGACGATGTATTTATTATTGTATATGTTGGCAATTTCGTTCTTTGGGGTAAGCAAGGGGTGGGGCTATCATTGTCTGAAATATGGTGAATTTTACATCACTTTCAAAACACTGCAACCCCCTGTATATGTCGTGCACAAAATGATGTGAATTATGTGAATATTACCATAAATGACGGAAATAAAAAGTGTTTTCCTTGTTTGTAAAGTTCAATTTAGAGTTATTTGAAATTGTGGGGGTTGGTGCAATATATGGCTGACCCACAAATGTATCGTTATGAGACATTCACATTTAAAAAATCCATGTCTCAAGAAAAAGCAAGAAGGACCCCATATTATTTGACCAACTTATTCACTGAATTTAAATATGTAGGTATGTATGCACTACATTGTGTTACGCTAATATAGAATGAAGGAATGGAAAAATATTTTGACATTGTGTTCATGGATATTTTATTCACAATATATATATATATATATATATAATATATATATATATATATATATGTGTGTGTGTGTGTGTGTGTGTGTGTGTGTGTGTGTATATACATACAAATATATATATATATATATATATATATATATATATATATATATATGTGTGTGTGTGTGTGTGTATATACATACAAATATATATATATATATATATATATATATATATATATATATATATGTATGTGTGTATACATACAAATATATTTATTTATATATATATATATATATACATATATATTTATATGTACTTATATAGTGATATATGTGTGTATATTGTGATACACACACACACAAGTATATATATATTTGACATGAGAATTAAGGGACAGAGGTTTCGGGGTAACGTGAGGGGGAACTTCTTTACTCAGAGGGTGGTGGCTGTGTGGAATGAGCTTCTAGCAGAAGTGGTGGAGGCAGGATCGATTTTAACATTTAAGAGTAAAGTGGGTAGGTATATGGACGTGAAGGGAATGGAGGGGTATGGTTTGAGTGCAGGTAGATGGGACTAGGGGAAAACAAATGGTCGGCACGGACTGGAAGGGCCGAGAGGGCCTGTTTCCGTGCTGTAATTGTTATATGGTTATATGGTTATATATATATATATTTATACACACACATACACGCACAGATTGAAAAAGGTTGCTAAACAAATTAGAGGAAATCTGACGAAAGAAACTAGAGAAATATTTCAAGTCGTCACTTTTATTTATATAGCACATGTAAAAAACAACTCTTGCACAACGCCACGCGCTAGGCGTACGCAGTCAAGACGCTGTGTACGATGTCAAGACGCTGTGTACGATGTCAAGACGCTGTGTACGACGTCAAGACCCTGCGTACGACGTCAAGACCCTGCGTACGACGTCAAGACGCTGTGTATGCCCTCATTGCGCCTGCGGGCCGACAGGATTTTCGGACCGTGCAATGTCGAGACCAGCCTCGGACAACTCCATACGCCTCCGCGCTTTGAAGTGGGACCGGCCCCGCAAGACGCATGCTGGTGGGACAGGCCCTTAACTTGCCTCTCACACACAGGCACACACAAACATATAAATATAACTATAATTAGTTGAATGTAATTTTGTGCACAGTGTGTGTTAAAGCAATACAAGGGAAGCTGCACAATACAATGCAAGGGAAAATACGCAAAGGTGGGGGCTGGGGAGGAAAGATGGGAGGGAAATACGGGAACAGGGGGAAACATTTACAATAAAATTAAGTAAAATATGTGAGGTGATAGATGAGCTATATCACTGTTCCCTACAACACTGATTACACCATAGATGATTGAGCGGAGCAAAGATTATATCTTTATATCAAAGACTATAATCTTTGGAGCGGAGTGCACAGCGGGAGACAAACCGGAAGTCGCGTTTTGCTTTAACAAATGGCGGCTGTGACGTTCCGTTACCGAGCCTCCTCATCGGCCGGATGAGAATGGCGACGGAGAAGCCGGAGTTGGTGGCGTTGCTGCTGAGCGGCGAACTGAGGTAAATCATGTTCTAAATCAGCAGGGGAGCGGGATAGGATCAATATGGGGGAGAACTGAGGAAAATCACCGCAGAAAGTACACGTCTGTGGGGAAAACTGGTGTGAAACTCGTTGTAAACCTCCCGCTCTTATTCACTGAGGTAGATAACGTCTGAGGAAGGGTCTCGACCCGAAACGTCGCCTATCTCCTTCGCTCCTTAGATGCTGCTGCACCCGCTGAGTTTCTCCAGCCTTTTGTGTACCCTCGATTCTCCAGTAGTTCCTTCTTTAACACAGTGGAAAGGAATGAACCCGGTATATGGGGGGGGGGGGGGACCTGAGGTAAATCACCACACAACCTACACGTCTGGGGGAAAACGGGGGTAAATAATATTATCTCACCGTCTGGAGCAGCGTCCTGAGATAAAACACGTTATAAACATCTCTCCCCCTCTGTAAATAACCAATAAATCATCAAAGAAATTACCCGGTCTGGTGGGAGAGCGGAGGTCAATAACGTTTTAAACCCACAGGTGAGCAAAATAAATATCGTACGTAAAACATCCGACTCCGACCCCTAGGTATAATAATTCTAAATCTGGTGTGATGACATTACACAAGACGGCATTTCATAGGATCCACATGATTCATCAGGCAGCATTTTAAACCCATGTCCTTGAAGTTTTGAATCTCATGGTTGTAGCTATGCTATTGTGGCTTTGTAAAAAAAACAACCCATAATTCATTATGCTTAAAGAAACATAAAATGACACAAAGGACTATGATAAAATTAAAATGACATTGAATTAAATAAAAATAATAAAAGCATCACTCCAAAATTTATTAAACTAAGGGCACAGGTATGAGCTGAATGGCCAAATTATGACAAAAACACTCAAGTGCTATAGGGTACCTATAAGGTCATCAGGTCAAAAGGCGTGACGCACGGAATAGCTCAATCCTTCTGGAGTACAAGGCAGCTTCCGGCATACACTGGTAATAAACTAGTAACATACTTTCTTACCTTCTAAAAACTGCCAAAATGGTCAGTTTTTGTGCTGTAAAAAAATGCGGAAATAGGGATAACTGTGTGAAAACTGCCAAAATCACTGCTGCTCACTGAAAGAACAGGCGAAAGAACAGTGTGCCGGCGGATTGAGGGCTCTGAACCAAATGCTCTAGTATCTTTGCTCTGAACCCGAGCACCAAGGTATAAGCGGCCGAAGGACCGCATCCCTCGGGACAGCACCCACTCTCTCCCCTGGGTGAGCGCTGTCACTCTGCCCATCCAGAGTCACTGACCGTGCTACACCGGCACCCGACCCCCACACAGGGTGATTCACCAACGACACCCGGATACCCCACCGACCGCAGGGACAGACGTACCAAGGTCCTCGAGTGTGGAACCAGCCAGTGTGGAGTCCGGATGCTGGGACAGAACACGGGCCCTCTGTGCTGGCAGCCAAGTGCTTACCTGACGTTCACCGCTCGAACTCCAGAAGGTGTTGCATAGAAACATAGAAAATAGGTGCAGGAGGAGGCCGTTCGGCCCTTCGAACCAGCACCGCCATTCATTGTTATCATGGCTGATCGTATAACCATATAACCATATAACAATTACAGCACGGAGACAGGCCCTCTCGGCCCTTCCAGTCCGTGCCGACCATTTGTTTTCCCCTAGTCCCATCTACCTGCACTCAGACCATACCCCTCCATTCCCTTCACGTCCATATACCTATCCACTTTACTTTTAAATGTTAAAATCGATCCTGCCTCCACCACCTCTGCTGGAAGCTCATTCCACACAGCCACCACCCTCTGAGTAAAGAAGTTCCCCTCACGTTACCCTAAACTTCTGTCCCTTAATTCTCATGTCATGCCCTCTTGTTTGAATCTTCCTACCCTCAATGGGAAAAGCTTATCCACGTCAACTCTGTCTATCCCTTTCATCATTTTAAAGACCTCAATCAAGTCCCCCTTAACCTTCTGCGCTCCAAAGAATAAAGACCTAACTTGTTCAACCTTTCTCTGTAACATAGTTGCTGGAACCCTGGCAACATTCTAGTAAATCTCCTCTGTACTCTCTCTATTTTGTTGACATCCTTCCTATAACTAGGCGACCAAAATTGTACACCATACTCCAGAATTGGTCTTACCAATGCCTTGTACAATTTTTAACATTACTTCCCTACTCCTATATTCAATGCTCTGATTTATAAAGGCTTTCTTTACCACCCTATCTACATGCGATTCCACCTTCAGGGAACTATGCACAGTTATTCCTAGATCCCTCTGTTCCACAGCATTCCTCAATTCCCTACCATTTACCATGTACGTCCTATTTTGATTTGTCCTGCCAAGATGTAGCACTTCACACTTATCAGCATTAAACTCCATCTGCCATCGTTCAGCCCACTTTTCCAAATGGCCCAAATCTCTCTGTAGACTTTGAGAATCTACTTCATTATCCACAATACCACCTATCTTAGTATCATCTGCATACTTACTTATCCAATTTTCCACCCCATCATCCAGATCATTGATGTACATGACAAACAACAGTGGACCCAACACAGATCCCTGAGGCACCCCACTGGTCACCGGCTTCCAACCTGACAAACAGCCATCCACCATTACTCTCTGACATCTCCCATTCAGCCACTGTTGAATCCATCTTGCTACTCCGCCATTAACACCCAAAGATTGAACCTTCTGAACCAACCTTCCATGGGGAACCTTGTCAAAGGCCTTACTGAAATCCATATAGACAACATCCACTGCTTTACCCTCATCAATTTCCCTAGTTACCGCTTCAAAAAATTCAAGAAGGTTTGTCAAACATGACCTTCCAGGCACAAATCCATGTTGACTGTTCCTGATCAGACCCTGTTTATCCAGATGCTTATATATATTATCTCTAAGTATCCTTTCCATTAATTTGCCCACCACTGACGTCAAACTAAATGGTCTATAATTGCTAGGTTTATTCTTTGAACCCTTTTTAAACAATGGAACAACATGCGCAGTACGCCAATCCTCCGGCACAATTCCCGTTTCTAATGACATTTGAAATATTTCTGTCATAGCTCCTGCTATTTCTACACTAACGTCCCTCAATGTCCTAGGGAATATCCTGTCAGGACCTGGAGACTTATCCACCTTTATATTTTTCAAAAGTGTCAGTACTTCCTCCTCTTTGAATCTCATAGTTTCCATAGCTACTCTACTTTTTTCCCTTACCTCACAGAGTTCAATATCCTTCTCCTTGGTGAATACCGAAGAAAATAAATTGTTCAATATCTCCCCCATCTCTTTTGGCTCTGCAGATAGCTGTCCATTCTGGTTCTCTAATGGTCCAATTTTTATCCCTCGTTATCCTTTTGCTATTAATATAGCTGTAGAAACCCTTTGGATTTACTTTCACCTTTCTTGCCAAAGCAACCTCATATCTTCTTTTAGCCTTCCTAATTTCTTTCTTAAGATTCTTTTTACATTCTTTATACTCCTCTAGCACCTCATTTACTCCATGCCTCCTATAATTATTGTAGATATCTCTCTTTTTTTCGAAACAAGTGTCTAATTTCCCTTGAAAACCATGGCTCTTTCCAATTTTTACTATTTCCTTTCAACCTAACAGGGACATAAAGATTCTGTACTCTTACAATTTCCCCTTTAAATGTCCTCCATTTCTCTTCTACATCCTTCCCATGAAACAAAGTGTCCCAATTCACTCCTTTAAAATCCTCACGCATTCCCTCAAAGTTAGCCTTTCTCCATTCAAAAATCTCCACTCTAGGTCCTGTTCTGACTCGCTCCATAATTATATTGAAACTAATGGTATTGTGATCACTGGTCCCGAAGTGCTCACCATCGCATACCTCCGTCACCTGTCCTGCCTCATTTCCTATCGTCCGCTATCAATAACCCGTGCCTGCCTTCCCCCCCCATATCCCTTGACTCCACTAGCCTCTAGAGCTCTATCCAACTATCTTAAATCCATCCAGTGATTTGGCCTCCACTGCCCTCTGTGGCAGGGAATTCCATAAATTCACAACTCTCTGGGTAAAAAAGTTTTTTCTCACCTCAGTGTTAAATGACCTCCCCTTTATTCTTAAGACTATGGCCCCTGGTTCTGGACTCACCCAACATTGGGAACATTTTTCCTGCATCTAGCTTGTCCAGTCCATTTATAATTTTATATGTTTCTATAAGATTCCCCCTCATCGTTCTAAACTCCAGTGAATACAAGCCTAGTCTTTTCAATCTTTCCTCATATGACAGTCCCGCCAACCCAGGGATCAATCTCGTGAACCTACGCTGCACTGCCTCAATGACAAGGATGTCCTTCTGGCAGCAGTAAGGGTCATGGGTCGTGACCTCGACTGCCTCCCTATAGAAATTAAAAGTAATTGCGTAGGTAGTTAAGTTTGCTGCAAAAGTACATACCTGAAATGTATTAATAACTTGTCCTTAGGAACAGAATTGCTTTTGCCAGATCCTCTTTCATTGAAGCCCTTAAGTCTGATTTATTTATTTTCAGTGCAGAGAACAGCCTCTCCACGCGGACCTGAGTGGGTGGTATGGCTGTTGCTATCATAGCTGCTAATTTTACTATTTCTGAATAAGTAGAGATGAGTAGGGATGACGGGGAATTATAGACCAGTTAGCCGGACATCAGTGGTGGGGAAGATGCTGGAGTCAATTATTGATAATTATGGAGTCAATAGTGGCGAATTTGGATAGGAGTGAAACTATTATGCAGGAAATGGTGTTGGGTAGACTGATGGGACTGAAGGCTGATTAATTCCCAGGGCCCCATGGTCTGCATCCCGGGGTCTACATCCCAGGGTACTTAAGGAAGTGGCTTTAGAAATCGTGGACGCATTAGTGTCCATTTTCCAATGTTCTATAGATTCAGGATCAGTTCCTGTGGATTGGAGGGTAGCTAATGCTATCCCACTTTTTAAGAAAGGCGAGAGAGAGAAAACGGGGAATTATATACCAGTTATCCTGACATCGGTGGTGGGGAAGATGCTAGAGTCAATCATAAAAGATGAAATAGTGGCACATTTGGATAGCAGCAACAGGGTCGGTCAAAGGCAGCGTGGATTTACGAAGGGGAAATAATGCTTGACTAATCTTCTGGAATTTTTTGAGGATGTAACTAGGACAATTTAACTAGGATGTAAAATGGACATGTGAGAGCCAGTGGATGTAGTGTGCCTGGACCTTTAGAACGCATTTGATAAGGTCCCACATAGGAGATTAGTGGGCAAAATTAGGGACATGGATAGAAAATTGGTTGGCAGACAGAGTAGGGATTAATGGGTCCCTTTCTGAATGGCAGACAGTGACTGGTGGGGTACCGCAAGACTCGGTGTTGGGACCGCAGCTATTTACAATGTACATCAATGATTTAAATGAAGGGATTCAAAGTAACATTAGAAAATTTGCAGATGACACAAAGCTGGGTGGCAGTGTGAACTGTGAGGAGGATGCTATGAGAATGCAGGGTGACTTGGACAGGTTGGGTGAGTGTAGCAGATGTACGGCAGATGCAGTTTAATGTGGATAAATGTGAGGTTATCCACTTTGGTAGCAAAAATAGGAATGCAGATTATTATCTAAATGGTAGACAAAATTGCTGGAGAAACTCAGCAGGTGCGGCAGCATCTATGGAGCGAAGGAAATAGGCGTTTCGGGCCGAAACCCTTCTTCAGACTGATGCAGGGTGGGGGTGCGGGAAGAAGAAAGGAAGAGGCGGAGCCAGAGGGCTGAAGGAAAGCTGAGAAGGGGAGGTGACAGCAATGGCTACCGGAAATTGGAGAAGTCAATGTTCAGGCCACCGGGATGCCGACTGCTCAAGCGGAATATGAGGTGCTGCTCCTCCAGTTTCCGGTGGCGCTCACTCTGGCAATGAAGGAGGCCCAGGACAGAAAGGTCGGATTCGGAATGGGAGGGGGAGTTGAAGTGCTGAGCCACAGGGAGATCAGGTTGGTTAATGCGGACCGAGCGGAGGTGTTCGGCGAAACGTTCGCCAAGCCTACGCTTGGTCTCACTGTAGATCAGCTGACATCTAGAGCAGCGGATGCAATAGATGAAGTTGGAGGAGGTGCAGGTAAATCTCTCGCACCTGGAACGACTGCTTGGGTCCTTGAATAGAGTTGACGGGAGGTAAAGCTACACATGCCGCATCTCTTGCGGTTGCAGGGGAAAGTGCCCGGGGAGGGGGTGGTGCGGGTGGGAAGGGAAGAATTGACCAGGGAGTTATGGAGGGAGCGGTCTTTACGGAAAGCAGATGGCGGGGGTGGGGGGGATGGGAAGATGTGGCGAGTGATGGGGTCACGTTGGAGGTGGCGAAAATGACGGAGAACTATTTATTGTCTATGACGGCTGGTGGGGTGGAAGGTGAGGACTAGGGGGACTCTGCCATTGTTCCGAGTGGGGGGGATGGGGAGAGAGCAGTGTTGCGGGGTATTGAAGAGACCCTGGTGAGAGCCTCATCTATAGTAGGGGAGGGGAGGGGAACCCCCGTTCCCTGAAGAATGAGGACATTTCCGATGCCCTGGTGTAGAACTCCTTATTCTGGGAGCAGATACGGTGTAGACGGAGGAATTGGGAGTAGGGGATGGAGTCCTCACAGAGAGCAGGGTGGGAAGAAGTGTAGTCCAGATAGCCATGGGAGTCAGTGGGTTTATAGTGGATGTCGGTCAAAAGTCTATCACCTGCGTTGGAGATAGTGACGTCAAGAAATGGTAGGAAATTGTCGGAAATGGTCCAGGTGTATTTGAGTGCTGGATGGAAGTTAGTGGCGAAGTTGATGAAGTTAGTGAGTTGTGTGTGGGTGCAGGGGGTAGCACCAATGCAATCATCAATGTAGCGGTAGAGGTCGGGGATGGGGCCCTGGTACGTCTCGAACAAGGATTGTTCGACGTACCCTACAAAGAGGCAGGTATAGCTGGGGCCCATGCTACACCTTGTGTTTGGAGGAAATGGGAGGAGTCAAACGAGAAGTTTTTAAGGGTTCCTTCGCTCCATACTCCTTATTACTCCTGCTATTTCCTTCGCTCCATACTCCTCCTATTTCGTTCGCTCCATTGATGCTGCCGCACCCGCTGAGTTTCTCCAGCAATTTTGTTCCAGCATCTGCAGTTCCTTCTTGAGCTGAACATTTAATCTACTCCACTGCGATATCTCCTCAAGCTATGCCTACTGAAGAAGTTCTCCTCCTATTTCCTTTGCTCCGTATATGCTGCCGCACCTGCTGAGTTTCTCCAGCAATTTTGTTCCAGCATCTGCAGCTCCTTCTTGAACATTTTATCTACTCCACTGCGATATGTGAATTGTGAATTTATGGAATTTCCTGCCACAGAGGCAGTGGAGGCCAAGTCACTGGATGGATTTAAAAGAGAGTTAGATAGAGCTCTAGGGGCTAGTGGGGTCAAGGGATATGGGGAGAAGGCAGGCACGGGTTATTGATCGGGGACGATCAGCCATGATCAGAATCAATGGCGGCGCTGGCTCAAAAGGCCGAATGGCCTCCTCCTGCACCTATTTTCTATGTTTCTATGATATCTCCTCAAGGTATGCCTACTTTGAAGAAGTTCTCCTTCTCCTATTTCCTTTGCTCCATAGATGCTGCCGCACCCGCTGAGTTTCTCCAGCAATTTTGTTCCAGCATCTGCATTACTTGAAAATATTATCTAAATGGTGTCAAGCTTGGAAATGGGGAAGTACAATGGGATCTGGGGGTCCTTGTACATCAGTCAATGAAAGTAAGTATGCAGGTATAGCCGGCAGTGAAGAAAGCGAATGGCATGTTGGCCTTCATAACAAGAGGAGTTGAGAATAGAAGCAAAGAGGTCCTTCTGCAGTTGTATAGGCCCTCAGTGAGACCACACCTGGAGTATTGTGTCCTTGTACTGAAACTAAACATGCAGGTACAGCAGTCAGTGAAGAAAGCTAATGGCATGTTGGCCTTCATAACAAGAGGAGTTGAGTATAGAAGCAAAGAGGTCCTTCTGCAGTTGTATAGGCCCTCAGTGAGACCACACCTGGAGTATTGTGTGCAGTTTTGGAACCCTAATTTGAGGAAGGACATTCTTGCTATTGTGGGAGTACAGTGTAGGATTACAAGGTTAATTCCCGGAATATCGGGATTGTCGTATGCTGAGAGAATGAAGCGGCTGGGCTTGTATACTATGGAATTTAGAAGGATGAGAGGGAATCTTATTGAAACATATAAGATTATTAATGGTTTGGACATGCTAGAGGCAGGAAACATGTTCCCTATGTTGGGGGTGTCTAGAAACAAGGAACACAGTTTAAGAATAAGAACGGAGAACGGAGATGAGGAAACACTTTTTCACACAGAATTGTGAGTCTACGGAATTCTCTGCCTTAGAGGGTGATGGAGGCCGGCTCTCTGGATACTTTCATGAGAGAGCTTTTAAAGAAAGCAGAGTCAGGGGACATGCGGAGAAGGCAGGAACGGGGTACTGATTGTGGACGATCAGCCATGATCACATTGAATGGCGTTGCTTTCTCGAAGGGCCGAATGGCCTACTCCTGCACCTATTGTTTAATATAAAAGGATAGGTCCAAATCAGCATGGATTTATGAAGGGAAAATCCTGCTTGACTAATTTTCTGTAATTTTCTGAGGATGTGACAAGTAAACTGCATGAAGGTGAGCCAGTGGATGTAGTGTATCTGGACTTTTAGAAAACCTTTGATAAGGCCCCACACAGGAAATTAGTGGGCAAAATTAGAGCACATGGTATTGGAAGTAGGTTATTGACATGGATAGAGAATTGGTTGGCAGACAGGAAACAAATAGTAGGAATAAACGGGTCCCTGTCAGAATGGCAGGCAGTGGCAAGTGGAGTGCCGCAAGGCTCCGTGCTGTGGCTGCAACTATTTACAATGATGGAACTATTTAGTACAACTATTTTATACAAACTATATAGATGATGGAATTAAAAGTAATACTAGTACATTTGCAGATGACACAAAGCTGGGTGGCAGTGTGAACTGCGAAGAGGATGCTAGGAGGTTGCAGGGTGACTTGGACAGGTTGAGTGAGTTGGCAGATGCAGTATAATATAGATATCCACTTTGGCGGCAAGAACAGGGAGGCAGATTATAATCACAATGGTGTCAGAGTAGGAAAAAGGGAAGTGCAACAAGACCTTGGTGTCCTTGTACTGAAACTAAACATGCAGGTACAGCAGTCAGTGAAGAAAGCTAATGGTATGTTGGCCTTCATAACAAGAGGATTTGAGTATAGGAGTAAAGAGGCCCTTCTGCAGTTGTACAAGGCCCTGGTGAGACCACGTCTGGGGTATTGTGTGCAGATTTGGTCTCCTAATTTGGGGAAGGACATCCTTGCTTTTGATCAGCGTAGGTTCACTAGCTTAATCACTGGGATGGTGGGACTATTATATGAGGAAAGACTGGGCTTGTATTCACTGGAATTTAAGATGAGAGGGGATTTTTTAGAAATACATAAAATTACAAAAGGACTGGACAGGCTAGATGCAGGAAAAATGTTCCCAATGTTGGGGGAGTCCAGAACCAGGGGCCACACTCTAAGAATAAAGGGGAGGCCATTTAAAACAGAGATGAGAAACTTTTTCACCCAGAGATTTGTGAATTTGTGGAATTCTCTGCCACAGAAGGCAGCAGAGGCCAATTCACTGGATGAATTTAAAAGACAGTTAGTTAGAGCTTTTGGGGCTAGTGGAATCAAGGGATCAAAGGATGCCCCATCCACACTATTCTATCTATTCTCAATATTTTATGCACGTGAAGGTGTTATTAATTTATTGAGTTTTTGTTTATTGCATGGTATCTATGTATATTGGGTTTATAGGCCTGTAAATCTGCACTACAAACATGTAATTGTTCCACTGTCGGTCCATATTACATCCAAGATAGTTGAATAGATAGAAAATTGGCTTCTAGGAAGCAGAGGGTGATGGTGGAAGGTTGCTTATCGGACTGGAGGCCCGCTACTGGTGGTGTGCCTGAGGGTTTGGTGCTGGGCCCGTTACTGTTTGTCATCTACATCAATGATTTGGATGAGAACATACAGGGCAAGATTACCAAGTTTACTAATGTTCCAAAGTGGGTAGTTGTGCAGATAGTGAAGATGATTGTGAAAAATTGCAGCAGGATCTGGATCGATTGGCCAGGTGGGCTAAGGAATGGTTGATGGAATTTAATACAAAGAAAATGTGAGGTGTTGCATTTTGGGAAGTATATCAGTGGCCTGGACCTATACAGTGAATGGTAGGCCTTTGGGTAGTGCTGTGGAGCAGAGGGATCTAGGAGTACAGGAACATAGTTCATTGAAAGTGGCCTCACAGGTAGATAAGGTGAAAAAAGGCTTTTGGCACATTGGCCTGTATTGGTCAGAGTATTAAACATAGAAGTTGGGCGGTCATGTTGCAGTTGTATAAGACGTTGGTGATGCCACAGTTAGAGTTTTGTGTTCAATTTTGGTCATTATGTTATAGGAATGATTTTGTCATGCTGGAAAGGGCACAGAAAAGATTTACGAGGGTGTTGCCTGGGACTAGGGTGTATCTGAACTATATGGAGAGGTTGTGCACGTCAGGAGTAGGGAGGCCGGACGTGGTCCCATTGACCGTTGGCGTGTGGCGGGCCAATGCGTCGTGGAGGTCGATGGGAGGAGGCCTATCAGCTCCTGGAACTCAAATGGGAACAGCCGCCTCAACTCAGCCCCGCGTCCTTTCCGCAACCCAACTTCCCTTCCCGAGGGTGATCCTGCGGCCGGCGACCCGAAGCTTGCGGGCTGGAGGTAGGGGATGTCAGGTCTCACTGCCCTCTGACTGTAGCTCCTATCTGGCGGCGGAGGATGCAGTGCAACGTCTCTGGTCCCCCGACTGCTGCGTTAACCGGGCGGCGGAGGCCGCGGCGCACCATCTTTGTTTGTCTGTCTGCAGCACCCCCTGTCTATTGAAGAGCTTAGTACAGTGCCTCTTGTCCTCCAACTGTAATGCCCCTTGGCGACGGGAGCACACAGTGCACCTATCCATGTTCCCCACAGATGCTGCATGACCCGCTGAGTTACTCCAGCACTCTGTGACCTTCCCATGATGCATGCCGCCCCCCATGTGACTCAGCGGCAATTACAGGCGAGGCAGTGCCAGTAGAGCGCCAGTTATACGTGTGGTTCCAATGGGCGCCCCCCTTCTCCCACTTGATTCCTAACCCCCCCTTCCCCCCCCTCCCTTCTCCCCCTCCCCTCACTTCCACCATCCTAACCCCCCTTCCCCCCTTGCCTCCTCACCATCTCGCTCCTTTCCGCCCTCATCCCCCCCCCCTTCAACCACTAGTAATGTTTACACGTTAGTAATGCCCCGTTTGCCGGCTTGTTGACCCTCTGTGTTCCCCTCCTGCAGGGTTTAGGAGCCGTTGCTGTGGACAGAGAAAAGGGGTAATTGAGCGTCAATTGAGGGCGGCCAGGGTGCCGGTGAGCCCCCCACCCCATCGGTGTGCGCGCTGAGCTTTGAGGTGCTGAGCTTCGATGGAGGACCACATGACGGGGCACAAAAAGGAGAAGCGTTACAAGTGTGACGTGTGTGGCAAGGCCTGGCAGTATCCGAGCCGGCTGGAGATCCACCGACGGGTGCACACGGGAGAACGCCCCTTCAACTGCTCTGCCTGCGGCAAGAGCTTCAAGACGACGCAGGAACTGAAGCTCCATCGGCAAGTGCACACGGGCCAAAAGCCCTATGGCTGCTCCACGTGTGGCAAGAGCTTTGCCCAGTTGTATGGGCTGCAGGTGCACGGGCGGGTGCACACGGGTGAGAAGCCCTATGACTGCTCCACCTGCGGCAATAGCTTTGCCCGGTTGTCGGGGCTGCGGGAGCACCGGCGGGTGCACAGCAGTGAGCGGCCTTTCACCTGCTACGACTGCGGCAAAGGCTTCAAGTGGTCCATGCACCTGAAGGTGCACAGGCGCCTGCACACCGGAGAGCGGCCCTACACCTGCAGTGACTGCGGCATGTGCTTCACCTGCTCCAACAGCCTTCTGGAGCACCAGCGCACCCACACCGGCGAGCGCCCCTACAGCTGCACCCAGTGCGGCAAGGGCTTCAGCCGCTCCACCAAGCTGCTGGAGCACCAGCGCACTCACACTGGTGAGCGCCCCTTCACCTGCGCCCAGTGCGGCAAGGGCTTCACCCGCTCCAACAACCTGCAGGAGCACCAGCGCATCCACACCGGTGAGCGCCCCTATACCTGCACTCAGTGCGGCAAAGGCTTCACCCGCTCCCATCGCTTGCTGGAGCACCAACGCACCCACACCGGCGAGCGCCCCTTCACCTGCGGCCAGTGTGGCAAGGGCTTCACCCGCTCCACCTATCTGCTGTCCCACCAGCTGTCCCACTTGTGCGTGCGCACAAGTGGCCAGCCACATGACTGCCCATATTGCGGTGAGGCGTTTGACAGCCCGCGGGGGTTGCGGCAGCACCGACGGGACCACGCCAGCGAGCCACTGCAGCAAGCATTTCAAGAGGGTACGGGGACGGCGGGAGCACCAGTGGATACACAGACCATGATGGAGAAGGTGAGGAGAGACTCTACGATGGCAGTATAAAACTGGACCATCATTGCCTGTGGATGTACAATGATGCCGCTGGAAGTGCATCCTCTGTTGGGCCTTTTTGACAGTGGAGTCGATGGTGGCCTTCCATTGATCTGTCCAACAATGATCTATCCTACATTTTCCTTGAACTCCATTCACCTTGTCCTGTTTTCACTCCTTATGCTTCCTTATCTCTGCACCTCCCATCTGACTGAAGAAGCGTCTCAACCCGAAACGTTGCGAATTCTTCTCTCCAGAGACGCTGCCCGACCCGCTGAGTGAGTCCAGCACTGTGTGACCTTCTTCCCATGATGCGTGCCGCCACACCCCCCCCCCCCCCCCCCCCGACTCTGCGAAATGGCGGGGGCGAGGCCGGCAATCCCCCTCGGATTGGCGGCGACGTCAGGGTGGCAGTCGTACATGCCATCCAAGAGTGCGCTGACGTCACAACGCAGGGCGGGCGATGTGTGGGCAGGCCGCTCACCTTTGTTCCCTGCTGATCGGTGCTCACCCCCTTCCCCACTTCCACCCCTCACCCCCCTCACTTCCCACATCACCCCCTCCTCCCGCCACCCCCCATGACCCCCACACCCTCTTCAAGCAATAGTAATGTTTATGCATTAGTAATTCCTCCAGTTTGATGACCTTGAAAAGATCACACATTTATCTCCTCCCGCCTAGATTACTGCAACTCCCTTTACACTGGCATCAGCCAATCTTCCCTGTCCCGCCTGCAATTGGTCCAAAACGCCGCAGCGACTCCTGATGGGCACCCGAAAAAGGGACCACATCACCCCAATCCTGGCCTCTCTCCACTGGCTCCCTGTGCTGTTCCGTATAAAGTTCTAGATCCTCCTCTATGTCTACAAACCCTCAATGGGCTTGCCCCCACCTACATTAAAAGTCTTCTCACCCACCACTGCACCTCCAGGTCCCTCAGATCAGCCGACTTGGGGTTGCTGAATATCCCGCGGTCTAGGCATAAGCTCAGGGGTGACTGTGCCTTTGCGGTTGCAGCTCCCAGACTGTGGAACAGCATCCCTCTTCCCATCAGAACTGCCCCCCTCCATCGACTCCTTTAAGTCAGGACTAAAAACGTACCTATACTCCCAAGCCTTTATTGGCGTCCTCTGAGCGAGGGCTATATGTATGTAGTTTGTTAGTTTATACTATTCTTATAACAAATGTAAAGCACTTTGGCCAACGAGAGTTGTTTTTTAAATGTGCTATATAAATAAATGTGACTTGACTTGACTAATTTGTGCATTAATCCGGAGTCACCGCTTCCCGTCTCCCGCCTGTTTCCCCATAACTCCGAACGGTGGGACCTCACCCTCCGCCCTTGGAAGTCTGCAAAACTCCGGCTGCGGTAAACTAGGACTTTTCCAATGTCCTTAATAGGCAGAATAAATGCTGTAAAAATTATCTTTTTACCACAAATACTGTACCTATTTCAATCAATACGAATATATTTACCAAAAATATTCTTTAAAAAACTAGACTGATATTACAAACTTCATATGGGACTATAAATCACATAGAATTCAAAGAAAACATCTGTGTAAATCTAAAGAATCAGGGGGACTGACACTCCCTAATTTGTTGTACTACTATTGGGCAGTGAATATTAAAAATATAATTTATTGGTTGGACAGTTCTGCCCAACAAGTAGATTGGATAAGAATGGAGAAAGATGATTGTTCCCCTTATAATATAGGAGCGATTCTTCTTTCCCCGATGAAACTGAACAATATAATATATAAGAAGAATGCAATTATTCACAGCATAATACGAATTTGGAAACAAATAAAATTAACTTTAAAATTAAGAAACTTATTGCTTCTTTCCCCAATAGCTAACAATCCCTCATTCAAACCATCTATTATTGATAAAAACGTTTATCCATTGGGAAAGAATAGCGATTAAAATGATTGGAGATATGTATGAAATGGGAAAACTTCTATCATTCGAACAATTACAACTAAAATATAATCTGAAAAGTAACCAATATTTAAAATACCTTCAAATTCAAGATTATTTGAAAAAATATATGCAAGGAAATCAAACTCTAACCTCAGTTTCATTAGAGGAAGGAATGAACAGAAAGGCAGAATCAAGCAATTTAATATATTTATATCATATAATTTTTAACATAGAAACGCCAATGATAGAGGCAATTAGAAGGGACTGCGAACAAGAGTTATTGATAAAAAATCCCGAAAGACAGATGGGGAAAAAAACCTATTATATGTACATAAATGTTCGATTAATGTAAGGCATAATAACTTAATCAAATTTAAAATTTTACATAGATTATATTACTCGAAAACCAGATTGAATAAAATATTTCCAAATGATTCCCCCATTTGTGACAAATGTCTAACTCAAAATTCCTTTGTCTCTTGCACATAACTTCATAAATTTTGGAATTAAATCTTTGGCACTTGTAGAAAACTATTCAACACAAAATTGAACCCCAATACAGAACTGATCATCTTCGGATCAATGGAAGATGGACGTAAATTAATTACGTTACAATTATTCTCTTTAATTGTGGTTTAATAACAGCAAAAAAACTTATACTTAAATTTTGGAAAAACGCAACCATGCCAACGTTCAAAATGTGGATTTCAAATATGTCGGAAATGCTACATCTTGAAGATATGGGATTCCTCCTACTAGGCAAAGTAGACCAATTCTTAAAGATTCTAAAAGATCCTTTTATCGACCTCACAAGCATATGGTGCAACATAACATAACCTTAGAAATTAAATGGTTCAGAACCGGGTGACAGATGGGCAAAGGTATTAAATAGGTATATCTCTCCTAATTTATTTTCTTTCTATTTTCCCTTTTTTTCCCCTCAATCTCCTTATCTTCTTATCACTGCTCTGTCTCTCTCGCCATTTGTTTCTACTTGCTTGTCTATCTATCTCGACACCCTTTATTTTCCTTTTTCTATCACTGCTCTTTTATTATTAAAGTAAAAATATGAAGTTGTACAAGAATGGTAATGTGTGTATGTATCAGGTACTTAGGTATCACATCACTGTACTTCTAACAAAATTAAAAAAAATAAAAAATAAAAAAACAAGGCCTTTTGTTGGATAACCCGCTGGAGTCAAGTTGTATTCAAATGAAATAAATGTCTTTTTTTGTAGGTGAAATTAATTTAGAGGGAAGCTAAAGGAAAATGAAAAGTGGAGACTTTGCTGATTTTCTTTGAGATTTTATTGCATGATATCGTGGAGAGATGGCGGCAGAAAACTGCTCACCAGTTCTCTGACTTCACAGCAGAATTAGCCGACAGTTATTCTGTGCAGTAAACAATTTTTATTTTTGTTAGGTACAGCTATATGAAAATATACTATCTACTACATTGGTACCAATTATTTCATTAGTCATAACATACTTTTCACGAGTTAATCTTATTCAACAACAGATGGTGAATACAAGTCAAACACAATACAAGGGCATTTTGACATTATTCTATCTCATCTTTCAAGCGGCGCACGCCACCATCCCCTCTCTGAGTCAATTATAATACTGCTTTTTGATCTCCCATTTACTGCAACATATCTACGCTGCTAGCGGTAGGGGGCGCGGGTGATCTACTGTAACTCCTCACAGAAGAGTAAACAAGCTTTGTTATCTTGCTCTGCTATTTCATGCTTACATTTATCATCCACCCTTCAACACATTCCCAGACACGAGATAATACGTCTAATCTTACTTTGCCGATTCCCACAACCACTTCTGCACCTGGTCAAACGAGAGCTGCCAATTGTCACATCCAATACACCCTTTCGTTACTTTATTCAATTCTAATCAAAATTAAATAAGGAAGGATATTAATTTTTCTTCCACCGTTCCCTCCTTGTTGATCTTTATGATCAACACTGAGAGTAAGAAAATATATTAATATTTTCTCTCATTAATCAGTTGCAAAAATTGAGCTATATATGTCCGATTATAATTTTATTTCGGAGTCACGTGAGTGACTACGTGAAGAAGGCCGTCAGTCGTCATGCGCGTCATTACGTCTGAAGCATGCGCCAATGACTGACTGGCAGGCGCATTGCGTCCTTCCAGCAGTAAGATTTAATTACCGAGGAAAGTGTTTTCAAAAACTACTCTGATTGTTTTGGCGGATTCGGTTTTCTGTTTCTCTAGTGGAAAGAACCTATCATGTCGAAGGTGAGGAGACGGTCTGTGGGGAAGCCGGCTTCAGAAGACCGCGGAGTTGCGGGCGGCTGTCCGAGTTACCTTCCAGGCCGCTGGCTGTGGAACCAGCGACAGCAGACTTAGTGCCTCAGGAGAGCATCATGGCAGTCCCGCCGGATCTCCACGGGAGCCTGCGCTACGGCACCATTCACAGGGCTGAGAAGAGGACGCTGTGGGGCTTCTCTGTAATGCCCTTTTTGAAATCAACTGTGCGTAAAGACGCAATACAGCCGGCACTCAACCCAAAATTTGCTGTGCTGTGCAAGGCCAGCAACGTCCAGCCAGCCAATTCTCTATTTGGGGCAGACCTGCCGAAGCAGGTCCGCGAGCTGGATGATGAGGCCAAGACCATACGCCTCATGAGCCGAGCCCCAACTACACCCAGGGGCTCATCACACCGGGCCCACCCCTATGCCGCCTTCAACACCAGGCGAAACCAGCCTAGGGGCTCTGGGACAGGAGGAAGACTCGAGCTGGAAGCACCAAGGTCTTTTTTAGGGGTAGGCCCTCCTACCCAAGGCACGAGGACGGAAGCCAGGACCACATTGGCAGTAACGTCCAAGGTAGGAGAACCTAGTTCCTTGATCTTACACATCACTAACCAATAAGTTGGGGGCAGATTGCGACATTTTTTGAATGAATGGAATTGGATCACAGCAGACCCGTTCATACTGCACAGTATACAAGGGTTTAAAATTGAGTTCCTACTTGATTCATCACCACCCACACAAAATTTACCAAACCGCACAAATGTGTTCCCACAACAGGAAAGATTTGAGGTACAAGCTGAAATTCAGGCTTTACATACAAAAGGGGTGATTCAGAGGTCGAACCAGGAATCACACCAATTTGTATCTAACATATTCCCCAAGGGAAAGAGGGATGGAGGAAGTTGTATCATCCTAGACTTGAAACATTTGAAACAAGTTTATTCATGGTTAACCCCTTGAGGTGAACAGTCATCTCGTTTTCGAGGGGGTCCAACATAGAACATACAGCACAAGACATAACATACATAGAGGCTCTCATTGACACACCTACCCACACGCCAATCCCAAAACTACTCCATCCCCACATGTTATAGTTTATGACAATTGTTAATTGACTTTACATATCCAATAATAATAAGATGTGTTACAGCATAATGTTGATGCATAATACCATATACCACCTATCATACATCGTACGTTAGGTGGTACGTTGGACCCCCTCGTTTTCGAGGGGGTCCAACATTATTACATGATATATTATTTCATAGTATTGTGACATAATACAATATGACCTTGTTACACTATGCAATACAATAATACATAAGTGTAATGGCAATGCAAATACAATAGCTATGCCAAATGATCACACACAGAGCAAGCTAGATAAAGGAGCTTGAAGACTCTAATACTAGAAACAGATACGTGGTTTTATAAGGAAGGGTAAAAGTGTATTTTTAAATAGACAAAATGAGCTAATAGTTCTTATGGTACTAGGCAGAGTGTTCCAGTCAGAAGGAGCTTTGAATTTAAATGCACGTCTCCCAATTTCTTTGTTAGTTCTTGGAATGAAAGAGAAGGGTTGCTGAATATGTCTTAGTGAATATGAGGGTGTATATGGTAATAGGTCTTGTTTTAAATAAGAAGGGTAATTGAAATGGATGCATTTAAAGATGAACTGGTAAAGTGGTAGCATCTTCGAGCGTGGGGGGATAACCAATTTAGAGTTTTGTACATAGAACAGTGGTGAGTTAGATATAGACACCTTAAAATAAATCAGCAGAGACTATTATAAACTACATTGAGGGGTTGAAGATGTGTATCAAATGTATTCTGATAGACAATATCAGCATAATCCAGTGTTTGTAATAGTAATTGAGAGACAATTATTTTTCTCATCTGAAAGGTGAAACAATTTATATGGCGGTAAAGAATAGCTAGATTACAGCTAAGTTTTTTAGTAATCGTCTCACTATGCTGCGTAAATAAAAGCGTTGGGTCGAGCTAAACACCAAGATATTTGAAGTTCAATACTTGTTCTAATGGTGATCCTTCATTAAATGATATAGTCAAATCTACAGAATTACCAAGGCCTTGTCTGGTACCAAATAACATACTGCATGATTTATTTTTATTTAAAATTAATTTGTTAAATAATAGCCATTTCTGAACAGAAGTAAGATCTGATTGAAGGGATCTTTCAATTTCAGACGTTAGTACTAGATGTGTACAGCACTGCATTATCAGCATATAGTTGTGTTTGACAGTCAGAACAAATATTGGGGAGGTCGTTTATTTATTTTTATTTTTTTCAGAGGCCCACAGGAGCCGTTGGAGGAGGGGGAGGAGCGACACCCGACCGGTAAGGTTTAAAATCCAGCGCGGGGCTTGTTTTTTCAGAGGCCCACAGGAACCGTTGGAGGAGGAGGGGGAGGAGCGACACCCGACCGGTAAGGTTTAAAATCCAGCACGGGGCTTGTTTTTTCAGAGGCTGACCGAAATTCATAACATTCCATTTGGAGAAGTGGGTTTTTTTTGTTTTTGTTTTTTTTTGAGGAAGCCGCTGATTGGTGGGAAGTGGACTAGGGTAAGCAGCTGATTGGCAGTCAGATTCCAGCAGTTTGTTGTGTACTTTGTATTGTGTTGATATTGTATCCTGTGTAAGGGGGGAGTATGAAGGCCAGGGCAGTGTACTGTTCTGGATGTCAGATGTGGGAGGTCAGGGAATCTGATAGCCCTCCAGACGTCCACATCTGTGCCAGGTGTGTCGAGATGGGGCTCCTAAAGGACTGTGTTAGGAACCTGGAGCAGCAGCTCGATGACCTCCGTCTGGTCAGGGAGAGTGAGGAGGTAATAGAGAGGAGCTACAGGGAGGTAGTCACTCCCAAACCACAGGAGGCAGACAAGTGGGTCACAGTTAGGAAGGGCAAGGGGCAGAGGCAGGGGCTAGAGAGTACCCCTGTGACCGTGCACCTGGAAAATAGGTACTCGGGTTTGAGTACGATTGGAGGGGACAGCCTAGCTGGGGGCAGCAACAGCGGCCGGGCCTCCGGCACAGAGACCGGCCCTGATGCTCAGAAGGGTAGCAAAAAGAGGAGGGCAATTGTAATAGGGGACTCTATAGTTAGGGGGTCGGATCGGCGAATCTGTAGACGCAGTCGGGAGACCCTTATGGTAGTTTGCATCCCTGGTGCCAGGGTCTCGCATGTGTCAGAACGTGTCCAAAAGATTCTGATAAGGGAGGGAGAGGAGCCTGATGTTGTGGTACACATAGGTACCAATGACATGGGCAGAAAAAGTGACGATGTCCTGAAGGGAGAATTTAGGGAGTTGGGAAAGTTAAGGAGAAGGACCAAAAGGGTAACGATTTCAGGATTACTGCCTGTGCCGCGTGACAGTGCTAGTAGGAATGAAATGAGGTGGAGGATAAATGCGTGGCTGAGGGACTGGTGCAGTGGGCAGGGATTCAATTTTCTTGATCACTGGGACCTCTTTTGGGGAAGGCATGATCTGTACACAAAGGACGGGTTGCACTTGAACCCGAGGGGGACCAATATCCTGGCAGGGAGATTTGCAAAGGCTACTGGGGAGACTTTTAATGCTAGGAGCATTGTAAGTAAGGTGGATGAACTTAGAGCCTGGATTGACACCTGGAAATATGATGTTGTGGCAATCAGTGAAACATGGTTGCAGGAGGGCTGTGATTGGAAACTAAATGTTCCAGGATTTCGTTGCTTCAGGTGTGATAGAATTGGAGGGACCAGAGGGGGAGGTGTTGCATTGCTTTAGGGGTGTATTATAGACCGCCAAATGGGGAGTGAGAATTGGAAGAGCAAATATGTAAGGAGATAGCAGATATTAGTAGTAAGCACAAGGTGGTGATTGTGGGACATTTCTGTAATCCACATTTTGATTGTGGATGATGTGGGACCTTTCCAAAATCTTAGTATTAGTTTTTTACCAATTATTAAACTATAACCAATAAAAATTATTTGCTGTGTTGTTAGTAGCTGATCCGTTTCTGATATTCCTAATATGATTAATTTTGTGTCTGGAGTTAAATTTGCATTAACTACATTCGAGATTATCTTAAATATTTCTATCCAAAAATTAGTAATTTTTGTACATTTTGTGAATGAATGCATTAGATTAGCTTCTAACTGCTGACATTTATCACATATAGCAGAAACATATAGCAGGGGGACCAATATCCTGGCAGGGAGATTTGCAAAGGCTACTGGGGAGACTTTAAACTAGAAAGGCTGGGGGGAGGGACTCGGGTAGAGGGGGCTAGGGGTCAGGGTGTGCGGCAAGAGGCAGAGAAGGGAAGCACTCGGATCCAAAATGTAGGCGAGAAAGATGAAAAAGATAATAGACAGAGAATAAGGGATGGTGGGTTTCTAAATGTGTATATTTTAATGCTAGGAGCATTGTAAGTAAGGTGGGTGAACTTAGAGCCTGGATTGACACCTGGAAATATGATGTTGTGGCAATCAGTGAAACATGGTTGCAGGAGGGCCATGATTGGAAAACTAAATATTCCAGGATTTCGTTGCTTCAGGCGTGATAGAATTGGAGGGACCAGAGGGGGAGGTGTTGCATTGCTTGTCAGAGAAGATATTACAGCAGTGCTTTGGCAGGATAGATTAGAGGCTCGTCTAGGGAGGCTATTTGGGTGGAACTGAGAAGTGGGAACGGTGTAGCAACACTTTTAGGGGTGTATTATAGACCGCCAAATAGGAGCGAGAATTGGAAGAGCAAATATGTAAGGAGGATAGCAGATATTAGTAGTAAGCATAAGGTAGTGATTTTGGGAGATTTCAATTTTCCAAAATAGACTGGGAAACACAATTCTGTAAATGGTCTGGATGGTTAGAGTTTGTAAAATGTGTGCAGGATAGTTTTTGCAGCAGTACATAGAGTATCGACCAGAGAAGGGGCAGTGCTGGACCTCCTGTTAGGAAATGAGGCAGGTCAGGTGACGGAGGTATGCGTTGGTGAGCACTTCGGGACCAGTGATCACAATACCATTAGTTTCAATATAATTATGGAGAGAGTCAGAACTGGACCTAGGGTGGAGATTTTTGATTGGAGAAAGGCTAACTTTGAGGGAATGCGTAAGGATTTTAAAGGAGTGAATTGGGACACTTTGTTTCATGGGAAGGATGTAGAAGAGAAATGGAGGACACTTAAAGGGAAATTGTAAGAGTACAGAATCTTTATGTCCCTGTTAGGTTGAAAGGAAATAGTAAAAAAATTGGAAAGAGCCATGGTTTTCAAAGGAAATTGGACACTTGTTTTCGAAAAAAGAGAGATATCTACAATAATTAAGGAGGCATGGAGTAAATGAGGTGCTAGAGGAGTATAAAGAATGTAAAAAGAATCTTAAGAAAGAAATTAGGAAGGCTAAAAGAAGATATGAGGTTGCTTTGGCAAGGAAGGTGAAAGTAAACCAAAAGGGTTTCTACAGCTATATTAATAGCAAAAGGATAACGAGGGATAAAATTGGACCATTAGAGAACCAGAATGGACAGCTATCTGCAGAGCCAAAAGAGATGGGGGGAGACATTGAACAATTTATTTTCTTCGATATTTCACCAAGGAGAAGGATATTGAACTCTGTGAGTTAAGGGGAAAAAAGTAGAGTAGCTATGGAAACTATGAGATTCAAAGAGGAGGAAGTACTGACACTTTTGAAAAATATAAAAGTGGATAAGTCTCCAGGTCCTGACAGGATATTCCCTAGGACATTGAGGGAAGTTAGTGTAGAAATAGCAGGAGCTATGACAGAAATATTTCAAATGTCATTAGAAACGGGAATAGTGCCGGAGGATTGGCGTACTGCGCATGTTGTTCCATTGTTTAAAAAGGGTTCAAAGAATAAACCAAAGACGAACCTTGCGGGACCCTCTTCTCAGCAATTAAGAAAGCTCATCAGCGCCTCCACTTCCTGAGAAGATTACGGAGAGTCGGTCTGTCAAGGAGTGCTCTCTCTAACTTCTACAGGTGCACAGTAGAGAGCTTGCTGACTGGTTGCATCGTGGCTTGGTTCGGCAACTAGAGTGCCCTGCAGAGAAAAAAGACTACAAAAAGTAGTAAACACTGCCCAGTCCATCATCGGCTCTGACCTTCCTTCCATCGAGGGGATCTACCACAGTCGCTGCCTCAAAAAGGCTGGCAGCATCATCAAGGATCCACACCACCCTGGCCACACACTCATCTCCCTGCTATCTTCGGGTAGAAGGTACATGAGCCTGAGAACTGCAACAACCCGGTTCAAGAATAGCTACTTCCCCACAGCCATCAGGCTATTAAACCTGGCTCGGACAAAACTCTGAACATTAATACCCCTCCATCTGTTATTTGCACTTTATTAATTTATTAATTAATGTGTGTATTTAAGTATATAACTGTAGTCAATGCCTACTATGTTCTGTTGTGCTATGCAAAGAAAGAATTTCATTGTCCTGTCAGGGACACATGACAATAAACTCTTTTGACTTTGACTTTGAATTGGATTGACTTCCATTAAAGGTAACACATTGGCATCTATTATGAAGGTATGAGTTAAACCACAGTAGATTGTTTTGAGAAAGACCGATTGAGTAAAGTTTATCAAGCAGTAGGTAGTAGTCAACAACATCAAAGGCCTTGGTTAAATCAAGAAAGATGGCACCGGTGAGTTTACCATCCTCACATCGCTGGTGAGTTTTGACAGAGCTGTAGTTGTGAAGTGATTAGGTCTGAAACCAGTCTGGCATGGAGATAGAATGTTGAACGTTGAGACATAATGTGATAGCTGGTTGAACAATAGTTTCTAGAGGATTTTAGCCACCGAGTTGATAATTGAGATGGGGCGTTAATTGTTAATATCGTGTGGGTCGCCTCCCTTATGCAGTGGAGTAACATTGGCACACTTCCATGCGGAAGGGAGGGTACAAGTTGAGAAGGACAAATTAAACAGGTTGCATAGTGGGTACATTAGAATATTAACTCCTAACTTAATGAATTTAGTCTCAATACCAGCTGGTCCAAATCCACAATCATCCTTTAATTCATTAATAGCATGTTGAACGTCAACAGGTTTTATTTTTTGAAAAGAAAAAGAGCTTCTACGTGTAGAGGTAGCTGGAAAGTCACATATAATAGATGAGTCAAATACAGTAGAGCTACATACAGTGGAGAAGTGATGGTTGAAAGCATTGGATATAACAGCAGGGTCCTGAATGATGTCATTGTTGACCCGAATCCGAGTGCTGATATTTTGATTTGATTTATTAAGAACATTATTTAGTCTTTTCCAGAACTTTTTTGGATTATGCATGTCTTCAGAAGGATGTTTTTTAAAATGACTTGATTTAGCATTACGTGTTCTTGTCATACACTGATTCCTTAAGGACCTATATTTTTCCCAATCAGCAGAGTCCTTTGTTTCCCTGAAAGTCTTCCAGACTTTATCCCGCTCATTAAAAAGGTTGATCAAATCGGCACTAATCCATAGTAAATGTTTTCGTGTAATAATATTTTTATTAAAAGGAATCCATCATAACAACGGTATTACAACTTTTACAATACACAACCAACTTATTTCAATAAGTATACGAATGTTACGAATAGTACTTATAAACTTCTATTTTTTTTTAAAGTAGAAAAAGAAAAGAATAGATTTTAATCAATAAAAGTGGTGATTAAATAATAATTTTGATTATAAAAAAAGTGGAAAAGAAAAAAGAGGAGAAAAATTATATATGTATATGTATATATTCTTGTTATTTATATTTAATTAAAATAAAGTATTATATAGAAAAAGAGAGAGATTATACTATACATCTTAATAGTGAATAACTATTTCAAATACAATATTAATGAGACATGTATACAAATCAAAAAGAGAAACAAAGAGTTATTTTCATCTAATCCTGCCGGGTATCCATTGAGTTGTGATGCCAAGAACAGCTACCCCCTTCAAATATTCTGTATATGGAGACCATATCTTGTTCAAAGAGTTCGTGTTTGTCCATTAGGACAAATCTGATTCTTTCCAATGCAACGTCTCCAACATTTCCACTGTCCACATTTTAATTGTGGGGGATAATGTCCCTTCCAAAATTTCAATATTAATTTTTTCCCTATTATCAAACAGTAATCCAAGAAATTTCTTTGGTTTACTGTTAATGTTAGATTTGAATCCGGAACTCCTAATATTATTAATTTTGGATCTGGGTCTAGTTTAATTTTAAGAACTTCAGAAATAACTCTAAAGATTTCTATCCAATAATAATTAAGTTTTATACATGTTACAAAACTATGCGTTAAATTAGCTTCCAAGTTCTGACATTTATCACAAATAGGAGAAATGTTAGAATAAATTCTATTTAATTTCGTTTTTGAGTAATGTAATCTGTGTAATACCTTAAATTGTATCAATATATGTCTAGCATTTAATGAGCAACGATGTATACATTGTAGACTTTCTTCCCAAATTTCCTTCGTTATAGATAAAACCCATTTCATTTTCCCATGTTTGTCGATATATTACGAAGTTCGGATTTCCTTATCCAAAATAGTATTATATATATACGCTATTAATTTTTCTGTATTTGGGTGTTTATTAAACAATTCATCTAATAATCCTGGTTTTCTATTTTTATAGTCTTGCATATTTGACTTAATATAATTTCTAATTTGTAAATACCTAAATATGTTATTTGACTGCAATCCATAGATATCCTGTAACTCTGAAATGAGAGAAATTTTCCTTCCTTATAAAGGTGTTCTATCCTTTTAATTCCTAAATCATTCCAATGTATAAACCCCTTGTCCAATACAGAGGGCTTAAACAAAGGATTATTCATAATTGGCAAACAAAGTGACAAATTATCCATATGTAGGGTCTTAACTATTTGTTTCCAAATACGTCTATAGCTATGAATTATAGGGTTGTTACCATACATTTTTTTTTGTACTTCCCTTGGTGCAAAAAGAATCGAACCTACATCAAAAGGCAAACAGTCTTCCTTTTCCATCTTTAGCCAGCTTGGTTCATGATCTAAATTTACCAACCAAAAATTCATATTCTTAATCTGAACTGCCCAGAAATAATATAGGAAATTTGGTAGTGCTAGTCCACCATTTATTTTAGATTTACATAGATGTTTTTTACTTATTCGATGGTTTTTATAGTCCCAAATAAAACTATTAACCAATCCATTTTAGGGAGATATAAGGGGATTGCTTGAAATAAATATAACAATTGTGGTAAAAAAATCATTTTTATAGCATTTATTCTACCGATCATTGATATAGGTAGTGTTTTCCAATATAAAATATATTTCTTTAGTTTATTTAATAATTGCGGGTAATTATATTTAAATAGACAGTTATACGATTTAGATACATTAATTCCTAAATATTTGAGTTTGTCCGTAACTATTTTAAGTGGGAATTGTTCTAATATATTTAATTTTATTCCAGTTATAGGCATAATTTCACTTTTTATTCCAATTAATTCTATACCCAGAAAATGTACTAAACTTAGTTATAACATTAAATAGATTAGGAATACTAATCTCCGGTTTTGTAATATAAATTAAGATGTCGTCTGCGTATAGAGATATTTTATTCGTTGTAGTTTTGGTATTATATCCATATATTTCTGGTTCTGATCTAATCCTTTCAGCTAATGGTTCTATTACCAGAGCAAATAATAATGGTGATAACGGGCATCCTTGTCTACAACCCCTAAAGAGTTTTAAATTTTGCTGATAGCATTTTATTTGTTAATATTCTTGCAGTTGGATTCGAGTATATGATTTTTACCCATTTGGAGAATATATCCCCCAGTTGAAATTTCTGCATTATTTTAAATAAATATGGCCATTCAACCTGGTCAAATGCTTTTTCAGCATCTAAGGATATGACAGCTAGTTCAGCATCATTCACTCTTTTTGAGTACATGACATTGAATAGACGTCTCAGATTATAGGATGAATAGCGTTTTGGAATAAAACCTGTTTGGTCATGATGTATTAATTTATTAATCACTAAACTTAGCCTCCGAGATAAAATTTTAGTTAGTATTTTTTGATCTGTATTTAAAAGAGCTATTGCTCTATATGATCCAGGGTCCTCCAAATCTTTATCAGCTTTAGGGATAAGTGTAATTGTAGACTCGTTTAATGATTCTGGTAACTTTCCTTGTTCATAAGCATATTTATACATTGTATGTAAACGTGGAGAGATCAGATCATGAAACTTCTTATAAAATTCAACACCTAAGCCATCAGGGCCTGTCGCTTTTCCGTTATTTAATGAATTGATTCTTCAATATCTTTTACTGATATATCAGCGTTTAACAAGTCTCTACCTTCCTGATCTAAACTATTAACCTGACATTCCTGTAGGAATGTTTCCATTCCATCTGATTGTCCTGCTAGTTTAGATAAGTAAAGATTTTGATAATATTGTAAAAATGTATCATTAATATCTTTTGGTAAAGTCAATATTTCTCCTTGATCAGATCTAATTTTATGTATCATTTTCTCCTCATCTAATTTTCTAAGCTGTCGTGGCAGTAATTTTTGTGGTTTATCCCAAATTCAAAATGTACTTGTTTAGTCTGTTGAAAAAGTTTAATAATCTGATTTGAGTATATTTTATTTAGCTTGTATTTTAATGATACAATTTTATTACTTAATCCCTTAGAAGGGGATATTGCATTTTTCAATATCTAATAGTTTTATTTCATTTTCCAACTTTTGTTGAGTCTTTCGATTTTCTTTATTAAAATATGCTTGAGCTGATATTATCGCACCACGCATAAATGCTTTAAATGTATCCCAGAGCAATGATGGTGAAATTCCAGGTTTGTCATTAGTTTCAAAAAATAGTTTAATCTGTTTTACCAAGTAATCATAACAAGCCCTATCCTTTAATATTTGGGGGTTGAGTCTCCAGTTACAGGTTTTAATAATTATATCTTTTAATTTTATCTTAAATGTTAATGGAGCATGATCCGAGATAATAATATGATGATATTTTGAGTCATATGTAAATGGAATTAGTTTTGAGTATTAAAAAATAGTCTATCCGCGAATAGGTTCCAAATACAGTTGAAAAAAAATGAATATTCTCGACCAGATGGGTTTATCTGTTTCTCCAGATATCCTTAACGTTTGCTGTGTTAATAAAATAATTTATAAATGTACTTGACTTAGAAGTGGTTTTCCTTTTCGTTGATGATCTATCTAAATAATTATCTAAGGTACAATTAAAATCTCCTCCAATTATTAGATTATGTTGAGTGGATATAGGGATATTGTTAAATATTTTCTTGAAGAATAGTGGATTATCAAAATTAGGACCATATATATTTCATAAGGGTTTACTTTTTTTAGAATATAATTCACCTGTAATTATTATATATCTACCCTCAACATCTTCTATTATTGAGCTTTGTTTAAAAGGTATACCTTTACGAATGATTATTGCTACCCCTCTGGACTTATGTGTGAATGAAGAGTGATATACTTTGGAAATCCATTTTGCTGTTAATCTATGCTGCGCGTCTTTTTAAAGGTGTGTCTCTTGGAGAAAAATAATATCAGATTTCAATCTATTTAATTGAGCTAAAACCTTACCTCTTTTAATTGGTTCGTTAATTCCCTTAACATTCCAACTACAGAAGGTGATTCCATCACCCCCTATCCGAGTGTTTATATCATACATTTTATTATTAAGGTGGTTTATAATGGAGTAGATGTCTCAGCTCATCCAACCCAATCCTATACCCAGACATCAGATCGATGAAATTTAATATCTGTGACATTATCTTATACACACGTCTCCTTAAACTAACTATATAATACCAATCATACTCAAATCCATATAGTATATAATATGAAATAAAATACATAATATAAAAAGAATAATAAAAGATATAAGTAAAGTAGGTGATGTTAATAAAGTGAAAAGGGGAAAAAAAAGTGACTACAACTATAGTTAGTGTAGTTAGTGTTAGTGTAAGCCACACTAGCGTGGCTACTAATCTACGGACTTCCGTTAGAAAAAAAAAAAGATGTTAGTAATTCCAGCTCCGTTTTTGCCCTAAGGGCTACATATATGTCGGGGCGGGGTATTAAATTTATATACTTAGTGATTAATAATACTACTAATATCAAGTCCTTTGTTTCCCTGAAAGTCTTCCAGACTTTATCCCGCTCATTAAAAAGGTTGATCAAATCGGCACTAATCCATAGTAAATGTTTTCCCTTGACATTTATTTCTCTCCAGGGGGCATGCTTATCGATAACTCTTGTGACTTCAGTGTATAAATAGTTCCAGGCATCCTCAACAGTTGGTATAAGTTGAAACCTGTCCCAGTTTATTGCAATCAGGTCATGCATATAACTACATAATTAAATTTTCTACATTGTCTGACACGAATAAGTTTAGGAGGGAGATGGGAGGGTTTAATCTTCCACACACAGAAAATAGCAGAATGATTGCTAAAGCAATCTGATAAAACACCAGATGTTAAAATTCGGTCAGGATGGGTAACAAGAATCCAATCTAGTAGTGATGTAGAATTGCCATGAACTCTGGTAGGTTTGTTGTTTTAATTGGGTCAGGTTTACACTTTTAAGCAAGTTTTTGTCGTTAGAAGAGGAGCGATTGAGCCAGTTTTTATTGAAGTCACCAAGAAGCACTAATTCACATGGGTGTTCAATAGAGGTGAGAGTGGAAATTGGGGACTTTGTTGAGTCAGGATGAACAGGGGGGGGTCGATAGATAGTGCCGATAATTAGATGTTTATTCTCATGAAGTTTTAGCCTAATGAAAAGGCTTTCAAAGAGAGATGAGGTTTCTTTAGGGATGGCAGATTCAGATATAAAGCGAGTTGACACATAACAAGCCACACCTCCAGCTCTCGTAGGTCTATCTGCTCTATATAAATGCAAAATTATCAATATGAATATCATTGTCACAAATTTCGCTATGTAACCATGTTTCTGAAAATGTTATTATGTCAGGTTTATTCTGTGCAATCCAAACTCTAATTAAATCAATCTTTGGAAGAAGACTCCTAATGTTCAAATGGATGATTTTTAGGCCTTTAGCTGTATCAATTATGGATCAATTGTGTGTAGATAATGTTGGGGGAGTGGGGCAGGGAAATAGCATGAAAAAGGGGACAAGAGAGCCACATGCACAGATTGACATAAACACACACACATAGAAGACAGGACAGACAAAGCACACAAGATCAGGCTGCGTCATTGAGAGAGAGATCAAAGTATGAAGTCCTGGACCATTTATGTTTAAATTAATTATGAAGCCCAAAATAGCAACATTCGCATATGGTTAATAAAAAATAAAAATAAAAAGAGAAAAAATCTAGATTAAACTTCATATGCCTTTAATTGTCAATTTATCAAATTTCAATATTCAAATAATTGGTAATTGATTATAATCAATTGTTTATAGGGGCAATCCTTTACCATTCAAACAACCTTTTACATTTCGTATAGAAAAGGAAAAAGAAAACTCAACTCTTAATGTTACGACGTTTTACGTCAATTGCGACCCTTTTTACGGCAGATAGTAGTAAAGCAGGCATCATTTTATCAAAGTCAAAAATTGATTAAGAAAATTATAGAAAAGATACTAAAATTATAGAAAAAATACTAAATAGCTAAACACAGAGTTCATCGGCAGACAACATTATTGTGCTAACGCTATCACCAGCCACTAGCCACCAACATTAGGCTGTTATATCAGAATCCATGGAGGTGTTAATGGAGGAGAGCCCACCAAAGCATGTCTCAACTTCATCAGGAGTGCGAAAGAACTGTGTCTTGCCAGCGTGGACAACTCTCAGTGTGCAGGGAAAGATCAATGCGTATTTGATGTCACGGTCGCGTAGCTTCTTCTAAGCCGCATCATACTCCTGGCGTCTCTTGACAAGACCAGCGCTGAAGTCCGGGTAAATATGAATCCAAGATCCGTTGTACTCAAGGGGCACATTTGTCTCCCGGGAGAGCTTCATTACCCTCAGCTTATCCTGGAAATAGTGGAACATCACCAGGATCGGCCTCGGACCCTTGGCTCTGGAGTTATCCTTGCGACCGGTATGGTGACAGCACTCAATCACAAGAGGAGTGGGGAAATTCGCTTCACCGAGGAGCTGCGGTATCAGACGGCCCATGAATCCGGTGATATCTTTGGACTCAACCCTCTCGGGGATACCGACGAAACGTAAGTTGGAACGTCTGCTTCTGTTCTCAGCGTCATCTGCCCAAATTTTCAGATCAGCGTTTTCTTTTTCAAGTGATGTCACACGTCCAACCAGGTCTATTATATTATCCTCGTTGGAGCTAACTCTTTGCTCAAGCTCCGTTAGTTGCTCTCCAAGCAACTAACGGAGCTAGTTAGTTTGAAGTGAGCAAGTTTGAAGTGAGCCTTCAATGTTAATCAGACTTGCTCCAATTGGATCAATGTTGTTGTCCATATGTAATATGTTGAGCTGCATTTGCTGCATGTTATCCAAGACACTTTGGAGGGCAATTGGCTCGCCCATTTGTACGGCCAGTAGTCTTTTCCATTCAATGAAATAGTAGAAAGTAGAAGGTAAGAGGTAGAAGGTAATCCAGTAATTAGTTATTTTTTGTGCTAAAGTTGTTTTACCTTACTTTTTAGATTCACCAAAAGTTGTTCATTGACACCAGGAGAGTTAGAGTAGAAAAAGTATCGCAGAACACCGTCAGTAGACAAATAGTTGAGCCAGCAGACTAGAGCTTGTTACAAACACTCACACAGCAACAGAAGCCATCTTGAATGGTGAATCTTTTCTTTCTTTAGTGTCAATGTGACTCTGTATTCCAGATGTATTTAATTAACTGAATTTGAATTTCTCAGAAATAAACATAGAAATTAGGTGCAGGAACAGGCCATTTGGCCCTTCGAGCCTGCACCGCCATTCAATATGATCATGGCTGATCATCCAACTCAGTATCCTGTACCTGCCTTCTCTCCATACCCCCTGATCTCTTCAGCCACAAGGGCCACATCCAACTCCCTCTTAAATATGGCCAACGAACTGGCCTCAACTACCTTCTGTGGCAGAGAATTCCACAGATTCACCACTCTCTGTGTGAAAAACGATTTTCTCATCTCG
>CM069164.1:422500-537053 GCA_035221665.1 Okamejei kenojei
AGGAGAATGGGAGATGGAGGGTGGAGGGAGGGGAGGGGGGAAGGGGAGGGGAGGGGGCAGGGGGGGCGAGAGGAGGGAGGAGATAGGATGGTAGAGGTGGTGGGAGAGGGGAGGGGAGAGGGGGAGAGAGATTGGAGGTGGGGAGAGGAGTGGGAGAGTGGAGAGAGAGGAGGGGGCGAAAGAGGAGGGGGAGAGAGAGGAGGGCGGAGAGAGGAGGGCGGAGAGAGGAGGGATGGCAAGAAACTTTGATTTTTAAAATGTTTATGTTTTTTACCGAAAAAGCAGGGAAAGGTTGAACCGGATATTCTAATATTACAAACATTAAGAGGAGGAGGAAAAACCCTCCGGGAATATGTAAAAATTATTTCGATTTTGCAAATTTTGTGGGAGGAGATTCACAAATGCCTAAAACGAATATATATAACCTGGACAAACTAACATGAGAGTTTTAAATATATATATATCGATTTTAACATTTAAAAGTAAAGTGGATAGGTATATGGACGTGAAGGGAATGGAGGGGTATGGTCTGAGTGCAGGTAGATGGGACTAGGGGAAAACAAATGGTCGGCACGGACTGGAAGGGCCGAGAGGGCCTGTCTCCGTGCTGTAATTGTTATATGGTTATATGGTTATATGGTTATATACTAGACCAAGTGGGTCTTTTCCCCAACGCGCAGTGGGGGGGGGGGGGGTGCTGCGTCTTCACATGCACACTAACCACCCCCCCCCCCCACACACACACACACACACACACACACACGGGGTGGGAGGGGGTAGAGGGTGGGGGAGAGGGGGATAGGGGGAGACAGGGTGGGGAGAGGGGAGAGGAGTGGGAGAGGGAGAGGTGGGGAAAGGGGGGGGTGAGGGGTGGAGACATGGGGGAAGGGGGGAGAGAGATGAGGGAGGGGAGGAGGGGGGAAGAGAGTAGGGGGAAGACAGTAGAGGGGAGAGAGGAGGTGGGTGGAGAGGAGGTGGGAGAGATGAGGGGAGAGATAGGGGGAGTGGGGAGACAGGGGGAAAGGGAGGGGGCAGAGGGAAGGGGAGAGGTGGTTGGAGGAGGAGAGAGGGGGTGTAGGAAGGGAGAGGGGTTTGGAGGAGGGGAGGGGGTTGGAGGAGGGGGGAGGGGGGGAGGGGTGGAGATGGGAGAGAGGGTTGGAGGAGGTGAGAGGGGGTTGGAGTAGGGGGAGGAGGGTGAGGAGGGGAGATGGGGTGGGGGGCAGAGGGGGGGAGGAAGGGAAGAGAGAGTGGGAGGGGGAAGAGGGGGGGAGGGAGGGGAGAGGGGAGGGGGAAGGGATGGGATGGGAGAGGGGGAGAGGGTCCCGTCCATTCAACACACGGTTGCGGGGGAGTGGAGGTCGCAGCGTCACACACACACACACTAACCACCACCCCCCGACACACACTAACTACCGCCCCCCCCCCCCCCCCCCACACACACACACAATAACCCCCCCCTCCCCCTTGACATTATATTAATATTCATTGGCTCCTTTTACCCCATCCCCACCCTATCTTGAGGGGCAAAGAGAGTGGGGCAGAGAAATAGGGAGAGGGAGAGGGTGAGGGAGATGAGGGGAGAGAGGGGGAAGGGAGAGAGGGGAGTTCGAGGGAGGGGGGGGAGATGGGATGGAGAGGGGGGAGAGGCAGGAAGAGGATGGGTCAGAGAGGTGGGCAGAGAGGGGGAGATGGAGAGGGGGGAGAGTTGGAGATGGAGAGGGGGATATGGAGGAGGGTGGGGAGGGGAAGGGGGAGGAGAGGGGGGGGAGGGGGAAAGGGAGAGATGGAGGATGTGGAGGGGCGGAGAGAGGGGGAGGGGGTGGAGAGAGGGGGGGAGGGGAGAGAGGGCAGTTGGAGAGAGGGGTTGGAGGGAGGGGGGAGATGGGATGGAGAGGGAGTGGAGAGGCAGGAAGAGGATGAGGCAGAGAGGGGGAAATGGAAAGGGGGAGATGGAGGGGGTGGGGTGAGAGGGGGGTGGGGGAGAGAGTGGGGGAGGGAAGGGGGATGGGGAGGGGGGAGGGGGAGGGAAGGAGGAGGAGAGGGGGGTGGGAGAGGGGGGGTGGAGAGGGGAGGGGGGTAAGGCAGAGAGGGGGGATGGGAAGGAGCGGAGGTAGGGGGGAGGAGAGGGGTAGGAGAGGGGTGAGGAGAAAGGGGTGAGGAGAGAGGTGTGAGCAGAGAGGGGGATGAGGAAGGGTGGAGATGGGGAGAGATTGGGGAGGGGAAGGGAGAGAGCGGGGGATGGGGAGGTGAGGGAGGGGATGTGAGAGTGGTGTGGAGAGAGGGGAAGGGGGAGAGAAAGGTAGGGGAAGGGACGGGGGGAGAGAGGGGGTGGGTGAGGGGGGGCAGGGGGGGGGAGAGAACCATGTTCCGGTGGGCGGCGCGACTTTCATCACGGCAGCCTCTGCAGTCCATCTGTCTTTTTTTTTCTTATTTTTTTGTCTCGTTTGAGTGTAGTTAGTGGGTTTTTTTAGCTGGATTATGTGTGTGGGAAACTTTTAACATCTTTTCCCTGTACGGAGGACCCAACCTTTCCTCTGTCGGGTCTCCATTGCCGTTGAGGCCCAGCACTGTGAAGCGGCCACCAACCGGACCTGGGGCTCCAGTCGCAGAACCTGCGGACTACTCACCGTCGTGGAGCTGGCCGAGTTAGGAACGGGAGGAGCTGTGGTGGCGTGCTGCTGCGGCCCGACCCTGGAGATTCGGGGACTCCAGCTGCAGGCCGGTGGACGGTAACACCGGGAGCTCGCGGCCGCTTTTCAGAGCTCCCATGACAGCAACTTCTCCCGCCCGAGTTGCAGAGTTGAAAATGACCTGGAGCGGGGCCTTACATCGCCCGACGCGGCTTTAACGGCCGTGGCACTTGCTAGCGCCTGCCAGGGGCTCCAACATCAAGACCCGGAATGCGGCCTTGCATCGCCCTGCACGGCCTGAATGGCCACGGGACTTATTTACCATCGCCCTCTGGGGGCTTTGACTGACATCGGGAGGAGAATGGGGAGTGCAGAGGAGAGATAAGACTTTGCCTTCCATCACAGTGAGGAGGAGATTCACTGTGATGGATGTTTGTGTAAATTGTGTTGTGTCTTGGTTCTGTTCTTGTTTGTATGACTGCAGACACTAAATTTCGTTTGAACCTCAATGAGGTTCAAATGACAATAAACGGTATTGTATTGTATTGTAAGTGGAAGATTGGGGGAGGGAGGTGGCGAAGGGTAGGGGGAGGGGTGGAAGGCAAGAGAGGGATGGGGAGAGAGGGGGGGAGGAGGAGGGATGGGGAGGAGATGGGGAGAGGGGTGAGGAGGGGGGGGGGAGAGGGGTGATGTGAGAGGGGTGAGGAGGGAGGGTTGAGGGGTGATGTGAGAGGGGTGAGGGGAATAGGGAATGGGGAGATAGGGGGGAGGAGAGAGGGGCGAGAAGAGAGGGGGGAGAGGAAGGGAGCAGGAGGGGAGGGGAAGAGAGGTGGGGAGAGGGGTAAGATGGGGAGAGTGGGGAGGGGGAGGAGAGGGGAGGGAAGAGGGAGGGGGAGGGGGAAGGGAGAGAGAGGAGGGTGAGGATTGGGGAGGGGAGGAGAGCGGGGAGGGGGAAGGGAGAGACAGGTGTAGATGGGGAGAGGGGGAGACAGAGGAGGAGGAGGAGGAGGAGAGAGGCGTGTTGAGAGAGGGGTGAGGAGATAGTTGTGTGGAGAGGGGTGAGGGGGAGAGAGGAGAGAGGTTGAAGGGAATGGGGAGAGAGGGGGAGGAGAGGGGGGAGAGAGGGGGAAGAGAAGGGGGTTGATGAGAGAGAGGAGGAGAGGAGGGAGGGGTGAGGGGGAAGACGGGGGGAGAGTGGTAAGATGGGGAGAGTGGGAAGGGGAGGGAGGAGGGGAGGGAAGGGGAGGGGGAAGGGAGAAAGAGGAAGATGAGGATTGGGGAGGGGAGAAGAGTGGGGAGGGTGAAGGGGGAGACAGGTGTAGATGGGGGAGGGGTGAGGAGAGGGGAGACAGAGAGGAGGAGGAGGAGGAGAGAGGCATGATGAGAGAGGGGTGAGGAGAGAGGGGTGAGGAGAGAGGGGTGAGGGGAGGGGTGAGGGGAGAGAGGAGAGAGGGGTGAGGGGAGATGAGTGAGGAGAGGGGTGAGGAGAGAGGGTTGAGGGGAGAGGGGTGAGGAGAGATGGGGAGGAGAGAGGAGTGAGGAGAGAGGGGAGGAGTAAGGGTGAGGGGTGAGTGGAGAGGTGGAGGAGAGAGGAGTGAGGAGAGAGGGGCAAGGTGAGAGGGGGAGGAGAGGGGGTGGAGAGAGTGGGGGGAGAAAGGGGGAGGAGAGAAGGGTGAGGGGGCAGGGGTAAGGAGAGGGGGGAGGAGAAAGGGTTGAGGAGAGAGGGGGGGGACGGGGTAGGGATGGAAGAGGAGGGGAGCGGAGAGAGGGGGAGAGGGGTAAGATGGGGAGAGGAGTGGGGAGGGAGAGGGGAGGGAAGGGGAGGGGGAGAGAGGAGTATGAGGATGGGGGTGGTGAGGAGAGCGGGGAGGGTGAACGGGACGTCAGAGGTAGATGGGGAGAGGGGTGAGGAGAGAGGGGTGAGGAGAGATGAGTGAGGAGAGAGGGTTGAGGGGAGAGGGGGAGAGAGGAATGAGGAGAGGGGTGAGGGGAGAAGGGTGAGGAGTGAGGAGAGAGTGGGAGAGAGGAGCGAGGTGTGATCACACGGGGGGGCTGGGATTGGAGCAAAGGCATATGTAAATGTTTCCATTGCTGAAAAAGCAGGAAAAGGTTGAACTGGATGTTCTAATATTAGAAACATTAAGAGGAGGAAAAACCCTCCGGGAATATGCAAAAATTGTTTCAATTTTGCAAATTTTGAGGCAGGAGATTCACAAACACCTAAAACGAAATAGAACCCGGACAAACCAGTTTTAAATATATACTAGACCAAGTGCAGATGTTCCCGCGACGTGCGGTTACGGGGGGAAGCATGTCGCGTCACACACACTGACTACCACCCCGCACACACGCTAACTACCCCCCTTGATATTATATTAATATTATTAATTTGCTCCTTTTACCCCATAACCTCCTTATCCACTGACGCATAGCCCCAACTCGCAGGCGCATCTGGAGGTGGGGGGGGGGGGGGGGGGGGGGTTAGAGAGTGAGGGCAGAGAGAGAGTGGGGAGAGACAGTGAGAGAGGGGCAGAGACAGAAGGGCAAGAGACAGAGGGAGAGGATGGGTGGAGGAGAGGATGGGTGGGTGAGGGGGGGAGGGTGGGGAGGACGGAGATGGGGAGAGAATGGGGAGGGGGAGATGGGGAGAGAGTGGGGAGGGGGAGATGGGGAGAGAGTAGGGAGGGAGAGGGGAGGGGGAAGGGAGAGAGAGGGGGATGGGGAGGGGAGGAGAGCGGGGAGGGTAAAGGGGGGGCAGGGGAAGGGAGAAGTGGAGGGGGGAGGGTGGGTGAGGGGGGTAGAGAAGGGTGGGGGAAGGGGAGAGGGAGGGGAGGGAGAAGGGAGAGAGGGGGTGAGGATGGGGGGAGAGTAGGAGAACGGGGAGGGTTAAAGTAGGAGACAAGGGTAGAGGAAGGGGGTGGTAGATGGGGGGAGGGGGGTAGAGAGGGGTGGGGGAAGGCGAGGGAAGAGGGGGAGGTGAGAGGAGAGGGGTGGTGGAGAAGAGGGGAGGAAAGGGAGATGGGGCGGGGAGGGGAAAGGTGGAGAGAAAGTGGAGGGGGAGAGAGAGGAGAGGGAGAGAGTGGGAGAGAGAAAGGAGAGGGCGAGCGGTGGGGAGGGGAAGGGAGAGGGATGGAGTGAGGGGGAGAGGGGTAGCAGGGAGTGGTGCAAGTGTGAGGGGAAGGGGTGGGGGGAGATGGGGGTGAAGAGGGGTGGGGAGGGGGGGGAGAGGGGGTGGGAGGGGAGGAGGGAGGGGTGAGAAGAGATGGAGAGGGGGAGAGATAGGGGAAGGGGAGGAGGGGTGGGGGAGGGGGTCAGAGAGGGTTCGGGGAGGGGGTGAGATAGGGGTGGGGGAGAGAGGGAAGAGTGTGGAGGGAGGGGAGAGTGGTAGGGGGAGGGGGAAGAGTGGGGGCAGGGGCAAGAGTGGAGAGGGAGGGGGAGAGGAGAGGGGTTAGAGTGGGTAGGGAGAGGGTGGGGGGGGCAGAGAGAGGGGTGGGGGAGGGAGATGGGGAGGGGTGGGGGATGTGGGAGAAAGAAGTGGAAGTGGGGAGGGAGGGGCAGAGGTATAGGGAGGAGTGGTGGAAATGGGAGAGGGAGGGGGAGGGGGAGGGGGGAGTGGTGGAAGAGGGAGAAAGGGGTAGGGGAAAAGGTGTGGAGGAGATAGGGAGGGAGGGGGGGGGAGAGAGTTGGGGAGGGACGGTGTGGGGAAGGGGGGAGAGATGTGGAAGAGTGAGGAGGGGGAGAGGGGTAGGGGGAGTGGTGGAAGTGGGAAAGAGGGAGGGGGAGAGGGTTGGGGGGAGTGTGTGGAAGAAGGAGAGGGGTAGGGAAAAAGGGGGTGGGGATAAATGGAAGGGGGTGGGGGAGAGAGGGAAGGGGGGTGGGGGAGAGATGGATGGGGTGGGAGGAGGAGGGGGAGAGGGGAGAGGGGTGAGGAGGGAGATGGAGAGAGGGAGGAGGAGAGGTGTTGGGGAGGGGAGGAGAGGGGAGGGGGAGAGAGGCGTGGGGTAAGGGGAGGTGGGATAGGGGAGAGAGGGGGAAGAGTGTGGAGGGGAGGGGGAGAGTGGGGAAGGGGGTGGGGGAGAGAGGGAAGGAGGGTGGGGGGAGAGGGAAGGGGTGGGGGTGGGGAGGAGGAGGGAGAGGGGTGAGGAGAGGGAGATGGAGAGGGGTGGGGGGGAGGAGAGAGCAATGTGGAAGGGGGAGAGAGGTGTGGGTGACGGGGAAGGGATTGGGATGGGGAGGAGGGAGGGGGAAGATTGTGGAGGGAGGGGAGAGGGGTGGGGGGAGAGAGGGGAAAGAGTGGGGAGGTAGAGAGGGAGGGGGAGGGGGAGGGGCAGTCCATCTTTTCCCCACTCCCTATCACCCACAATCTTCTTTCTCTATTCACACACATGTGATCATGCGCTTCGACACAGGCTGCCGGGGGTGGGATGGGGCTGGGGCTTGGGTAAAGGCAGATGTAAATGAGATCCATTCCGATTGGACATCTGTGAGCATTGGGCATTGTGACATCACACGATGGAAAGTTCCCCAACATTCTATGGGTGAGAGCAGTTTGATTTTTTTAAAGATTTTGAAATATTGGGGGGGGGGGGTGGGAAGGATTTTATTAAAAATGTGTAATTAAAAAATGTCTAAATGTAATGAGGAGTGCATTAGTGAATGTAAAAGCGTAATCTCTAGCACAATAGAAAAAATCACGGCGTTTGAGGGTCTGGTTTTGGAATCATGGAATCAAAGGCCAAAAATCTTATCTGAAAAAAAAAGGAATGTGACATACACCCACAGGACAGACAGACAGACAGACAGAGACAGACAGATACACAGACAGATAGATAAGATATACATATAGTATAATAATATATGGTTTAAATAGACAGGAGCACAGAATTACGCTCTCCATGGAGTAATATGAGCATTGAACACCAGACGTGTGAAGGTTTGTTTCTTAAAAAGCAAATAACAACGAATGTTGAAGGTAGACCATGGCAATCTTTAATTGATTCGTCAGATGGATGTGGCGAGATTACAATGAGCACAAACATTGCACAGTGCTTCTCGTGCTCCCACTCACAGAACAAAGGCGAGTTAGCACAATTATACATTTTTCTTATCAGTAAAACACTCCGACCAGGTCTGAATATGGCATGACTGAAAGATTCTGTAACCTTTCATAATATAGGAAAGCTGGGTCCAAATCAGCTCATCTAATAACGTTATTATTTATCCCTGGGGCGTCAGCTATTTTTTTCAATCTTGGCTTCTTTATGGCCTTGAAGAAGCACATGTTATTACTGCAGGATTCCATCTTAATTTCATTATTAAAAAGACAACCTGTCCTCCATATTGTGTTCCATATAATTTACAATGTCATTCAGACTTGGCACTGAGCCATTCTTTTGTTCTGCTAGACCATGCTTTTGTACAAGAACAACTCCATTTTAGATTTGACTATTGGATTTGACTATTAGTTCTTTAAATCCCTCCTTTTTTATCAAACATAATAACATTCACAGTCCTCGGTAGGTACACACACTGGTCACAAGTATTAGAGCAATGATTAGCTGAATGATAGAGCCATAATGTATCACCAAACCAAAGGTATGGCTACCAGTTCAATAGTACCCCAAAGTCCATCAAACCAATGGTATGGCAACCAGTTCTCACTCTCTTCATTGACAACCATCCTGGTGAAGTTTGTTTATGGTCAATGGATCAGGTGCCACCTGTAGACGGTGTAACCCTTTCAGCCGATATTGGGGTTGTGGCAGAAATTTTGCACCTGTCTGAGGTCGTTGCCAGTCTCTTCGTAGATCGTTGCACAGGTGAGGTGCTCCCCCCCCTCTCGTCCTGTGATGGGGTCCATCACCTTGATCTAGACGCTAGCATATCCGTGGGTTTGGACTGCTCCTCCTAGTAGGTTTGGGTGGCCTGCTTCCACATCAGCACGTAGAAGCAGTTGCTGGACTGGAAACCATAGACAAAGCCAGCATACATTGCGGTCTGTGTCGATGTAGCAGGTGCCACTGAAGTTGATGGCGTTGAACTCCTCAAATCCTACAGCAAGGCCAGGGTCAGAGTTGGCGGTCTGCAGTAACTCATTGCCCTTGTTGCGCACTACCCAGTTAGGAACGATCTGCATCGTTCCCTTTGGAACTTCATCACTGATGGTGCCGTTCTCGGGGCACATGTCATAGATATCTGGGATGTTGTTGTCAAACTCCTTGTAGGTGTCTCCTCTACTGTTGCCATCGGCATCGATCTGGTCAGGGTTGGGAACAAAACAGCAATTGTCCTTCTCATCAGAATCGCGATCATTGCCATCCTCATCAATGTCCTGATTATCATCACATTGATTACCCACCAGATCTGAGTCATTGTCTTCCTGGATAGGCTTGGACAGAATCTCTTTCAAGAGGTCCATCTGTTTCAAAATGTTTACCTTCTCTCTCTCTAGACCCTTGGTCATACTTAATAGAGCTTAAAATGCTTCAAGATTGTTGATCAAATGTGGTTTGTCTTTCCGAAGTTGTGGCCAAAGGCTTTGCACTTCCTCCTGATCTGTAAAGATGTTCTTTCTTCTGTATGGATCAGCTTTACATAAAGTTGCAGATAGCAATCAATCACAAACACCTTGTTACCTCCTGGGTAGGGGCAACGTCTTTCACACACCTCTTCATGTTGCTCTTTTGTGTGTTTCTTAAGTCTGTCAACTCCTCTGTAAACAGCACAGCAACCCTTATACTGGCATCGCTACACAGTGGGGAAATCTTCCCTTTCCAAGTTTGACTTTGGTATCCAGCCACGTTTTTGTCCAGATTGTTTCTTCAATCCTTAATATTGCACTTCTTAACTGGTAACTTACTCTTCTTCTTCCAATATGGTTTAAAAGACTCATCTGAAGAACCATTCTTAACTTTTATTTCTCTGTCATCTTCACTTCATTAAAACCTTTCAGAAAGATCACTGGACTCCAATCCACCCAGAACATAATTTCTTATATAACATGATGCTTCATTGCAGTTAACTGTGTTTTTTCACATTTAATGGTTGAATTGCATCTTGTACCTGACTTTTTTCCCAAGAGAAATCTGTACATTCATGATCTGAGCACAAGGACATATTCTTCTTCAATGGGAATTCTGAGTTGTCCACATCCACCGACCGCAAAGTGGCTCCACTGTATGTACAAGCCTGAAAGTCTGCTAACATTGCTTCGCAACATTATCACCCTCGCCATTTTCAGTCACTATTCCATTCCAAGGTGAAAGGGTTATTGAACCATCCAGAACTTCCTCCATTGAGTCCTTATTTCTACTGGATGGGCACTGTCCCTCATTCAAAACAACGCTGTGACATGAATGCATGTCCAGGATGTAACTGTGGCCCTCTGTTTTATAAACATATTAATAAAAAATACATTATCTTGCATAATTGAAAGTACATGATATTAATGATATATTCATACAGTTAATAATATTTGTATTATCATTGATTTTAAAATTTAAGACTATAACCATATAACCATATAACCATATAACAATTACAGCACGGAAACAGGCCCTCTCGGCCCTTCCAGTCCGTGCCGACCATTTGTTTTCCCCTAGTCCCATCTACCTGCACTCAGACCATACCCCTCCATTCCCTTCACGTCCATATACCTATCCACTTTAATCTTAAATGTTAAAATGTTAAAATCGATCCTGCCTCCACCACTTCTGCTGGAAGCTCATTCCACACAGCCACCACCCTCTGAGTAAAGAAGTTCCCCCTCACGTTACCCCTAAACTTCTGTCCCTTAATTCTCATGTCATGCCCTCTTGTTTGAATCTTCCCTACCCTCAATGGGAAAAACATATCCACGTCAACTCTGTCTATCCCTTTCATCATTTTAAAGACCTCAATCAAGTCCCCCCTTAACCTTCTGCGCTCCAAAGAATAAAGACCTAACTTGTTCAACCTTTCTCTGTAACATAGTTGCTGGAACCCTGGCAACATTCTAGTAAATCTCCTCTGTACTCTCTCTATTTTGTTGACATCCTTCCTATAACTAAGCGACCAAAATTGTACACCATACTCCAGAATTGGTCTTACCAATGCCTTGTACAATTTTAACATTACTTCCCTACTCCTATATTCAATGCTCTGATTTATAAAGGCCAGCACACCAAAGGCTTTCTTTACCACCCTATCTACATGCGATTCCACCTTCAGGGAACTATGCACAGTTATTCCTCGATCCCTCTGTTCACAGCATTTCTCAATTCCCTACCATTTACCATGTACGTCCTATTTTGATTTGCCCTGCCAAGATGTAGCACTTCACACTTAACAGCATTAAACTCCATCTGCCATCTTTCAGCCCACTTTTCCAAATGGCCCAAATCTCTCTGTAGACTTTGAAAATCTACTTCATTATCCACAACACCACCTATCTTATGTTTATATATGTTTTATATAATTGAAAATACATGATACTAATAATACCTTCATGATATTAATAATATTTATATTCTTATTAATATTAACATTTAAGATTATATGTTTCTATACATTTTTCTAATTTTTTTTTAAAGTAAGAAAAAATAGAGAAAAAGAGTATAAAAAATATAGTGAATGGAGTTTTAGTCATTAATCCGTCCTTGGAGATATAGGCATGATTTATTATAAGTATTTCTTCATCCATTCTAATATTCAGGTCTCAGTCAAGCCCTCGTACCGAACCATTATGACCCTGTAAATATTTAATATATGGAGACCAAATCTCTCTGAAGAGATCTAACCTGTCCATTAGGACAAGCCTCAATCTCTCCAGATGAAGTGTCTCCGACATTTCTGTATTCCACATTTTGATTGTTGGGTATGTAGGGCCTTTCCAAAATTTTAATATTAATTTTTTCCCAATTATTATACCATAATCAATAAAAATTCTTGGATTCGTTGTTACTAATTGGTCTGTTTCTAGTATTTCTAGTATTATTAACTTTGGATCAGGAGTCAGAATTAGATTGACAACATTCGAAATTATCTTAAATATTTCTATCCAGAATTTTGTAATTTTTATACAGTTTGTAAATGAATGTGATAAATTTGCTTCTAAATGTTGACATTTATCACATATAGGGGATACTTTTGGAAAGATGTTATGTAATTTAGATTTTGAATAATGTAGTCTATGTAGTATTTTATATTGTATAAGGGAATGTTTAGCATTTAACGAACAATGATGTGTATGTTGTAAACTTTCATCCCATAGTTCTGGCCTTATAATTTGGCCTAGTTCATTTTCCCAAGACTGTCTATATATTTCTGTTGATGGAACATCACTTTCCAATAGAATATTGTATATATATGAAATCATTTTTTCTGTATTTGGATGTTTGTTTAAGCATTCATCTAGAATTTCTATCTTTCTATTTCTAAGTTCTTTTGTATTTGCTGTAACATAGTTTCTGATTTGTAAATATCTAAAATATTCTTTAGTGTGTAGTCCATATATTTGTTGTAACTCTTGAAATGAAAGGAAAAAGTTTTCCTTATAAAGATCTCCCATCTTAGTAATTCCCTTATTTTTCCATTGTAAAAAAGCTTTATCCATCATTGAAGGTTTAAACGTAACATTATTTGCAATGGTAAGAGATAATGGTATAGATTTTAGTTTTAATGTTTTCTTTATTTGTTTCCAAATGCGGATTCCATTTTCTATTATCGGATTTTCACTATAAATTTTATTAGCTAGATTAGTATTAGCAAATATTATAGAACTAATTTCAAAGGGAGAACAATCTTCTTTTTCCATATTTAACCAAGTTGGTTGATTATCTATTTCTTCTAGCCAAAAATTCATATTTTTAATGTTGACTGCCTAGTAATAAAACATAAAGTTTGGTAATGCTAATCCTCCATTTATTTTAGGTTTTCATAAATGTTTTTTATTTATTCTATGGCTCTTATAATCCCAAATGAAGTTAGTGATTAGGGAATCTACCTTTTTAAAAAAATTTTTAGGGAGATATATCGGAATTAATTGGAAGAGATATAATAATTGTGGAAGAAAGATCATTTTTATTGTATTAATTTTACCTAACATTGAGATAGGTAAGCTTTTCCAATATAAAATATTCTTATTTAATTTATTCAATAATGGGGGGAAGTTAGATTTAAATAAAGAGTCGAATCTTTTTGTTACGAAAATTCCAAGATATTTAATTTTTTCATTTGTTATCTTAAAAGGGAATTGTTGTAATATATGTAGATTATTCACCGTTATTGGCATAAGTTCACTTTTATTCCAATTGATACTGTATCCTGAGAGAGATCCAAATTCAGTTATTAATTTTAACAAATTTCGGATACTAGTTTCTGGTTTTGTGATATAAAGTAATACATCATCCGCATATAAGGAGATTTTATTTTTTAGTGTTCTCTAGTATCATATCCATATATTTCTGGGTGTAATCTCACCCTCTGGGCAAGAGGTTCTATTGCAAGTGCAAACAATAAAGGGGATAAAGGGCAACCTTGTCTACAACCTCGAGATAAATTGAATTTAGTTGATAATATTCGGTTTGTTGTTATTCTAGCTGTCGGATTTGTATATAACAATTTAATCCAAGTGATGAACTTCTCTCCCAATTTGAAAGCTTCCATAACCGAAAATAGGTAAGGCCATTCCACTTGATCGAAGGCTTTCTCTGCATCAAGCGAAATGACTACTAGGTCTTTTTTAATACTTCTTTTCGCATATATAATATTAAATAACCGTCTTAGATTATATGAGGAATATCGTTTTGGTATAAATCCTGTTTGATCGGGATAAATTAATTTGTTAACAAATGAACTTAGCCTTTGTGCTAATATTTTTGTTAATATCTTTTGATCAGTATTTAAAAGAGCTATTGCTCTAAATGATCCTGGTTCATCCAAGTCTTTATTTATTTTAGGTATAAGTGTTATAATAGATTCATTCAGCGTTTCTGGTAATTTCTGCTGTATATATATCTGTTCATATAATGATTTCAGACGTGGAACCATCTGATCATGAAATATTTTATAAAATTCCGAGCCAATACCATCTAGTCCCGGTGTTTTACCATTTTTTAATGATCTGATAGATTCTTGGATTTCTTTTGTTGAGTTATCAGCATTTTAATAATTCTCTTATTTTGTAAATCCAACCCTTTCAGGTTACATTTTTTTTTTTAAATGCTTCTATTTCTGTTTTATTTTCTGTTGTTTTAGCAGTTGTATAAGTTTTTTAATAATTGCATAAATCTTTCATTAATATCTTTAGGTTGTGATTAGCAATTCGCGTTATGTGATTTGATTCCTATGGATTATTTTTTCAGCTTCCATTTTCCTTAATTGGCGAGCCAATAATTTTTGGGGTTTATCTCTGAATTCGAACTGCAATTGTTTGGTATGTTGATAAAGTTTTACAACTTGATCTGTATATATTTTATTTAATTTATATTTCAATGCTGCAATTTTATTGTGTAATATTATATCTGGATTCGTTGCATTCTGTATGTCTAATTGTTTAATCTCCCTTTCCAAATCTTGTTGTTCCTTACGATTCTTTTTATTATAAAATGCTTGGGAGGAAATCATGATTCCCCGGAGATATGCTTTAAATGTTTCCCATAATAAGGAGCAAGATATTTCCGGTTGATCATTTATTTCGAAAAAAATCTTAATTTGTGCTGTGATATATTCCTGAGTATTTTTATTTTTTAAAATTTGTGGGTTAAATCTCCACTGTCCTGATTTTTCTGTTTCACCATTTATTTTGATCTTAAATGTTAATGGTGCATGATCTGAAATTATAATATTGTGATATTTGGATTCATAAGTAAGTGAGATAGGTTTTGCGTCCACCAAAAAATAATCTATTCTTGAGTAAGTTTTATGTACTGGCGAATAAAATGAGTATTCTCGTCCAGTAGGGTTTTCTATCCTCCAAACATCTTTAATGTTAGTCGTTTGCATATATGCGTTTAATAAATCACTGGAATGTGATTTAGTTTTCCTTTGCCTTGTAGATCTGTCTAAATAGGGATCTAGTGTACAGTTAAAATCTCCTCCAATTATTAAGTTGTATTGTGTTAGTTCCGGAATATTGTTAATACTTTCTTAAAAAACAATGGGCTATCAAAATTTGGTCTATATATATTAACAAGAATCATTTTTTCTGTATTTAATTCTCCTATCACAATAATGTATCTGCCATCTTTATCAGTTATAGTTGATGTATGCTTAAATAAAGTACCTTTACGAAATAATATTACTACGCCTCTTGATTTATGTGTGAAAGAAGAGTGATACATTTTATCTATCCATTTAGCATTCAACCTATGTTCGGCGTCTTTTTTTAAGTGAGTTTCTTGAATAAAAATTACGTCAGCTTTAGTTGCCTTTAAATGTGGCAATACTTTTCCTCTCTTTATCGGTTCATTAATACCTTTAATATTCCAACTACAGAACGTTAATCCCTCGTTCCCCGTATTCATTTTTGAGTCTTGCATCTTATGTTTATGGAGGTCTACAATAGAGTTTATGGTTCAGCCCGACAGACCCGACCTTACACCCGAACATCGAATAGATGAATTTTAAGTCTCGTTTATGTCTCTCACGAATATATCTCCATTGGTCCAATGTATAACTCCATTCAAACTGAAAAACACAATAGATTATATAAAAGAAAATTAAAGGATAGATTAAGAGGTTAGTATTGTGCATAAAGAGAGAAAAACCTACATCTAGAGTTGTTGCAGTTAGTGCTAGCCATACTAGCATGGCTAAATATCTACCAACTTCCGTCGTTGATGTTATTAACTTAACCAGCTCCCAGGTTTTTGAAATTATTATTCCATAATAATATTTTACCGGGGGTATAGCATTAAGGGGAAAAAAAAAAGAAAGGGTAAAAGAAAAGGGGGAAAAAAGAGAGGGAAAAAAATTAATTACAAGGGGGCAAAAAAAGATTTTTTTTAAATCAAATTATAACCATATAACCATAGTTTGCCAGTTACAATCTCAAAACAATTCAGGTTTTGATAAAATTCCTCTTTAAAGATCAATATTGACTTTGTCCAATCTTTATATTATTTTTCTAACTGCCCTGTTATCATCTCCTTATTAGTAGATTCTAGCATTTCCCTATGAATGATCTATAGCTCCCTGTTTTTTTTACCTCTCTCTCTTTTCTTAAATAGTGCAACTTCTAATTTGTTGGAACTATACAATGTACAACTATACAACTAATTTGGAAGATGACAACTGGTTGATCCATCATCTCCACAGCCATCCTTTTCAAACCCTTGGGGTGGGTGCAGCTCATCTGGTTGTAAGGATTTCTTGGCTTTCAGTCCAATTTCTCTAATACTATTTTTCTTCCTGAAGCTAATTTGTCACAGCTCCTCATTCAGTCTGGATCTGTAAACCTCCATTTCTGGGAGTTTTTCTTACACCGTTTGAGAAGACAAATACAAAACATGTATTTAATTTCTTTGCTATTTCCTTATTCCCCACTGTAATATTCTTTTGTTTCGGTTTGCAAGATATCCATCTTAACACTTGCTAATGCTTATCTTTTTACATAGTTATAGAAACGTTTTCAGTTCATTTTTTTATTTCTCATTAGATTACTCTCGTATTCTACTTTCCCTGTCCTTATCAATTTCCTCCCCATTTGCTGCGTTCTTCAGCATTACTGCTTTGTTTTTTGCATCAAAAATGACCCAGTGATCTAATATAATTTAGAACATCTCATGTTAGTCGAGGTGGGGGAACACCCGATTTGGGTTTTTCTTCCTTGAAGGGATATCTATTTGTCACAAACCATGCATTAATATAGGGTCCTCAGAAAACAAAGTAATCATCCATGTTTGTAGCCATAAAAGTGATTCCCAATAAATTTTTAGTGTGCCAGTGTCACAGCTGGCGTCCTGGTGCCGCAGCAACAACCTAGAGCTCAATGCTCTTAAGACAGTGGAATTGATTGTAGACTTTAGGAGAGCTCCCCCTCCCCTCACCCCACTCACCATCAACAACACCACCATCTGTGGAGTCTTTTAAGTTCCTGGGAACCATAATCTCAAAGGACCTTAAGTGGGGGGGCTACCATCGACTCCACAATCAAAAATGCACAACAGAGGATGTACTTCCTGCGGCAGCTGAGGAAGCACAATCTGCCACAGGCAATGATAATCCAATTCTACACGGCCATTGTAGAGTCTGCTCTCACCTTCTCCATCATGGTCTGGTTTGGCTCAGCCACCAAGCACGACACCTGGCGGCTGCAGCGAATCGTCTGATCAGCAGAGAAGATTATTGGCTGCAACCTTCCCTCCATTGATGAACTGTACACTGCAAAGGCCAGGAAGCGAGCGGGCAAGATCTCTGAACCCTCTCACCCTGGCCACAAACTATTTGAATCACTTTCCTCTGGAAGGCGACTCCGGACTGTCAAAGCTGCCACAGCCAGACATAAAAACAGTTTTTATCCACGAGTAGTTGCTCTACTCAACAGCCAAAAATCTGTAGCCTCCCTTTGATCTGGTATTTTGTTGGTTCACATGCTTGATCAATGGTGTTTTATCATTAATGTTTTATTATTATTAATGTTTAGTGTTTTCTGAGTCATTCGTAACTGTCACTGTATGTCATGTTGTTACTTGTGGGTGGAGCACCAAGGCAAATTCCTTGTATGTGAATACTTGACCAATAAACGTACTTACTATATTTCTGCTCTGATTTTACCACATGAAAACTAGGGAAAGCTAATGGTGATGTCATGAGGAAAGTTTGTGTTAAGGTCGAGGAGGATCTGGATGAACTAAGACTTTGGGGAAAACAAATGGTCGGCACGGACTGGAAGGGCCAAGAGGGCCTGTTTCCATGCTGTAATTGTTATATGGTTATATTACAATTACAGCACGGAAACAGGCCCTCTCGGCCCTTCCAGTCCGTGCCGACCATTTGTTTTCCCCTAGTCCCATCTACCTGCACTCAGACCATACCCCTCCATTCCCTTCACGTCCATATACCTATCCACTTTACTTTTAAATGTTAAAATCGATCCTGCCTCCACCACTTCTGCTGGAAGCTCATTCCACACAGCCACCACCCTCTGAGTAAAGAAGTTCCCCCTCACGTTGCCCCGAAACTTCTGTCCCTTAATTCTCATGTCATGCCCTCTTGTTTGAATCTTCCCTACCCTCAATGGGAAAAACGTATCCACGTCAACTCTGTCTATCCCCTTCATCATTTTAAAGACCTCAATCAAGTCCCCCCTTAACCTTCTGCGCTCCAAAGAATAAAGACCTAACTTGTTCAACTTTCTCTGTAACATAGTTGCTGAAACCCTGGCAACATTCTAGTAAATCTCCTCTGTACTCTCTCTATTTTGTTGACATCCTTCCTATAACTAGGCGACCAAAATTGTACACCATACTCCAGAATTGGGTCTTACCAATGCCTTGTACAATTTTAACATTACTTCCCTACTCCTATATTCAATGCTCTGATTTATAAAGGCCAGCACACCAAAGGCTTTCTTTACCACCCTATCTACATGCGATTCCACCTTCAGGGAACTATGCACAGTTATTCCTAGATCCTTCTGTTCCACAGCATTCCTCAATTCCCTACCATTTACCATGTACTTCCTATTTTGATTTGTCCTGCCAAGATGTAGCACTTCACACTTAACAGCATTAAACTCCATCTGCCATCTTTCAGCCCACTTTTCCAAATGGCCCAAATCTCTCTGTAGACTTTGAAAATCTACTTCATTATCCACAACACCACCTATCTTAGTATCATCTGCATACTTACTTATCCAATTTTCCACCCCATCATCCAGATCATTGATGTACATGACAAACAACAGTGGACCCAACACAGATCCCTGAGGCACCCACTGGTCACCGGCTTCCAACCTGACAAACAGCCATCCACCATTACTCTCTGACATCTCCCATTCAGCCACTGTTGAATCCATCTTGCTACTCCGCCATTAACACCCAAGATTGAACCTTCTTAACCAACCTTCCATGGGGAACCTTGTCAAAGGCCTTACTGAAATCCATATAGACAACATCCACTGCTTTACCCTCATCAATTTCCCTAGTTACCCCTTCAAAAAATTCAAGAAGGTTGTCAAAACATGACCTTCCAGGCACAAATCCATGTTGACTGTTCCTGATCAGACCCTGTTTATCCAGATGCTTATATATATTATCTCTAAGTATCCTTTCCATTAATTTGCCCAGCACTGACGTCAAACTAATAGGTCTATAATTGCTAGGCTTATTCTTTGAACCCTTTTTAAACAATGGAACAACATGCGCAGTACGCCAATCCTCCGGCACTATTCCCGTTTCTAATGACATTTGAAATATTTCTGTCATAGCTCCTGCTATTTCTACACTAACTTCCCTCAATGTCCTAGGGAATATCCTGTCAGGACCTGGAGACTTATCCACTTTTATATTTTTCAAATTATACTGATTAAAGATATAGAAGTGCCTATATCTGAAATTAATTTAAAAATCTAAGTATTGTTAAAAATGAAAAATGAAAAAGCTATAAAAAATAAAATAAAAAACCCCATAAAACAAAAAGTAAAACAAAAGGTCAAGGTGAAAATTGCTGTTATAAAGAAAGATCTCCAAGTGAAATCCATCCCTATATTTGACTCTATTCATTCCAACATAAATGAACATTAGTTATTAGTTATTAGTAGTAGTGATTAGTAGTAGTGAACAATCTTAATTAGTAAGAATAATACTAATACTGATACCACGTTGTGGTTTTAATATTTGTTAGTTATTTATTTATATTAGTAGTGTGATTATACTAATTGTTAGTATCCAGGTGAGGTCTTCCGATCCACTTTTATCTCCGGCTTCCATCCGACATTGTCCGATCCGTCCAGTCCAACGTTATCTTGTGAAGTCTTACAGAGTGTTGAGGATTCTTGTAAAGTCCATAAAAGTTCGTGAAAGTCAGTATGTTCAATAGTAGATATTTCTCAGGTCTTGATCTGCCGGGCGAAGTCCAGTGCTGCTGTTGGGCTGGCAAAGAAATGTTCCGTGTTGTTAAAAGTAACTCTTAAAGTAGCTGGATAATTCAAGCCGTATCTCAGATTTTCCACACCCCTCATGAGACTTTAGGCTTCGTTAAATGCTTTCCGTTTCCTGGAAACTTCTGCTGGATAATCTCGGTAGATACTGATCCTTTGCCCTTCAAATTCCAGGTTTCTGTTTCTCGAGGCTTTTCGAATAATCTCGTCCAGGACAAAGTCGTATTGTAGCTTTATAATCATTTGTCTTGGAGGGGCGTTTGGTCTTGTCTGACGTCTCCTGACTCTATGAGCACGGGCTAATAAAGGCTTTTGTTCCAGAGATAGAACACGTTGCAGTAAGTTTGCAGTAAATTCTCGAGGATCTTCATCTTTCTCTCGTCCTTCGGGAATTCCTGCAATTCTTAGATTTTGTCTTCTCTGGCGTCCTTCTAGCTCAGTACATTTCTCAGTTATTTTAGTCAGCAAGTTCGTTAGACGTTCATTTTCTGTAAGCAACTTTGCTGTAGTCAAAGCACTTGTATCAGCTAATTCTTCAAGGTTCTTTATACCAGCCGTCTGTTGTTCCAGTACTTTCTCCATAGGATTAATCCGATTTTCAAAGTCTTTTTTGACCTTTTTAATTTTATTGTCCATCTCCTTTGTCATTTCGTTAGTCATTTCTGTAATTTCTTTCTTCAATTCTTCCGATAATTTCTTGGTCTTGATATTAATATTTGAATTTGTTTCCTGTTGAAATTCTTTCATTTGATTGTTCATCTGGTTCATCTGACTGTTCATCTGGTTTATTTCTTCCCTTAAACCAGCAATCTCATGTGAAATAAAAGTTTTCAATTCTTCACCTTCCGTTTTTTTCCCTGTTCTTTTCGATACATCTTCTTGGGATGAGGCCCTATTCGAGTCCGAGGCTTCAGTTTGGCCTTCTGCCGGTCTCAGCCTGGTTGATCGACTTTTCGTTTTTTCGGGTGGGCTGCGTGCTGTAGACATAACTAGTCGCTCGCCTGATGACGTCACTCACAACAATCGGTGCAGAAACGGCAGGCAGCAAGCAGCAGGCAGCAGGTAGATCCGTTAATCCCCCGTTTTTTCCCGTTTTTTTCGAGGAGCTGGCTGGCGTTATCCTCTAGCCCTCCATAGCGCCACCGGAAGCCCAACTGTGGCCCTCTGTTATCAGAGTTCTGAACATTCCTTCCAATTGCCCGTATTCTGCCTGATGAACCTCTACCCCATTGCAGACATTGGACTTTGTCTTTGGAACTGGTGTGCTATAATGCTCAGAACAATATTCTCCACAATAACCTTTCCTTTGCTCTACCAATTTTAGGCGAGCCTAGCTTGATTGCATTTATTCATGTTAATCCTTTGTGTCTTGTTGACATTGAAAAAGGGTGCAAGATTATTTAGACTCATCATTTAGCTGTTGAATAACTATTAACTGGGTTCCTGCTTAATTAATGTTTCTATACTTAGCTGACGATTCAATTTCAATAGGTTTGTTTTTATCTATATTCTGGGTCAAGGGATGTACCATGGATATATGAACATTCAAATTGTGAGCCTTCTCGAACCGCTTCTCACATTGGTCACAAGCAAATTCAAGTTTAGTTTCAGTCTTGTGCTTGGTCAGTGTTATAAACGTAAGGACAGTTGTCAGCCTTATTCAGGACCTCTTGGTGCAGGGGTGTTTCCCCAAGTCCAGCTCATCTTGGCCAACCTCAGGATAAAAGGTATGGTCAATAGTCCCATTGTCCTTTCTTGGTTCTCCTCCATTTATAGTCAATCGTATCAGATGTCTTCAACGGGAGTAATCTTCAATCTTCACAGCGATTGGTGTCGTCGTGGTAGCACCTGATACAGTCGCCTCCAACATAGTCCCAATTTTGTCCGATCCCAGTAGTATGTACTGTGTTTGTGTTCAACAGGCAGTGGCTTCTGCGTTTTTAACTCCTGTGAATGCCAGACTGACAAGGTTGTGCATATGTGCAGTGCTGTGCATATGTAATTGATTAATTGCTGAGGGCTTGTAGGCCATGGTACCCGGACATGGGGCCGACGGACGAGAAGCTGAAGCAAAGAAGTCGAAGCCAAAGAACTGAATGGAAACGAGGCCGAAACACCAAATAACCGAAAGAGTACGAAGCCAAAACGGCAACAAACTGAAAGGGCAGGACGCCTAAAAGCCAACTAACCAAATGCCACTCAACAGAAAAGTCAAATAACGGACATGATGTTGCGGGGGGGCAGGATTTATCAGCGATTTGTCAGACATCCGCGTCCCTCACATCACTGTGGAGGGATGAACAATGTCCCACACATCTGCTCCACCCGACCCACAGCCGTGGGAGAGTGGGGGCCGTGGGAGAGTGGGGGCTGTTCCGAGGGATGCGCACCTTCGGCCGCTTACAACTTGGTGCTTAGGTTCAAATTGTCTAGTCACCTATGGCATGTGTGGGAAAATGACCCCCACGCTAACGTCTCCCCCTTCTCTCCCCTCTTCTCTCCCTCCTCTCTCTCCCTTCTCTCTCTCCCCCTCCCCTCTCTCTCCCTTCTCTCTCTCCTCCTCTCTCTCCCCCTCCTCTCTCTCTCTCTCTTCTCTCTCCTCCCCCTCTCTCCTCCCTCTCTCTCCCCTTCTCTCCCTCTCTCCCCCCTCTCTCCTCACTCCTCTCTCCGTCTCTCTCCCCTCTCTCTCCCTTCTCGCTCTCTCCTCTCCTCTTGTCTCTCTGTCCCCCCCTTGGACGAGAGAGAGGGGGGGAAGAGAGGGGAGAGAGAGGGTGGGAAGAGAGGGGGGAGAGAGGAGGGGGAGAGTTAGGAGGAAAGAAGGGGGAGAGAGAAGAGAGAGAGATGGAGAGAGAGAGGGGGAAGAGAGAAGAGGGGAGAGAGAAGGGGAGACGGGAGCGTGGGGGTCATTTTCCCACACAGGGCATGGGTGACTGGGCAATCTGAATCCAAGCACCAAGTTGTAAGCGGCCGAAGGTGCGCATCCCTTGGAACAGCCTCCCCTCGCCCTCGGAAGGCACACAGCAAGTTCCCACACACAAAACACCAGAATCTGTAAACTGTTATAACCGAAGATACACAGAAAAAGCTGGAGTAACTCAGCGAAATAGGCAGCATCTATTGAGAGAATGAATGGGTGACGTTTCGTGTCGAGACCATTCTTCAGACATGAAGACTGTCTGAAGAGTCTCGACTCAAAACGCCACCCATTTCTTCTCTCCAGTGATGCTGCCTGTCCCACTCAAGCATTTTGTGACTATCTTTGCTGTCAGTGCCAGTTTTCTTAACTTCCTAGCTGCTCTGTATAGGTGGGGGAGAGAGAGAGAAGAGGGAGAGAGAGAGAATGGGGGGAGAGAGAGAAAAGGGGAGAGAAATAGAGAAGGGAGCGAGAGGGAGGAGGAGGGGGAGGGAGAGGGGGGGAGAAAGAGGAGGGGAGAAGGGAGAGAGAAAAGAGAGAGAGGGGAGAGAGAGGGGAGAGAGAAGAGGAGAGAGAGAAGGGGGGGGGAGAGAGGGTGAGGAGATTGAGGGAAGAGAGAGGAGAGAGAAAGACAGGGGGGAGAGAGAGAAGGGAGTGAGGGGGAGAGAGGAGAGGGGAGAGGGGAGAGAAAGAGAGAGAGGGGGAGAGAGAGAAGGGGGAGAGAGAGGAGGGAGGAGAGGAGAGAGAGAGGAGGGGGAGAGAGAGGAGGGGAGAGAGGAGGGGGAGAGAGGGGAGGGGGAGAGAGGAGGGGGGGGAGAGAGGAGGGGGGAGGAGAGGAGGAGAGAGGGGGAGAGGGGGGAGCGAGAGAGAGAGAGAGAAGGGAGAGAGAGGGGGAGAGAGGGTTAGAGAGGAGGAGAGAAGGGAGAGAGAGGGGAAAGAGCGGGGAGGGGAGAGAGAGGGGAGGAGGAGGAGAGAGAGAGAAGGGAGAGAGAGAGGAGCTGCCACTCTCTCACGACCACCCTCCGCGGACTGTGGGTCGGGTGGAGCGAAGGTGTGGGGCAATGTTCATCTCTTCACAGTGATGTGATAGATGCGGAGGTCTGGACCAATCGCTGACAAGTATCACCCCCCGGCAATGTCTTGTCCGTTATTTGACTTTTCTGTTGAGCGGCATTTGGTTTGTTGGCTTGTAGGCAACGCTGCCTTTCGGGGAGGAACTAATCATATTATGATCACTACCTCCAAGCGGTTCCTTTATAGTAATATAGCCTGTTACTTGATGTTAAGTATCCCGATATGCTTTGGGAGAAATTTGAAAAAAAACATAGCAAAATTCTGAACACAGAAAAATGAAGCTGCCAGTATCTTGGAAGCATAGCCTTGAAAATAACACTGAGCTTCTCTAGTCAGATAAGAGACAGAACTTGGATGACTGACAACTCAAAAGAACAAGGAGACCTGAGTAATCAGATAATAGCCAGAACCTGGATGAGTGACAATGAAAGAACATCTAGTATACTTTTGAAATAGCTTTTCGGTTTAAACAAATACTAACTTTCGTACATTGAAAGAAAACGAGTACAAAAACAGGTAAAATATCAATCAGGTATCCAAGAGGAGTTAGCTAAAGTGGCTTGGCCCCCCTCATTTCCAAAGGAATCGTGCAATCCATTAGAGACGTCTTTCTGTATTGATTTTATATTTCTCTCCCTTGTCTGACAAAAGCCGTTCTGTTTAAAATAATAATCTTTGTTTCTATCAGAACCAATTTTCAGAACTGATGCAGAATTAGCAAGCTACGAAATCCCCCTGGCAGATTTTGTGAACTAGGACTGGAAGGTTTGCAAAAGTCGCCTTCTTTGTTGGAGTGAGAATTTAAAATGAACAAAGGGAGTAGTTCAGTGTAATGGTGGGTGGGCTAATGTTCAAACTGGGAGTGGTCTGAGCTGTGATTGGACAGTGATCCAGATTGTGAGTTGCTACCTCCCCCTTCTATAGACAGTGTCGCCATTGCCAGACATAGGGTGTCGAGAGGATCTCAAGAAGACTTACTGGTATCGGATTAGTTCTCCAAACTCTTATCAGTGCTTTCTTTCTCTGCCTTGGTGCTTATCTCCTAGTCCACTGCCCACTGAAATTCCATCTGAAGTATTTTCCATTCTTTTAATAGTTCTGTCTTTATTCCACAATTCAATTCCTCTTTTACAAGCATAATTCATCCAACCACTATCTCGTGTCTCCACCCACTTATTTTCTGCCTCATTCCCTCTCTGTGCCTTTAATGGTCTCCACATTCCATATGCCTCCTACTGGTCAAGACACAGTACTCAAACATTTGGTCAATTTATAATTCAATATTCTATAATCCTTTTTGTTCTGAGGATTCAAAGAACATATGTGTGGTACAGCTGTCTTTCCATCACTCATATCCAATTTATTTCCATGTTTATCCAATCACCAAATCACTCCTTAGTACATAACTTAGTACACAAATTGTAACAAACTTTTTCAGCCTGTTAAGCCCAATCCTTTATTTGTTTTTTTTTGTTTTTTTTGTTGAATATTTTTATTATAGAAACATATTTATGAAAATTACAATATTTTACATAAACGAAAATACATCATTAAATACTTTCATAATATTAATATTATTACTAATATTGAAATTTAAGACTATATGCTTCTATACGCTTTTTAAATTATTTTTTTATAAAGTAAGAAAAGATAGAGATAGATATTGAAAAAATATGAAAGCGAATGGAGTGTTAATCATTATTCCGTCATTGGAGATATAGGCATGATTTATTATATTTCTTTCTTCATCCATTCTAATATTCAGGCCTCAATCAAGCCCTCGTACCGAGCCATTATGACTGTAAATATTCAATATATGGAGACCATATCCCTCTGAAGAAATCTAACCTGTCCATTAAGACAAGCCTCAATCTGTCCAGATGAAGAGTCTCCGACATTTCTGTATTCCACATTTTGACTGTAGGGGATGTAGGGCCTTTCCAAAATTGACCACTACCTATATTAATTTTTTCCCAATTATTAACCCATAATCAATAAAAATTCTTTGGTTTGTTGTTACTATTTGTTCTGTTTCCAATATTCCTAGTATTATTCGCTTTGAATCGGGTGTCAAAGTTATATTAACAACATTCGAAATTATCCTAAATATTTCAATCCAGAATTTTGTAATTTTTATACAATTTGTAAATGAGTGTGACAGATTGGCTTCTAGATGTTGACATTTATCACATATAGGAGATACTTTTGGGAACAAGAGCAAATGCCCCTCCAAGACAAATGATTATAAAGCTACAATACGACTATGTCTTGGATGAGATAATGCGGAGATCCTCGAGAAATAGAAACCTGGAATTTGATGGTCAGAGGATCAGTATCTACCGAGACTATCCTGCAGAAGTTTCCAGGAAACGGAAAGCATTTAATGAGGCTAAGAGTCTTATGAGAAGCGTGCCACATTTGAAATACGGTTTGAATTATCCAGCTACTCTAAGAGTTACCTTCAATAACGAGAAGCATTTTCTTTTCCAACCAGAAGCAGCAATGGTCTTTGGCGCCTCAGATCCAGACCTGAGAAGCAGCCTACTTTCAAATATATTGACTCTTAAGAATGCCACAAGAATCTCCAAGACTTCGCAAGACTTTACAAAACAATGCAGGGTCTGGCACTGAATGGGCACGTTGGATTGGAAGTCGGAGAAGTAAAGAAGTGGATCGGAAAACTTTACTTGGATACTAATAATTAATATCATTATACTACTAATATAAATAACTAATATACATTATAGACACGAGGCGGTATTTCTACTAACACCATTTTTACTAATTAATATTAATTACTCTTACTAATAATTAATGATTTTTCTATGTTGGAATGAATAGAGTTAAAATTAGGGATTGTTTTCCTTTGCAAATTCTTCCTTTTGATCAGCAATTTTTTATTTTCATTCTTAATATCTGTTTTATTTTTCTCTTCTTTTTTTTAGGATGGATTGTTTTTTTTTCTGTTTAAAATTGATAGATTTTAATTAAGTTCTAAATATGTACTTTGATATTTTTCCTTTTTTTTGTTCTCCCTGTTTATAATAATTAGATGTTTAAATGTCTTAAATAATTGTATTTCTATACTTTTATAATTGTTTATAATAATTAGATGTTTAAATAAGTCTTAAATAACTGTATTTCTATACCTTTAATTGCTATAAGTTAAATATGCCTTTACTAAATAAGTTTCTATTTTTATCCCTCTTTTTCCCTTTCCCTTTTATTTTCTCTAATATTACACCCCCGGTAAAATATTTTTATGGAATAACAATTCCAAAAACCTGGGAGCTGGTTAAGTTACCAACATCAACGACGGAAGTCGGTAGATGGTTAGCCATGCTAGTATGGCTAGCACTAACTGCAACACTCTAGATGTAGTTTTTCCTTTCTTTTTGCACATTACTAACCTCTTAATCTATCCTTTGTTCTTTTCTTATATAATCTATTATGGTTTTCTTCAATTTGAATGGAGTTATATACTGGATCAATGGAGATATATGCGTGAGAGGTCCTGTACGAGACTTAAAATTCATCTATTCGATGTTCGGGGTGTAGGTTGGGTCTGACGTGCTGAACCATAGACTCTATTGCAGACTTCCATTAGTCATAAGATGCAAGACCCAAAAATAAATATAGGGAATGAGGGAATAAACTTTTTGTAGTTGGAACGTTAAAGGTATTAATGAAACCGATTAAGAGAGGAAAAGTTTTTGCACATTTAAAGGCAAACAAAGCTGATGTGATTTTTATTCAAGAAACACATCTAAAAAAAAGATGCTGAACATAGATTGAAAGCTAAATGGATAGATAAAATGGATCACTCTTCTTTTACACTTAAATCAAGAGGCGTAGCATATTATTCGTAAAGGTATTTTATTTAAACATACATCAACTATAACTGATAAAGATGGAAGATATATTATCGTCATAGGAGAATTAAATACACAAAAAATGATTTTCGTTAATGTTATGGACCAAATTTTGATAGCCCATTGTTTTTTAAGAAGGTATTTAATAATATTCCGGAATTAGCACAACTTAATCTAATTATTGGAGGTGACTTTAATTGTACACTAGATCCTTACTTAGATAGATCTGCAAGGCAAAGGAAAACTAAATCACACTCTAGTGATTTATTAAATGCATATATGGAAACGACTAATATCAAAGATGTTTGGAGAATTGAAAACTCTACTGGACGAGCATACTCTTTTTACTCGTCAGTACATAAAACTTACTCAAGAATAGATTATTTTTTGGTGGACGCTAAGCTTATTTCGCTTACTTATAAATCCAATTAATCATAATATCATTAATTTCAGATCATGCACCATTAACATTCAAGATCAAAATAAATGGTAAATTACAAAAATCAGAACAGTGGAGATTTAACCCACAAATATTAGAAAATAAAATTACCCAGGAATATATCACAGAACAAATTAAAGATTTTTTTCGAAATAAATGATAAACCGGAAATATCCTGTTCCTTATTATGGGAAACATTTAAAGCATACCTCCGGGGAATCATTGATTTCCTCTCAAGCATTTTATAATAAAAAGAATCGTAAGGAGCAGCAAGATTTGGAAAAGGAGATTAAACAATTAGATATACAGAATGCAATGAATCCAACTAACTATATTACATAATAAAATTGCAGCATTGAAATATAAATTAAATAAAATATTTAAAGACCAAGTCGTTAACTTTATCAACATACTAAACAATTACAGTTTGAATTCGGTGATAAACCTCAAAAATTACTGGCTCGTCAACTAAGGAAAATGGAAGCTGAAAAAATAATCCATAGGATTAAATCACATAAAGGCGAACTGTTAACACAGCCTAAAGATATTAATGAAAGATTTATGCAATATTATAAAAACTTATACACTGCGAAAACAACAGATAATAAAATAGGAATTGAAGCATTTAAAAAAAAAAGTAACTTGAAAGGATTGGACTCACAAAATATAGAGTTACTGAATGCTGATATTACGATAAAAGAAATCCAAGAATCTATTAGATCACTAAAACAGGGTAAAACACCGGGACCAGACGGCATTGGCTCGGAATTTTATAAAGTATTTTATGATCAGATTGTACCACGTTTGAAATCACTTAATGAACATATATATATACAGCAAAAACTACCAGAAACATTAAATGAATCTACTATAACACTTTTACCCAAAATAAATAAAGACTTGGATGAACCAGGATCATTTAGAGCTCTCCTAAATACCGATCAAAAGATAACCATATAATATAACCATATAACAATTACAGCACGGAGACAGGCCCTCTCAGCCCTTCCAGTCCGTGCCAACCATTTGTTTTCCCCTAGTCCCATCTACCTGCACTCAGACCATACCCCTCCATTCCCTTCATGTCCATATACCTATCCACTCTACTTTTAAATGTTAAAATCGATCCTGCCTCCACCACCTCTGCTGGAAGCTCATTCCACAAGCCACCACCCTCTGAGTAAAGAAGTTCCCCCTCAACGTTACCCCTATAAACTTCTGTCCCTTAATTCTCATGTCATGCCCTCTTGTTTGAATCTTCCCTACCTCAATGGGAAAAGCTTATCCACGTCAACTCTGTCTATCCCTTTCATCATTTTAAAGACCTCAATCAAGTCCCCCTTAACCTTCTGCGCTCCAAAGAATAAAGACCTAACTTGTTCAACCTTTCTCTGTAACATAGTTGCTGGAACCCTGGCAACATTCTAGTAATCTCCTCTGTACTCTCTCTTATTTTGTTTGACATCCTTCCTATAACTAGGCGACCAAAATTGTACACCATACTCCAGAATTGGTCTTACCAATGCCTTGTACAATTTTAACATTACTTCCCTACTCCTATATTCAATGCTCTGATTTATAAAGGCCAGCACACCAAAGGCTTTCTTTACCACCCTATCTACATGCGATTCCACACCTTCAGTGAACTATGCACAGTTATTCCTAGATCCCTCTGTTCCACAGCATTCCTCAATTCCCTACCATTGACCATGTACGTCCTATTTTGATTTGTCCTGCCAAGAGGTAGCACTTCACACTTATCAGCATTAAACTCCATCTGCCATCTTTCAGCCCACTTTCCAAATGGCCCAAATCTCTCTGTAGACTTTGAGAATCTACTTCATTATCCACAATGCCACCTATCTTAGTATCATCTGCATACTTACTTATCCAATTTTCCACCCCATCATCCAGATCATTGATGTACATGACAAACAACAGTGGACCCAAACACAGATCCCTGAGGCACCCCCACTGGTCAGGCTTCCAACCTGACAAACAGCCATCCACCATTACTCTCTGACATCTCCCATTCAGCCACTGTTGAATCCATCTTGCTACTCCGCCATTAACACCCAAAGATTGAACCTTCTGAACCAACCTTCCATGGGGAACTTGTCAAAGGCCTTACTGAAATCCATATAGACAACATCCACTGCTTTACCCTCATCAATTTCCCTAGTTACTGCTTCAAAAAATTCAAGAAGGTTTGTCAAACATGACCTTCCAGGCACAAATCCATGTTGGTGTTCCGGATCAGACCCAGTTTTATCCAGATGCTTATATATAATATCTCTAAGTATCCTTTCCATTAATTTGCCCACCACTGATGTCAAACTAATAGGTCTATTAATGCTAGGTTTATTCTTTGAACCCTTTTTAAACAATGGAACAACATGCGCAGTACGCCAATCCTCCGGCACTATTCCGTTTCTAATGACATTTGAAATATTTCTGTCATAGCTCCTGCTATTTCTACACTAACTTCCCTCAATGTCTAGGGAATATCCTGTCAGGACCTGGTAGGACTTATCCACCTTTATATTTTTCAAAAGTGTCAGTACTTCCTCCTCTTTATCTCATAGTTTCCATAGCCACTCTACTATTTTTTTTTCCCCTTACCTCACAGAGTTCAATATCCTTCTCCTTGGTGAATTACCGAAGAAAAGAAATTGTTCAATATCTACCCCATCTCTTTTGGCTCTGCAGATAGCTGTCCATTCTGGTTCTCTAATGGTCCAATTTTATCCCTCGTTATCCTTTTGCTATTAATATTAGCTGTGGAAACCCTTTGGATTTACTTTCACCTTTCTTGCCAAAGCAACCTCATATCTTCTTTTAGCCTTCCTAATTTATTTCTTAAGATTCTTTTTACATTCTTTATACTCCTCTAGCACCTCATTTACTCCATGCCCTCCTATAATTATTGTAGATATCTCTCTTTTTTTCGAAACAAGTGTCTAATTTCCCTTGAAACCATGGCTCTTTCAATTTTTACTATTTCCTTTCACCTAACAGGGACATAAAGATTCTGTACTCTTACAATGTCCCCTTTAAATGTCCTCCATTTCTCTTCTACATCCTTCCCATGAAACAAAGTGTCCCAATTCACTCCTTTAAAATCCTCACGCATTCCCTCAAAGTTAGCCTTTCTCCAATCAAAAATCTCCACTCTAGGTCCTGTTCTGACTCGCTCCATAATTATATTGAAACGAATGGTATTGTGATCACTGGTCCCGAAGTGCTCACCAACGCATACCTCCGTCACCTGTCCTGCCTCATTTCCTAACAGGAGGTCCAGCACTGCCCCTTCTCTGGTCGGTACCTCTATGTACTGCTGCAAAAAACTATCCTGCACACATTTTACAAACTCCAAACCATCCAGCCCATTTACAGAATGTGTTTCCCAGTCTATTTTTGGGAAATTGAAATCTCCCACAATCACTACCTTGTGCTTACTACTAATATAACCATATAACCATATAACAATTACAGCACGGAGACAGGCCCTCTCGGCCCTTCCAGTCCGTGCCGACCATTTGTTTTCCCCTAGTCCCATCTACCTGCACTCAGACCATACCCCTCCATTCCCTTCACGTCCATATACCTATCCACTTTACTTTTAAATGTTAAAATCGATCCTGCCTCCACCACCTCTGCTGTAAGCTCATTCCACACAGCCCTCTGAGTAAAGAAGTTCCCCCTCACGTTACCCCTAAACTTCTGTCCCTTAATTCTCATGTCATGCCCTCTTGTTTGAATCTTCCCTACCCTCAATGGGAAAAGCTTATCCACGTCAACTCTGTCTATCCCTTTCATCATTTTAAAGACCTCAATCAAGTCCCCCCTTAACCTTCTGTGCTCCAAAGAATAAAGACCTAACTTGTTCAACCTTTCTCTGTAACATAGTTGCTGGAACCCTGGCAACATTCTAGTAAATCTCCTCTGTACTCTCTCTATTTTGTTGACATCCTTCCAATAACTAGGCGACCATATCTGCTATCTCCTTACATATTTGCTCTTCCAATTCTCGCTCCCCATTTGGCGGTCTATAGTACACCCCTAAAAGTGTTGCTACACCGTTCCCACTTCTCAGTTGCACCCAAATAGCCTCCCTAGACGAACCCTCTAATCTATCCTGCCAAAGCACTGCTGTAATATCCTCTCTGACAAGCAATGCAACACCTCCACCTCTGGTCCCTCCAATTCTATCACGCCGGAAGCAACGAAATCCTGGAATATTTAGTTTCCAATCACAGCCCTCCTGCAACCATGTTTCACTGATTGCCACAACATCATATTTCAGGTGTCAATCAGGCTCTAAGTTCATCCACCTTACTTACAATGCTCCTAACATTAAAATATGCACATTTTATAAACCCACCATCCTTTATTCTCTGTCTATTATCTTTTTCATCTTTCTCGCCTACATTTTGGGTCCGAGTGCTTCCTTCTCTGCCTCTTGCCCCACACCCTGTCCCCTAGCCCCTCTACCGAGTCCCTCCCCCCAGCCTTTCTAGTTTAAAGTCTCCCCAGTAGCCTTTGCAAATCTCCCTGCCAGGATATTGGTCCCCTTCCGGTTCAAGTGCAACCCGTCCTCTGCGTACAGATCATGCCTTCCCCAAAAGACGTCCCAGTGATCAAGAAACTTGAATCGCTGCCCACTGCACCAGTCCCTCAGCCACGCATTTAGCCTCCACCTCATTTCATTCCTACTCTCACTGTCACGCGGCACAGGCAGTAATCCTGAAATCATTACCCTTTTGGTCCTTCTCTTTAACTTTCCCCCCAACTCCCTAAATTCTCCCTTCAGGACCTCGTCACTTTTTCTGCCTATGTCATTGGTACCTATGTGTACCACAAATCAGGCTCCTCTCCCTCCCTTATCAGAATCTTTTGGACACGTTCTGACACATGCGAGACCCTGGCACCAGGGAGGCAAACTACCATCCGGGTCTCCCGACTGCGTCCACAGAATCGCCTATCCGACCCCCTAACTATAGAGTCCCCTATTACAATTGCCCTCCTCTTTTTGCTACCCTTCTGAGCATCAGGGCCGGTCTCTGTGCCGGAGGCCCGGCCGCTGTTGTTGCCCCCAGCTAGGCTGTCCCCTCCAATCGTACTCAAACCCGAGTACCTATTTTCCAGTTGTACGGTCACAGGGGTACTCTCTAGCCCCTGCCTCCGCCCCTTGCCCTTCCTAACCGTGAACCACTTGTCTGCCTCCTGTGGTTTGGGAGTGACTACCTCCCTGTAGCTCCTCTCTATGACCTCCTCACTCTCCCTGCTGCAGGTTCCTAACACGATCCTTTAGGAGCCCCATCTCGACACACCTGGCGCAGATGTGTACGTCTGGAGGGCTATCAGATTCCCTGACCTCCCACATCTGACATCCAGAACAGTACACTGCCCTGGCCTTCATACTGCCCCCCTTACACAGGATACAATAGCAACACAATATAAAATCACTACAAACTGCTGGGATCTGACTGTAAATCAGCTGCTTTCCCTAGTCCACTTCCCACCAATCAGCTGCTTTCCCTAGTCCACTTCCCACCAATCAGCGGCTTCCTCAAAAAAAAACCCACTTCTCCAAATGGAATGTTATGGATTTGGGTAAGCCTCTGAAAAAACAAGCCCCGTGCTTGATTTTATAGCTTACCGGTCGGGTGTCGCTCCTCCCCCTCCTCTTCTTCCAACGGCTCCTGTGGGCCTCTGAAAAAACAAGCCCCGTGCTTGATTTTATAGCTTACCGGTCGGGTGTCGCTCCTCCCCCTCCTCTTCTTCCAACGGTCCTGTGGGCCTCTGAAAAAACAAGCCCCGTGCTTGATTTTTAGCTTACGGTCGGGTGTCGCTCCTCCCCCTCCTCCTCTTCAACGCTCCTGTGGGCCTCTGAAAAAACAAGCCCCGCGCTTGATTTTATAGCTTACCGGTCGGGTGTCGCTCCTCCCCCTCCTCCTCTTCCAACGGCTCCTGTGGGCCTCTGAAAAAACAAGCCCCGTGCTTGATTTTATAGCTTACCGGTCGGGTGTCGCTCCTCCCCCTCCTCCTCTTCCAACGGCTCCTGTGGGCCTCTGAAAAAACAAGCCCGCGCGCTTGATTTTATAGCTTACCGGTCGGGTGTCGCTCCTCCCCCTCCTCCTCTTCCAACGGCTCCTGTGGGCCTCTGAAAAAACAAGCCCCGCGCTTGATTTTATAGCTTACCGGTCCAACGGCTCCTGTGGGCCTCTGAAAAGATATTAACTAAAATATTAGCACAAAGGTTAAGTTTAGTTGTTACTAAATTAGTTCACCCTGATCAAACAGGATTTATACCAAAACGATACTCTTCGTATAATTTGAGACGGTTATTCAATATTATATACTCGAAAAGAGATATTAATAAAGACCTAGTAGTTATTTCGTTAGACGCAGAGAAAGCCTTTGATCAAGTGGAATGGCCTTACCTGTTTTCGGTTATGGAAGCTTTTAAACTGGGAGAAAAGTTTATTAACTGGATCAAATTGCTATATACAAATCCGACAGCTAGAATAATAACAAATCAAATGTGTATCACCTAAATTCAATTTATCTCGAGGTTGTAGAACAAGGTTGTCCTTTATCTCCTTTATTGTTTGCATTGGCAATAGAACCGTTTAGCTCTGAGGGTGAGATCACATCCGGAAATATATGGATACGATACTAGAGACACTAAAATAAAATCTCTCTATATGCGGATGATGTGCTTACTTTACATCACAAAACCAGAAACTAGTATCCGTAATTTGTTAAAATTAATAACTGAATTTGGATCCTATTCAGGATATAGTATTAACTGGAATAAAAGTGAACTTATGCCAATAACGGTAAACAATTTACATATATTACAACAATTCCCTTTTAAGATAACAAATGAAAAATTTAAAATAGCTTGGAATCTTTGTAACAAAAGATTTTGATTCCTTATTTTAAAGCTAATTTCCCACTATTATTGAACAAATTAAATAAGAATATTATATATTGGAAAACTTTACCTATATCGATGATAGGCAAAATTAATATAATAAATATGGTGTTTCTTCCACAATTATTATACCTTTTCCAATCAATCCCGATATATCTTCCTAAAAATTTCTTTAAAAAGGTGGACTCCTTAGTCACTAACTTCATTTGGGATTATAAGTGCCATAGAATAAACAAAAAAAATGTATGTAAATCAAAAATAAATGGAGGTCTACCTCTACCAAATTTTATGTTTTATTATTGGGCAGTTAACATTAAAAATATGAATTTTTGGTTAGAAGAAATAGATAACCAACCAACTTGGTTAAATATGGAAAAAGAAGATTGTTCTCCCTTTGAAATTAGTTCTATAATATTCGCTAATATTAATTTAGCTAAGAAAACATATAGCGATAACCCAATAATAGGTAGTGGAATACGTATTTGGAAACAAATAAAGAAAACATTAAAATTAAAATCTATACCACTATCTCTTAGCATTGTAAATAATGTCACGTTTAAACCTTCAATGATGGATAAAGCTTTTTCACAATGGAAAAATAATGGAATTATTAAGATTGGGGATCTCTATAGGGAAAACTCCTTCCTTTCATTTCAAGACATACATTTTATGGACTACAATCTAAAGAGTACTTTAGATATTTACAAATTAGAGATTATGTTAAAGCAAATACGCAAGAACTCAGAAATTGAAAGATAGAAATATTAGATGAATGTTTGAATAAACATCCGAATACAGAAAAAATGATTTCATATATATAACATCTATATAGAATCTTCTGAAGAAGGGTCTCGACCCGAAACGTCGCCTATCTCCTTCGCTCCTTAGATGCTGCTGCACCCGCTGAGTTTCTCCAGCTTTTTGTGTACCCTCGATTCTCCAGCATCTGCAGTTCCTTCTTTAAAAAATATATATAACATCTTATTGGAAGGTGATGTTCCATCAACCGAAATACATAGACAATCTTGGGAAAATGAATTATGTCAAACTATTAGACCAGAAATATGGGATGATAGTTTACAACATATACATCATTGTTTGCTAAATGCTAAACACTCTCTTATACAGTTTAAAATATTACATAGATTATATTATCCAATCCTTTATTTGTAACAAACCTTTGCAGTCTAAAACCCAAACTGGCTACTCGCTCTGGTAGCAAAGTCACATGTCTTTTCAAAACACTGTCTCTTCAAGACACATTGTCTTTTCAATACACTTATTTTCAAGACACCCAGTCTTTCCAACACACAATTAGTGACAAAAACTTTGTAGCCTGTTGTACCCAGTCCTTTAATTGTGACAAAACCTCTTTAGTCTGCCGTGCCCAATCATTTACTAATTTCCAATACACAAGCCGCCAATCCTTTACACAAGTGGTCTTACCTTCACTGTCTGCTTCTAAGGATCTTGTCTGGAACCAGGCCAACCTCAGACTGAGGGACCTTAATTTTTTTACCGAGAGCTTCTTGGGGACGCCAGACTGCAAAGAGTCTGACTAGAACTCAATTTTCTTCCCTTCAGATCCCGGTCAACTGCACCCTCTTACTCATCTGTTGCTGGTTCCAGCTAGATTCCGGCCGACTACATCCAAATGTGAAAGTTTGTTTCTTAAAAAGCAGATAGCAACAAACGTTGAAGGTTGACAATGGCAATCTTTAATTGATTCATCAGATGGAAGTGGCGAGATTACAATGAGCACAAACATTGCTCAGTGCTTCTCGTGCTGCCACTCACAGAACAAAGGTGAGTTAGCACAATTATACATTTTTCTTTTCAGTAAAACATTCCTAACAGTCTGAATATGGCATGACTGAAAGATTCTGTAGCCTTTCACAGTATAGGAAAGCCGGGTTTAAATCAGCTCCTCCAATAACAATTTTCAATCTTGGCTTTTTTATGGCCTTGAAGAAGCACATGTTATTACCGCAGGATTCCATCTTAATTTCTTTATTAAAGAGACAACCTGTCCTCCAAAGGTCTCACCTTTGTCCCCCTCCGTCCCCACCTCAATGAGTTCCACGCCCACCACGACTTGGAGCTCTTCTACCATTGCCTCCGCCTCACAGCGTTCTTCCACGGGAAGAAGCCCTCGCCCCCCACTGATGATCCCTTTTCCTGTCTCCCACGTACCGCCTCCACTTGGACCCCCCCCTCGTAGCCTTCCGGCTTTAGAACTATTTATCCAGAACTGCCGTCGGGACATCAACCGCCTCGACTCTCCACCCCCCTGTCTCCACTCCAATCTTCTCCAGCCCTGAACGTACTGCCATCGACTCACCTCCGTAACAACCAGACTGGTTATCAAACCCGCCGACAAGGGAGGTGCGTGGTAGTCTGGCACTTCGATCTCTACAAAGCGGAGGCCGCGCGCCAACTCTCGGACACCTCCTCCTACTTACCCCTGGACCATGACCCCACTGACAAACACCAGGGCCACCATCTCGAGCACCATAACCGACTTCATCAGCTCCGGCTCCCTACCCCCCCGAGCCTCCGACCTCATCGTTTCCCAGCCCCGCAACGGCCCGATTTTACCTTCTCCCCAAAATCCACAAACCCGACTGCCCTGGCAGACCCATTGTCTCTGCCTGTTCGTGCCCCACCGAACACATTTCCACATACCTTGACGCCATCCTATCCCCCTTTGTTAAATCCTTCCCCACCTATGTTCAAGACACCTCAGACACTCTCCGTCGGCTCCGTGCATTCCATTCTCCAGGCCCCCATCCTCTCATCTTTACCATGGACGTCCAGTCACTCTACACCTCCATCCCCCACCAGGACGGTCTCAAAGCCCTTCGGTTCTTCCTCGACCAGAGGAGAGCAACCCATACCCGTCCACTGACACCCTCCCTCCGCCTAGCAGAGTTGGTTCCTCACCCTCAAACAACTTCTCTTTTGATTCCTCCCATTTCCTCCAAACACAAGGCGTAGCTATGGGCCCACGCATGGGCCCCAGCTACGCTTGCCTCTTTGTTGGGTACGTCGAACAATCCTGTTCTCGGCGTACCAGGGGCCCCATCCCTGACCTCATACCTCCGTTACATCGACGACTGCTTTGTGTCACCTCCTGCACCACACACAACTGACTGACTTCATTCATTTCACCACCAACTTCCATCGGCACTCAAAATACACTTGGACCCTTTCCGACATTTCCCTACCATTACTGACCTCACCATCTCTAATGCAGGTGATACGCTCCTGACCGACATTCCATACAAACCAACTGACTCCCACAGCTACCTGGACTACTCTTCCTCCCACCCTGCTTCCTGTAAGGACTCCATCCCCAATTCCTCCGTCTACGCCGCATCTGCTCCCAGGATGAGTTGTTCCACACCAGGTCATCACAAATGGCCTCATTCTTCAGAGAACGGGGATTCCACCCCCACTATTGATGAGGCCGCACAGGGTCTCTCCATACCCGCAACACTGCCCCTCGCTCCCCATTCCCCCACTTGCAAAGGGAAAGACCCCTTGGTCCTCACCTTTCACCCCACCAGCGGCAAATACAACATATTGTCCTCCGCAGTTTCGCCACCTCCAACATGCCCCTCACCCGCCACATCTTCATTTCGCCCCCTGTCTGCCTTCCGCAAAGACCGCTCCCCCGCAATTCCCTTGGTCAATTTTCCCCCCTCCCTCCCGCTACCCCTTTTCCGGGCACTTTCCCTTGCAACCTGCAAGAAATGCAACACTTGTCCCTTCACCTCCCCCCACCACTCCTTTCAGGGACCCAAGCAGTCCTTCCAGGTCCGACAGAGGTTCACCTGCACCTCCTCCAACCATCTACTGCATCCGCTGCTCCAGATGCCAGATGATCTATAACGGTGAGACCAAGTGGAGGCTTGGCGATCGCTTCGCTGAACACCCTCCGCACGGTCCGCAATAACCAACCCGACCTCCCGTGCTCAGCACTAATCCCTCCCATTCTGCATCGCCTCCTCCACTGCCAGTTGTGCGCAACACCGCAAGCTGAGGACCACAGCACCTCATATTCGCTTGCGGAGTCTGCATCCTTTGGGCTTGAACATTGAAATTTTCTCAATTCTGTTAACCCTTGCTGTCTCCTCCCCTTCCCACCTCTCCCTCAGCCCTCGGGCCCTGGCATTCCCTCTATCTCCCTCCCCCACCCCAGTCGCACCAGCTTCTCATTTTCACACCACAAACAGCTTACAATGGTTTGTTCCCTTTATCATCGATACTTTTTTGCATATCTTTCATTCATTGTTCGTCTCTCCACGTCACCGTCTGTATCTCTCGTTTCCCTGATCCCTGACCAGTCTGAAGAAGGGTCTCGACCCGAAACGTCGCCTATCTCCTTCGCTCCTTAGATGCTGCTGCACCCGCTGAGTTTCCCCAGCTTTTTGTGTAACCTGTCCTCCATATTGTGTTCCATATAATTTACAATCTCATTCAGACTTGGCACCGAGCTATTCTTTTGTTCTGCTAGACCATGCTTTTGTAGAAGAACGACTCAATTGGTAATTTAACTAAACGAATTGATGATGTGGAAGATGAATTAAATGTGAAAATCGATAGGGTGGAAAAATATTCCAAGGAGAAGTCTGAGTCTGTTCTCCAAACTACTACAGCATAGCAGACTGCTATGAAAGATGGAAACAGCTATGAAAAAAATGTCCGAAGATATGTGGAGAATGAAGAAAGATCAGGAGCGTGTCTTGGGGCAATTGGCTAAAATGACTGATAAATGCCTTGATTTGGAAGCACGTTCGAGACGGCAGAATTTAAGAATAGTTGGAGTGACAGAGGGAAAGGAGGGGGATGATCCACGTGAGCTTGCTGCCAACTTACTTAAACAAGTATTCAACCTGCCTATCGAACCGAAAATAGATGTGCAAAGAGCACAATCAAGGCAAGGAGCCCCCCCACCCTCCTCCCCCCCAAGACAGATCATAGTGACATTTCGTGACATCTCAGCTTTGGAAGATATTATGAAAAAAATCCAATACGGAAAGAATATGATGTTTGGGGGGGGGATACCATTAGACTCTTCAGAGATCTACATCGCAAAAAAACGAAAATTATTTTCAAAGACAAGACAGATCCTGAAAGGAAATCAAAATGTAAGAAATGATATAATATACCCTGCAAAAATGAGGATGACTTATAAGGGTATTGAAAGTGCGTTTACTGACCCAGAAGCAGCACGCAAATATGCTCAAGACATCGTAAAAGAGAAAGTTGGCTAAGTAAATCATCACGACTGCCAGGACAAGGTTCTTTATTCTACAGATATCGGCGGAGGGGAAGCTGAAAAATATGACTTTTTAAAAGACTAAGATGGTGGAGTTTCTCCACGAGTTGATGTCTAGACATCTTATCTTCTTTGGAATGTGAACTCAAGGGCATTTGTTGTCCCTCCTCAAATCAAATATGAAAAACAAGGGTGCGGCTGAATGGAAAATTTAATACAAACGGACTTGAAAATAAATTTCTGGAATTAGCCTTTTATAATTTTAATCCTACACTAACACAGACACTAGTGAATTAACATAGCAATAGCAATTGAATTTAATGTGAACTGTTAAAATGGTATAATGTATTATAATAATTGACTCCCCCGGGGAGGGGAATGGTGGGTTAAATATAAGGAAATAGATTACTAACATACTAAAAAAAACTAACATATTATATATTAGATTCCAGTTCCAGTTATGCTTGGGAGGATGTGAGAAGATTCAGATGCTTGGCAAACAGTCAGGAGTCTGACTCTGGTTAACCCCTTCCAACCAGCAGCTTATTATTACTGAGAGTAATGGTGGATGGCTGTTTGTCAGGTTGGAAGCCGGTGACCAGTGGGGTGCCTCAGGGATCTGTGTTGGGTCCACTGTTGTTTGTCATGTACATCAATGATCTGGATGATGGGGTGGAAAATTGGATAAGTAAGTATGCAGATGATACTAAGATAGGTGGTATTGTGGATAATGAAGTAGATTCTCAAAGTCTACAGAGAGATTTGGGCCATTTGGAAAAGTGGGCTTAAAGATGGCAGATGGAGTTTAATGCTGATAAGTGTGAAGTGCTACATCTTGGCAGGACAAATCAAAAATAGGACGTACATGGTAAATGGTAGGATTTGAGGAATGCTTGTGAACAGAGAGATCTAGGATAACTGCTTATTCCCTGAAGTGGAATCGCATTAGATGGGGTTGTAAAGAAAGCCTTTGGTGTGCTGGTCTTTATAAATCAGAGCATTGAATATAGGAGTAGGGAAGCAATGTTAAAATTGTACAAGGCATTGGTAAGACCAATTCTGGAGTATGGTGTACAATTTTGTCGCCTAATAATAGGAAGGATGTCAACAAAATAGAGAGAGTACGGAGGAGATTTACTAGAATGTTGCCTGGGTTCCAGCAACTATGTTACAGAGAAATTGAACAAGTTAGGTCCTTATTCTTTGGAGCGCAGAAGGTTATGGGGGGACTGATTGAAGTCTTTAAATGATGAAAGTGATGACAGAGTTGACGTGGATACGTTTTTCCATTGGGGTAGGAAGATTCAACAGAGGGCATGACATGAGATTAAGGGACAGAAGTTATGGGGTAACGTGAGAGGGGGAAACCTCTTTACTCGAGGATGGTGGCTGTGTGGAATGAGCTTCCAGCAGAAGTGGTGGAGGCAGGATCGATTTTAACATTTAAAAGTAAAGTAGATAGGTATATGGACGGGCAGGGAATGGAGGGGTATGGTCTGAGTGCAGGTAGATGGGACTAGGGGAAAACAAATGGTCGACACGGACTGGAAAGGCCGAGAGGGCCTGTTTCCGTGCTGTAATTATTATTATTATTATTATTATTATTATTATTATTATTATTATTATTATTATTATTATTATTATTATTATTATTAACAACAGAAGTCAATAAATTTGTAAGTACAACCATTAGGTGGGTATTTTGATACAGTGGCACCAATTTTAGACACTGTAAAAAAGAAAAATTGTCACATTATCTCACACTTTTCTGTCTTTTTTGGTTAAGGACAATTTTAAAAGGGATGTGCCGTCTCGAACGTGCTTCCAAATCAAGGCATTTATCAGTCATTTTAGCCAATTGCCCCAAGACACGCTCCTGATCTTTCTTCATTCTCCACATATCTTCGGACATTTCTTTCATAGCTGTTTCCATCTTTCATAGCAGTCTGCTATGCTGTAGTAGTTTGAAGAACAGACTCAGACTTCTCCTTGGAATATTTTTCCACCCTATCGATTTTCACATTTAATTCATCTTCCACATCATCAATTCGTTTAGTTAAATTACCAATTGAGTCAATAATTGAGTCGTTCTTCTACAAAAGCATGGTCTAGCAGAACAAAAGAATGGCTCGGTGCCAAATCTGAATGAGATTGTAAATTATATGGAACACAATATGGAGGACAGGTTACACAAAAAGCTGGAGAAACTCAGCGGGTGCAGCAGCATCTAAGGAGCGAAGGAGATAGGCGACGTTTCGGGTCGAGACCCTTCTTCAGAGTCCTGAGGTATTTGGTTGCACCATAATACTTAAAGGGATCAAAGTAACTTAAAATGCAAGACGATAAACAAAAGAAATTTGGAGGAATCACATTTTGTAGTTGGAACATAAGGGCTGCTAATGAACCAAAAGGGGTAAGATTTTCGCACAATTGAAATCAATTAATTCAGACATAATTTTCTTACAAGAAACACACCTGAAACTGCAAGCTCAGACTAGATTGAAGGCAAATTAGATAGGTCAAACATATCAGTTTTCATATATCTCTAAATCTAGAGGTACAGCAATTATTATTCGTAAAGGTATACCATTAAAATCAAAGAATATCATAACAGATAAAGGGGAAATATCTTATTGTTACCGGAGAGATCCACTCCACCCCAATCACCATGGTAAATATTTATGCACCTAATTTAGATAATCCCCAATTCTTTAATAAAATCCTGAATATAATTTCAGTTTAATTATCAAAATGTGATAATTGGGGGAGATTTTAATTGCGTTTTAGATCCCTACCTGGATAAATCTGCACAACAAAAGAGGCGTAATATAAAATCTAAAACTAGTGAACTCCTAAATACATACATAAAAAACACAAATATAATACATGTTTGGAGAATCGCTAATCCAGCTGGAAGGGAATACTCATTTTACTCAACGGTACACAAAACCTATTCACATATCGACTACGTTTTAGTGAACGCAAAGTTAATTCCTTACACAATGAACCCAAAATATCATAACAGCACCATCTCTGATCACTCCCCGTTAACTTTTTTTTTAATTTAGAAGGAATGCCTAATAAAAAATCGTTTTGGAGGTTTAATCCTCAAATCCTAAAGGATCCACAAGGTGGTATATATCGAAAACAACATCTGGAATTTTTTTTTTAGACCATCGACACCCCAGATATCTCACCCGCTTTACTTTAGGAATCTTTTAAGGATTTATCAGAGGATCTATAATTACGTAGCAAGCTTTTCAAATAAAAATAACTAGAATGAACAAATGCAGTTAGAAGAACGAATTAGACAATTGGATCTAGATAATGCCAACTATAGATAAACATAATAAAATAACAATAATGAAATTTAAATTAAACAGAATATTATCTGCAAAAGTTATAAGAATATTTCAAATTACATGGTAAATGGTAGGGAATTGAGGAATGCTGTGGAACAGAGGGATCTAGGAATAACTGTGCATAGTTCCCTGAAGGTGGAATCGCATGTAGATAGGGTGGTAAAGAAAGCCTTTGGTGTGCTGGCCTTTATAAATCAGAGCATTGAATATAGGAGTAGGGAAGTAATGTTAAAATTGTACAAGGCATTGGTAAGACCAATTCTGGAGTATGGTGTACAATTTTGGTCGCCTAGTTATAGGAAGGATGTCAACAAAATAGAGAGAGTACAGAGGAGATTTACTAGAATGTTGCCAGGGGTTCCAGCAACTATGTTACAGAGAAAGGTAGAGTATTGACAAGTTTTTTGGAGGTCATTTTTATCTTGTTTTTTCTTTGAGGAGAGCGCAGAAGGAAGGTTTTTCTTAAGGGTGACTTGATTGAGGTGATTGATTGTGGTCTTGTAAAATGTTGTTAGGATGAAAGGGATAGACAGAGTTGACGTGGATAAGCTGAGGAGGTAGGGAAGATTCAAACAAGAGGGCATGACATGAGAATTAAGGGACAGAAGTTTAGGGGTAATATAGATATGTTTTGATAAGATTGTTTGTGTTTGTATGAGGCAATCTTCGTGAGGGCTTCTTTCTTTACTCAGGTGTGTGGGTGGTGGCTGTGTGGAATGAGCTTCCAGCAGAGGTGGTGGAGGCAGGATCGATTTTAACATTTAAAAGTAAAGTGGATAGGTATATGGACGTGAAGGGAATGGAGGGGTATGATCTAAGTGCAGGTAGATGGGACTAGGGGAAAACAAATGGTCAGCACGGACTGGAAGGGCCGAGAGGGCCTGTCTCCGTGCTGTAATTGTTATATGGTTATATGGTTATATGGTTATACAAAATAGGAACATTTTGAATTCGGTGATAAACCACATAAACTTTTGGCACGTCAACTGAAAAAATGGGAAAAATATCATACAATTTTAAAGATTAAATCAGATAAAGGAGAATTGTTAACATTACCTAATGATATCAATAAAGGATTTGCACAATTTTATCAAAATTTATATACATCTGAAACATCAGCAGATAGTACTAAAGTTATAAAGTTTTTGGATAACTGTAATCTTCCAAAATTAATCTGCTCGAACAAGAGGAATTAGGAGCGCAGGTCTCAATTAAGGAAATAGAAGAAACAATATACTCACTGAGGAATGGCAAAACACCAGGATTTAGTAATGAATTCTATAAAAGATTTTATGAGAACATTTCACCACGTCTACATAAAATGTACACATATGCTTTCAAAGAACAAACATTACCAGAAACAATAGTGGAATTAACGATTACACTGATACCTAAAAACGATAACGATTTAGAAGACCCTGCTCATACAGAGCCATCAGAGTTAAATACAGATCAAAAAATATTAACGAAAATATTAGCAAGAAGATTAGGTAAATATGTTAGCAAAATAATAAATGCGGATCAAACGGGGTTTATACCCAAGAGATACTCATGCAATAATATGAGACGTCGGTTAGGACTTCTGGTGGCGATATGGAGGGCTAGAGGGTAACGCCACCCAGCTCCTCGTAAAAAACGGGAAAAATCGGGGGAGAAACCGACCTACCTGCTGCCTGCTGTCTCTGCACCGATTGCTGTGAGTGACGTCATCAGGCGCGCGACTTACTATGTCTACACAGCGCAGCCCACCGTGGATAAACCGAAAAGTCGGGTTACTAGGCAGAAACCGGCGGAAGGCCCGACTGAAGCCTCGGGCTCAGGTAGGACGTTATCCCAAGAAGATGTGATGAAAAAAACGACAAAAAAATTGGAAGGTGAAGAACTCAAAACTTTTATTGCATGTAAAATTGCAGGTTTAAGGGAAGAAATAAAGCTGATGAATGTTGGTGAAGAAATAAAAAAAATCAAGGAGGAAATGATGGACTTAAAGCTTGAAATTAATACCAACATTAATACCACGACTAAGAATACATTGGATGAGTTGAAGAAAGAAATCGCAGAAATATTGATTGGACTGGCAAAGGAGACGAATGATAAAAATCAAAAATGTGGAAACTGAATTTGAAGAAAGGCTGAATCCTGTGGAACAGACAATGAATCAGCAGACGATTGTTATAAAAGACCTTGAAGAACTAGCCAAAACAAGTGCTCAGACTACAGCAAAGCTTATTACAGAAAATCAACATCTAACTGAATTACTGGGCAAAATAATCGAGAAATGTATTGAATTGGAAGGTCACCAGAGAAGACAGAACCTAAGAATTGTGGGTATTCCAGAACGGGAAGAGAACGATCAAGATCCCCGAGAATTCACTGCAAATTTGCTGCAAAAAGTTTTATCTCTGGATCAAAAGCCTTTACTAGCCTGAGCACATAGAGTGATGAGACGTCAGACAAGACCAAACGCTTCCCCAAGACAAATGATAATAAAAGTACAGTATGACCACGTCTTGGAGGAGATAATGCAAAAAACATCAAGAAACAGAATTCTTGCATTTGAAGGACACAGGATCAGTATTTATCGAGACTATCCAGCAGAGGTCTCCAGGAAACGAAAAGCATTTAATGAGACCAAAAGTATCCAGAGGGAAGTGGAGAATTTGAAATATAGTCTGAGCTATCCAGCCACCCTTAGAGTCACTTACAACAAGAAGGAACATTTTTTCACCAATCCTGTGGAAGCATTGGACTTTGCTCAGAAGATTAAGGCTTGAGAGGATGCTTGATCCCTCACCATTGAATAAACTGACTTTGCAGGACTGGATGGAATTGATGTGGTGACTAAGGCAGCTGGAGAAAGATGTGGATTGGAAACTCTCCCATGGATACTAATAATTAGTATAACTGCACTACTAATACAAATAACTAATAAATACTAAAATTATACCCTGGTATTTTTATTAATCAGAATTAATAATTATCATTAATGACTAATGTTTACTTATAATGGAATGATTAGGGTCAAATATACAGTTTGATTTCATTTGTCCTCTTTGGAAACCACTCTTTTTTACTAGTAATTTTCATTTGTATTTTATTTTTTCCTTTCTATTCGTTTTTTTAATTTTTTTAAAATTTTTTAATTAGATTTTCAAACAAGTTTTAAATATTTGTATCCTCACAATTCCTTGGAACTATTGGAACCCGAATATTTTAAAATTTAATACCCCGGTAAAATATTGCTATGGAATAGAAATTCCAAGAAATAAAGGGGCTGGTTAAGTTCGCAACATCAATTACGGAAGTCGGTAGATGGTTAGCCATGCTAGTATGGCTAGCACTAACCACACTAATACTAGATGTAGTTTTTCCTTCTTTGTGCACAATACTAATTTCTTAACCTATTCTCTTTTCTTTTCTATTATAAACTATCATTATTATTTTCAGTTTGAATGGAGTTACAAATTGGATCAAAGGAGATATACACGTGAGAGACATTCAAGGGTCTTAAAATTCGTCTATTCGGAGTTCGGGTGTAAGGTTGGGTCTGTCGAACTGAACCATTGGCTCTATTATAGACCCCCATAGACAAAAGATGCAAGATTTAAAAATGAATACGGGGAATGAAGGAATAACGTTTTGCAGCTGGAACGTTAAATGTATTAATGAACCAATCAAGAGAAGTAAAGTATTAGCACATTTAAAAGCAATTAAAGCTGATGTGATTTTCATTTAAGAAACACATTTAAAAAAAGATGCCGAGCATAGGCTGAAAGCTAAATGGATAGATAAAATGTATCATTCTTCTTTTACACACAAATCAAGAGGCGTAGCAATATTATTTCGTAAAGGCACTTTATTCAAGCATACATCAACTATAACTGATAATCATGGCAGATACATTATTGTAATTGGAGAATTAAATGCACAAAAAATGATTCCTGTCAATGTATATGGACCAAACTTTGATAGTCCACTGTTTTTTAAAAAAATATTTAACAACATCCCGGAAATAGCACAACATAACTTAATAATTGGAGGACATTTAAATTGTACATTAGATTCATATTTAGACAGATCCACAAGACAAAGGAAAACCAAATCCCATTCCAGTGACTTATTAAATGCATATATGGATACTAGTAACATTAAAGTTGTTTGGAGAGTAGAAAACCCAACTGGACGAGAATATTCATTTTATTCACCTGTACATAAAACCTATTCAAGAATAGATTATTTTTTGGTTGACGCTAAACTAATCTCACTCACTTACAATTCAAAATACCATAATATTATAATCTCAGATCATGCACCTTTAACATTTATGATTAAAATAAATGGTAAAACAGAAAAACGGGGACAATGGAGATTTAATCCACAAATGTTAAAAAAACAAAGCAACTCAGGAATATATTATAGAACAGATCAAGATTTTCTTTGAAATAAATGATAAACCAGAAATATCCTCTTCCCTATTATGGGAAACTTTTAAAGCATATGCCCGTGGAATTATGATTTCTTCTCAAGCATTTTATAATAAAAAGAATCGGAGGGAACAACAGGAATTGGAAAAGGAGATTAAACAATTAAACACAGAGAACGCTGCTAATCCATCCATAACAACACATAATAAAATCGCTGCACTGAAATATAAATTAAATAAAATATACTCAGATCAAGTTGTAAAACTCTACCAATACACTAAACAATTACAATTTGAATTTGGAGATAAACCTCAAAAACTATTTGCTCGTCAATTAAGAAAGATGGAGGGAGAAAAAATAATCCATAGGATTAAATCATATAATGGCGAACCATTAATACAACCTAAAGACATTAACGAGAGATTTTTGCAATATTATTAAAAAATTATATTCAGCTAAAACGACAGAAAACAGGATAGGAATAGAAGCATTAAAAAAAAATGTAGTCTGAATGGATTGGATTCACAAAATAGAGAATCATTAAATGCTGAAATTTCAGTAAAAGAAATCGACGAATCTATCAGATCATTAAAAAACGGTAAAACACCGGGACCAGATGGTATAGGCCCGGAATTTTATAAAACATTTTATGATCTGATTGCACCACGTCTGAAGATACTCTATGAATACATTTATACTCACCAGAAACTACCAGAAACGTTAAATGAATCTATTATATACCTAAAATAGACAAAGACCTGGAAGACCCAGGATCATATAGAGCTATAGCTCTTTTAAATACTGATCATAAGATACTAACCAAAATATTAGCACAAAGACTAAGTACAGTTATTAATAAATTAATTCACCCCGATCAAACAGGATTTATACCAAAACGATATTCCTCATATAACTTGAGACGATTATACAATATTATATATTCAAAAAGAGTTAATAATAAAGACCTAGTAATTATTTCGTTAGACGCGGAGAAAGCTTTTGACCAGGTGGAATGGTCTTATTTGTTTTCAGTTATGGAAACTTTTAAGTTGGGAGAGAAGTTTATTACTTGGGTTAAATTATTATACACTAATCCAACAGCTAGAATAATAACAAATCAAATGCTATCAACTAAATTTAATCTATTTCGAGGCTGCAGATAAGGTTGTCCTTTATCCCCACTACTGTTCGCACTTGCAATAGAACCATTAGCTCAACGGGTGAGATTACATCCTGAAATATATGGATATGACACCAGAGATACTGAAAATAAAATGTCTTTATATGCGGATGATGTATTACTTTATATTACAAAGCCGGAAATTAGTATCCCAAATTTACTAAAATTAATATCTGAATTTGGATTATTTTCAGGATATAGTATTAATTGGAATAAAAGTGAACTTATGCCAATAATGGTAAATAACTTACATATACTACAACAATTTCCTTTTAAGATAGCAAATGAAAAAATCAAATATCTTGGAATTTATGTAACAAAAAGATTCGATTCTTTACTTAAATCCAATTTTCCACTTTTATTGAATAAATTAAATAAGAACATTTTATATTGGAAAACATTACCTATCTCAATTCTAGGTAGAATTAATGCAATAAAAATGATTTTTCTCCTGCAATTACTATATCTTTTCCAATATATCTTCCTAAAATTTTTTTTAAGAAGGTTGATTCTATAGTCACCAACTTTATCTGGGATTATAAGAGCCATAGAATAAACAAAAAACATTTATGTAAACCAAAAATAAATGGAGGTATAGCACTACCAAACTTTATGTTTTATTACTGGGCAGTTAATATTAAAAATATGAATTTTTGGTTATTAGAGACAGATAAACAACCAACCTGGTTAAAAATGGAAAAAGAAGATTGTTCGCCTTTTGAAATTAGTTCGATTTTATTCACCAATATTAAAATAGGCAAGAAAACCTATAGTGAAAACCTTATAAGTGGAATACGTATCTGGAAACAAATAAAGAAAACACTAAAATTGGAATGTATACCACTAGCCCTTACCATTGTAAATAACGTAACATTTAAACCCTCAATGATGGACAAAGGTTTTTTACAATGGAAAAACTATGGAATTAATAAGATGGGAGATCTCTACAGGGATCCTTTCATTACAAGAATTACAACAAATTTATGGATTACATTCAAAAGATTACTTTAGATATCTACAAATTAGAGACTATGTAAAAGCAAACACACGGGAAATTAGAAATAGAAAGACAGAAATTTTAGATGAATGCCTAAATAAACACCCGAACACAGAAACATTGATATCATATATTTATAATATTCTACTGGAAAACGACGTCCCAATGACAGAAATATATAGGCAATCATGGGAAAATGAATTAGGTCAAATTATTAGACCTGAAATATGGGATGAAAGTCTACAACATATACACCACTGCTCGTTAAATGCTAGACACTCTCTTATACAATTTAAAATATTACATAGACTACATTATTCAAAATCCAAACTACATAGTATTTTTTCAAATGTATCTGCCATATGTGATAAATGTCAGCACTTAGAAGCTAATTTAACGCACTCATTTTACAAATTGTGTAAAAATTACTAAATTTTGGACAGAAATATTTAAGATAATTTTGAATGTTGTTAATATGAATCTGATCCCTGACACAAAGTTAATAATACTGGGAATATTAGAAACAGATCAATTAATAACAACGAATCAAATAATTTTTATTGATTAAAGTTTAATAATTGGGAAAAAATTTATATTGAAATTCTGGAAAGGTCCTACATCCCCCACACTCAAAATATGGATAACAGGAATGTCGGAGACACTTCATCTGGAAAGATTAAGTTTTGTCCTGTTGAACAAGTTGGATCTTTTCAGAGGAATATGGTCTCCATTTATTGAATATCTAAAGGGTCAAAATGGCTCGGTACGAGAGCCTGACTGAAGCCTGAATAATGGAATAGATGAAGAATCACGTATAACAAATCATGGATATATCTCCAATGTTGGATAACTTTTTTAATACTCCATTCATTCTTTATTCCCACTCTTTGGCTTCTGCCAGTCAGCCAATTTTCTATCCATGCATGTGCCTTACCTCTCATACCATGGGCTCCTATCTTGTTTTGCAGCCTCACCTGAGGCACAATATCAAAGGCCATCAGGGAGTCCAAGTAAACAAAATCCACTGAGTCCCCTTGTTTATCCTACTTGTCACTTCCTCAAAAATGGATACAAATATTTGTCCACCATTTCTTTGCTCCCATTTAAATTTCCCATTATCCAGTGATACAATGTCCACTCTTGCCTCTTTTTTTCTTTATGTGTCTGAGAAAACTTTTGGTTTCCACACTTACATTATTGGTTAGCATACATCATATTTCATCTGTTCTCCCCTTATTGTTTTTAGTTGCTGTTTGTTGGTTTATAGAGGCTTCCAAATGATCTCCCTTCCTGCTAATCTTTGACATATTATGTGCCTACCCTTTTGCTTTTATGCTGTCTTTGACTGACTTTGTCAGCCACGGTCACCTCATTCTCCCCATAATATGTTTAGAAACATAGAAACATAGAAAATAGGTGCAGGAGTAGGCCATTCGGCCCTTCAAGCCTCCACCACCAATCAATGTGATCATGGCTGATCATCCAACTCAGCATCCCGTACCTGCCTTCTCTCCATACCCCCTGATCCCCTTAGCCACATCTAACTCCCTCTTAAAAATAGCCAATGAACTGGCCTCAAATACCTTCTGTGGCAGAGAATTCCAGAGATTCACCACTCTCTGTGTGAAAAATGTTTTTCTCATCTCGGTCCTACAAGACTTCCCCCTTATCCTGAAACTGTGACCCCTTGTTCCGGATTTTCCCAACATCGGGAACAATTTTCCTGCATCTAGCCTGTCCAACCCCTTAAGAATTTTGTAAGTTTCTATAAGATCCCCCCTCAATGTTCTAAATTCTAGTGAGTACATGCCGAGTCTATCCAGTCTTTCTTCATATGAAAGTCCTGACATCCCAGGAACCTTCTCTGTACTCCCTCTATGGCAAAAATGGCTTTCCTCAGATTAGGAGACCAAAACTGTACGCAATACTCCAGTGTGGTCTCACCAAGACCCTGTACAACTGCAGTAGAACCTCCCTGCTCCTATATTCAAATCCTTTTGCTATGAATACTAACATACCATTCGCTTTCTTCACTGCCTGCTGCACCTGCATGCGTACTTTCAATGGCTGGTGTGCCATGACACCCAGGTCTCGTTGCAGCTCCCCTTTTCCTAATCGGCTACTGTAAGAAAGTTTCTTTGGGATGAAAAGATCCTGTGTCTTGTGAATTATTCCCAGAAACTTTCCCTGCCATTGCTGCTCCACCGTCATTCCTGCTAGGGTTCCTTTCCAATTAGCTTTAGCGAGCTCGGCCCTCAAGCCTCTGTAGTTATCTTTACTCAACAGTAATACTGAATCATCTGATTTCAGTTTCACCCTCTCAAAGGGCAGATTGAATTCTCTCATATTGTGATCGCTGCCTCTAGAGGTTCCTTCACATTAAGCCCCGCAATCTTCATCGACCGAGTGAGTTACGGCGTTTCGCTAACCGTGCCCGGGGAGTTTATTCCAACCGCTGGCGGCATCCAGGAGTCGCCGTTACCCATGTTGGTCTGTCTGCGAGAGAGGGTCGCCGCCCTGTCTCCTGTCCCAACGTCTCGGCATGGTGTTGCTCTGTCGCATGTGCCGCCGGTTCTTGTGTACACTCAGTATGTCTTCCTCAGCTGCAACGCCCACAGGTCACCCTTACGAAGGTCCTTTTCGGGTGCTAGGGCACGGGCCCACGACTTTTGAATTTAGGCTGTGGGCCGAGGAGCTTTATTCTAATTTTTTGTGACCCAAGTCACAGAACTACATGAAATTTTCACATATTGTGTAAAAATATTATATAAATCACCCCTGAAACTTGTCAAGAACAAGACTTGCACATTTTTATTAAATTAGAGAAAAAACAGAAAATGTTTGGTTATTTTTAGTCCAATCAAAGCACGTTTAACATTGAGCTGTATGCCAGTTGGCCAACCACACACTTTGTTTCAGGCTATCTAGGCAGGGTGCACACAACATGGCTGAGAGGATTTCACTGATGCCTGTTTTACTAGAGATTCCGATGAAGGTTCTTTCTAGTTCTGTGGAATACATTGTAGAGAAGGTACACAGACACCTTAAAGCCTTCACTACTTTATTAAGCATACATTATACATAGCCCTGGCTGTACGTGGTCTGTCACGATCACTATAGAGAGAGCTAGGGGCGTGTGGGTTACAATTATACTAACTGGTGGGGGAGTGGTTAGCATGGACATCGTTACTATCAATTAAAGGTGTACACACATATCATCTACATCCTTCCTCTACCAAAACAAACAGTGAGTGACAGGGCGACCACGTCTCAGGGTGAATGCAAACAGTAAAGCACAGGAATACAGGATCACACGTAATCGCTGTAACGGACCGGCGGCCTGATCAGGCGACCAGATCGGGTCCGCACCTCGCCATCACCTCCTTCCCCGACGGGAACAAGCGGGGACGCTGAGGCATGGTGGGGGCTACGGACAAGAGAACCCCTTGGCGACGAAGGAATCGGGGGGAACGGCGAAGAGAAGGGCGAGGAAGCCGGAGAAAGCGGGACTGCAGCCGGGAGGCGTTCTGGAGGAGGACGAGGGGAGGTTGGCCCCAGAGGAACGGGCAAAGCACTGGGCCGCGACAGTGGCAGCGGGGGGGGGGGGGCATACGGAGCCGCCGGGGGAGGGAGAGGCTCGTTCACGAGCCGGAGGTGCTGGCGGACCGGCGGTACACCCTTCCATCATGGTTGACAAGGTACGAACGAGGGGAACCGGCAGAACCGACGACCACGGCCAGCTTGGAACGGCCAGAAGAGGACCGCATACGGACGACCTGGCCGGGGAGAAGAGGGCGGAGGACATGGCAGGACCTGTCGTGGGAACGCTTCTGGATACTGTGTTTTTTGGCAATGCATTCCCGGACCAAGGCAGGTTTAAAGACGGAGGGGGACAGGGACTGCTGAGACACCGGGACTGTGGGCCTCGTGACTCGGGACATGAGTCGCTGAGCCGGGGAGCCCAGGGCATGGTCGCGGGAGATGTTGCGGAGGTTCAGCAGGGCCAGGTAGATGTCGGAGCGGGATAGGCGACAACGTTCCAGCAATCCTTTGGCACTGCGGACCGCGCGCTCGGCCAGTCCATTGCTCTGTGGGTATTCCGGGCTGCTGGTGTAATGACAAAAGTTCCATCGTTCAGCAAAAGCGCGGAACTCGGCACTGGTGAACTGGCTGCCATTGTCCGACTGCAGGCTGACCGGAGACCCGAAGGTGGCAAAGTGGCGGCGCAACTTCTCGATGACCGCGGAGGAAGAGAGGGAGTGGAGCTGGTCAACTTCAAACCAGCTGGAGTAAGAGTCGACAAGCACCAGGAAGTGCTTTCCGTGCCACTCGAAGATGTCGGTTGCTAGCGCAGACCATGGCAGGTCAGCAGCTGGCTGCTGCAGGAGCGACTGCCGCTGTTGCTGTGGAGAGAGGCAGTTGCAGGTAGGGCACGTGGAGACCCTATCCCGGAAGTAGCGAGGCATGTCGGGCCAGAAGAACTGGCTCTGAGCGATGGAAAGGATCGCCTCAGCCCTGGGATGGCCACGATGAGCGGTTTCGAAGTATTGTTCTCGTAGTGCTTCGGGCACCACCACCTTGTGCTCCTTCACAATCACACCATCACGCAGCACCAATTCGTCACGAACCAAGAAGTAAGGCACCGCTGCGGCCGGCAGGGAAGAACGGCGGTCTGGCCAACCCTGCTTGATGATCGCGGCCAGCTGCTGTAGCGAAGCGTCTGCTGCCGTGTGCTTGGCCAGGGACTTCAACTGACCGGAGGGCACGAAGTTAACGTTTAGGACTATCAGATCAGACTTCTCGTACGGATGTCGGGTTGTGGATGAGAGAGGCGCCCGAGACAGCTTGTCAGCAACAAACATGTCCTTGCCCTTGCGATAAACCACTGTGAAAGTGAAGCATTGTAGCTGGAGCATCATGCGCTGGAGCCGGGAGGAGGCCATGTGTATCGGCTTGTTCAGGATGGTGACCAGAGGCTGGTGGTCCGTCTCGACAGTGAAGCAGTCAAATCAGCTTAGATTTGAGGGTGTCAAATGCTCGCTGGTGTTGCGGGAACCAGGCCCAGGCAGTGTCCTTTTTCACCAGATCCCGCAGAGGGGCACTCAGTTCGCTCAGGTCGGGGATGAACTTTCCCAGGTAGTTGACCATGCCCAAGAAGCGCTACAGGCCAGGCACGTCAGCAGGTGCAGGCATCTCGGATATTGCGGCCGTCTTCTGCGGGTCGGGCTTCAGCCCCGATGCCGTGAAAACATGCCCTACGTAGGTGACCTCAGGGACCCGGAATCGGCACTTCTTCGGGTTGAGCTTCAGGTTGACTTCCCGGGCCCGCTGCAGCACCTGGCGAAGGTTGTGGTCGTGCTCAGCGACATTCTTCCCATAAACCAGGATGTCGTCGACAATGATGGCACACGGAAGTCCAGCAAACAGTTGTTCCATGGTCCTTTGGAACACCTCGCTGGCAGAGTTGATCCCAAACGGCATGCGGAGGAAGCGATACCTGCCGAAGGGCGTGCTGAAGGTCGTCAGGAGCTATGATTGCTCGTCTAGAGGTATCTGCCAGAACGAACTCTTGGCATCAAGAACCGAGAACACGGTGGCAGGGCCGACCTGTGCAGCAACATCCTCCACCGTCCGCATGGAATAGTGCAGGCGCCTGATGGCCAAGTTCAAGTCCTTAGGGTTGATGCAGATCCGTATTTCGCTCTTGTCTTTCTTCGCAGCGACAACCATAGTAGAAACCCACCGGGTGGAGTCTGTTACTGGCTTCAGGATGCCCGTGGCCACCATCGCGCGAAGAACAGACTCGACCTTGCCCCTCATGGCAAAGGACACATGGTGCGGGGGACGGACGACCGGTGTGATGTCGGGATTGAGGGCAAACCTGTAGATGCAGGGCAACTTCCCTAGCTTCAAGTCAAACCGGTCCGGGAATTCGGCCAGTAGGTTCAGGGGTGCCTCTACCAGGTGGACATCACTGTGGAAGCTCACCAATCCGAGGTCCTGGCAGGCCAGCACGCCGAGCAGGGGGTCACATTTACCAGGAAGAAAGAGAGGGGCCGAGTGGTCTTCAGCACCTTGCAGTGGAGAGTGGCCCTCCCCACAGGAACAAGTACGCCACCCCCATAGGCACGCAAAACAGCACTGTCTGTGGAAACGGGCTCATTATTTCTTATCTTCCTGAACAGGCTTGTTGACATAACATTGGCAGCAGCCCCCGTATCGACCTTAGCAGAGAAGGCCATGCCATTCACCGTGACTCGGACGGTCGGGTCCGTTATCAGAGCAGCTGCACCTCGCAAGGAAAACACACTCAGCTCGCTCTGGGAAGAGTCAGGGTCAGACGGGGGAAGATCATCGTGCTGGAGATGGGAACCAGACGCTGAATCATCACGTGTCAGGTAGCGAGACGGTTTCAGCTGTGGCAGTGCAGGGTTCCCACGGGAACGGCATGTAGCCGAGAGGTGGTTGGGCATGTTACAGAAATTACAGGTTTTCCCCAACGCCGGGCACACATTAAAACGGTGGGGGAGTGGTTAGCATGGACATCGTTACTATCAATTAAAGGTGTACACACATATCATCTACATACATGTTGTGGAAACTTGCAGCAAGGTAATCGAATTTAGTGAGAAAAGCATTAAGAAGTGTGAAGAATGTGCAGCTAAGTGGTAGAAGTGGAAGAAAGTCTTGAAAGCAAAGTCGCTGCTGAGATGCTGCAACACAAAGCTGTGAAATCAGTCAAACTTTGTGAATCAACTGGAAGGTAAGATCTAAAGTCTGAATTTATGAAAATTAATCTGTATGGACCTTAATTAATTACATTTCACCCTTTATAATGTGCAAAAATGAGATTTGGAGGCTGTACATTTACTCACTCATTCATTAATAGTAAGATTAAACGAGAACTTACCAGTTTGAAGTTTGATCTTTATTTTATGAGGAGTCGAGTTGAGGGACTACGTGAATAGAAGCCCGTACAGCCGTTGGTGCGTCAATCTTCAAAGCAGCGGAATGAATTCACAGCTAACAATGACTGAAGTATAATGGTAAGATGATAAAACTAGAACTACCAGATGAGATCTATGAGGGTGGGAGCGGAGGGCACGTAGTCCCTCAACTCGACTCCTCATAAAATAAAGATCAAACTTCAAACTGGTAAGTTCTCGTTTAATCTTACTATTTTACTTCGGAGTCACGTGAGTGACTACGTGAAGACTTCAAAGCACTGTGAATTCACGCCGCAGACCCAAATCCGACGTTCACACTGCCTGGATTGACTCAAAAGTTGTTAACAATCAATCATGCATCAGTAATACATTTGTTAAATGAAATAACAGTTTATTTACAAACAAATCATAACAAACCCCTCTAACTCAGGGGAAAAGTGTAACAGTACTGAAACCAGAATCAGCAAACACCCCGAGCCTTGAAATCAGCTTGTGATAAAACCTCTGAAAAGTTAGCACACTGGACCATCCTGCGGCCGCGAGGATATGGTCTATTGGCAAGTCCATCGCCGTTGCCGTGGAAGTTGATGCCGCCCTGGTGGAATGAGATTTGAATTTATCAGTATCAATTCCTGCACTTGCCAGGACCTGCTTTAGCCACCTTGAAATCGTTTGGACCGACACCTTACTGTGTGGTTTTTTGTGACTAATAAACAAAGCCAACTCTGTTCCTCTCAGAGGTTTAGTAATCTCAATGTAACGAGATAAATGTGAGACTACACACAAGCGATCATCTGCGGGGTATGCTGAAAACACAATCTTACATCCTGTCATGCCTCTTCTATTATGTTTAAGCAAATCATAGACATAAAATATAATGGCATCAGCCGACACATGCATTCTATCTAGCCGTAGCTTTTGCAACATTTGTACACGTTGAGCTGAAACCAACACCATAAGCATGACCACCTTCATAGATAATTTGGCTATTGATAGGCTTGTAACCGGAGCCCACTGGCGAAGAACCATAAAAACCTCACTCACATTACAAATACCGGCATACCTGGGTTTAGGAGGATTAGAATTGAAAAACTCCCTTCATGAATCGTGAAACTAACGGATGTGTCCCTACTGTATGCAATTTTACTTCGGAGTCACGTGAGTGACTACGTGAAGAACCCGCCTCACGCTGGCAACGGCATGACGTCAACGCTGACGGCGCGAGGAGGAGCTGCAGTAAGGAGCAGCTCCTCGGCAGCGGTCGGAACGGCCCGCAGGTAAGTGCAGTTAGACCGGGGCGGTTTTTAGGTTACGCTGGGTGGCTCCAGCAAAACGAAACCAAAAGAAAAAATTTAGAGCCACGTTAACGTGCTGATTGAGCACTGATTATTAAAGAAAAATGGAAAAATCGGGAAAGAAGTTTTCGCGGGTAAAAAGATGTTCCCGGGGTGAAAGTAAAAATACGGGACGCGAAGTTAGTGCGGACCCGGTTCCGATACCGTTGGCCGCTGATGTACCCGATAGTGAGTTTCCAGATTCTCCAGAAATAATAACCACGGAGGAAAATGTTCCTAAAAAATGCAAAAAGAAATCTGAGAGGCCCGTGGTTTCTGATGACTCTGATATTGAAAGACCTCCAGACAATAAAACTATGTGGCTAAAAATGGAGCATATGGAGAAAGTTCTCCAAACAATAATGAGACAAGGGTCAGAGTACCCAGATGAATCCCAAAAATCCCTGAGGGGTTTGAATATGATGAATATGGCTGTGGGCCAAGTTGGGAATATGATACTCCGGACCCAGGATTTGGGCTGGAAGAAGTCTCATGGGATGATATCCCAATTGATTTAGGGCTGCAGAAGGCAGACCCTGCTGGTGGCTATATGGCTTTTGAAAGCACACCACAAAGTAAAAAGAAAAGGCCTAATGTGCCTGGGATAGCACAAGAGTTTGCTATACCTGAAGGAAGTGGTGAGACTATGGAAGAAATCCTAGCTGCAAACATAAATTATATGGTATCTCACCAACTTCACAATTCTGTGATGAATGAAACATCAGAATTATATAAAGCTCCAAGAAATTGTGCCTCATTGGAAGTACCTACGGTGAATCCGATGATATGGACGTCTATGACTCCAAGTATGAGAGCCCTAGAAGTGAAGTTTCAAAAGGTGCTCAAATTAATTTCTGCCGCCATTACGGCCTATGGCAGGCAAATGGAGAATCTGGAAACGGAAAAGATTCAAAAGGATACTTGGGCTTATTATGTAATTCATTCTATGAAATTAATTGCATGAGGAAAACGGCGATTCGGCCCATATTTCACCCTAGATTTGCAAGCCTGTGTCAAGAAAGTGGAATTCAAGCTCCTGGGTATTTGTTTGGAGAAAATTTTGCCGAAACAGCTGAAAGAGTTGAATGACGAAGCTAAATATTTTAGCAATGTTAAACCTTTTGTTTTTGGACAAAGAAGGGGTTTTTTCGACCCGAAGGGGTTTCGATTTCCATTATAGAAGCAGAAGTTTGTCACAAAATACTATCGTGCTGTGCAGGCAAGTGCTTCCCTGTATTCGGGAAGAAGGAGACCACCACGCTCATACGGAGAGGTATTAAAGACTTATATACTTAAAGAAACTGTGGATGACCCTCCAGTTGGAGGGAGATTGCAAAAATTTTATAATGCCTGGCTTAACATTACTTCTGATCGATATGTATTACAAGCAGTTTCAGGAGCCATTATTATTTTTAAAGAAGGGGTTAATCCTCCTGTACAGAATAGACCTGCTTATGCTTATGTGTTTTCTGCAGAGGAAAGAATGGAGATTAATGTGGAAATTGACAACTTATCTGGAAAAGGCGAAATGAACATAAGCATCAATTTGTCTCTAATATATTTCGAAGAGATAAAAAAGATGGTGGTTGCAGAATTATTCTGGACCTTACAGATCTGAATAAGTTTGTAGAATACAAACATTTTAAGATGGAGACATTCAGTACTGCAAAATATCTTCTCTCAGCAGGGTGTTATATGGCTAAGATTGATTTGAAGGATGCCTATTATTTCTGTAGCAATTCATCAATGCTTCAGGAGGTATTTAAAATTTAATTGGCTGGGGCAATTATGGCAGTTTAAAGCTTTACCAAATGGATTGAGTTTGGATCCTAGACTCTTTGCAAAACTGTTGAAACCAGTTTTAGCCCAATTAAGAGCACAGAAACACATTGTTATGGCTTATCTGGATGATATTCTGATCATTAGTGATACTCAAGAGTCAGCTGAGCACTCAGTTTCAGTTACTAAAGCTTTGTTTGAAAAGCTAGGGTTTTGATTCATCCAATTAAGTCCCAGCTGCAGCTAGCACAATCAATTAACTTTTTGGGGTTTGTAATTAACTCAGTGACTATGTTAGTTACTTTGCCAACAGAGAAGGCCAATGACATCTTGATGACTTGTAATTACCTCATTCACAAACCTTATCCCTCCATCCGAGAAGTGGCGAAAACCATTGGGAAACTGGTAGCAGCATTTCCGGCAGTGGAATTTGGTCCATTACATTATCAAAATCTTCAAAGGGACAAAATAAGGGCTCTTAAAGAGAAGGCAGGTCACTTTGACAGGCCTATGCAATTAACAAAAGAAGCCGTGTTGGAATTACAATGGTGGGTTGAAAATGTCCCACAAGCTGCTAAGAATATCATGATTAAACAACCTGAAATGGTTTTACAAACGGATGCTAGTGCTCTCGGATGGGGGGCTACAGATTCGTCCTCCAGTTGTGGAGGTAGATGGAAAGCTCAAGAAGAAGCGTTTCTTCAAGTTTATGGTATTAACTATTTGGAGTTATTGGGTGCTTTTTATGGACTTAAAGCATATTGTTGTGCTAAACAAGGTCTACATGTGTTAATACAGTTAGACAATAAAACGGCGGTTGCATACATTAATCACATGGGGGGAGTTAGGTCAGTATCATGTGATTGTCTGGCCAATGAGATATGGCAATGGTGTATTGGTCGCCAAATATAGATTTCAGCAAGTTACATTCCGGGTAAGGACAATGTGGTAGCAGATGAAAGGTCCAGGATTTTTAAAGATAATACGGAATGGATGCTTAAGCCAGCAATATTTAAGAATATTGTAAACCAATTTGGGTTGCCAGAAATAGATTTGTTTGCATCTAGGCTTAATCATCAGTTGCCTACTTATGTGTCTTGGGAACACGATCCAGATGCAGTAGCAGTAGATGCTTTTTCATTACACTGGGGAAAGATGTTCTTTTATGCTTTTCCACCATTTGCTTTGATTCAGAGATGCCTGAAGAAGATAGAACAAGATTCTGCTTCTGGATTGTTGGTAGTTCCAAATTGGCCAACTCAACCTTGGTTCCCAGTAATGCTGAATATGATTAAAGAACCATATATGTCGATTCCTAACTGTAGTGATATCTTGACTACTCCGGTAACTAAAGAGATTTACCCATTGTATGCATATATGAATTTGTTAATCTGCAGGTTTTGACCAGACCACTACAGGAGCTGGGATTGTCGGACCAAACTATGAAAGTTATGGTTGCATCATGGCGCAATAGCACACAAAAGCAATATATGACACATATTAAGAAATGGGAAGACTTTTGCACACAGTCAAATATTTCTTATGATACTGTAAATATTGCAAATGTTTTGGAATTCCTTGCCAATTTGCATTTTCAGCAACATTTAAGTTACAGTGCCATTAACACTGCACGCAGTGCTTTGTCGTCCTATTTAGGGCTTATGACAGATCAGAGATCAATTGGGTCGCATCCATTAATATCTAGATTCATGAAAGGAATCTTTAATATTAATCCACCCAAACCAAGATACACAGAGATTTGGGATGTGAGCATTGTACTTACGCTACTTAGACAATGGACTCCAATTGAAGGGTTGACATTGGAAAGATTGACATTGAAATTAGTCATGTTAATGTCACTGGTCTCAGCTCAAAGAGTGCAAACTTTACAAATGTTGCATTTAGACTGTATGCATGTGACTACAGATAATGTTGTGTTCTATGTTTACGAGTTGATCAAACAAAGCAGACCAGGGAGATCTGGAACAAAGGTAACCTTTCAAGCTTATCATATTGATCCTACTTTGTGTGTGGTTAAACATTAGAACAAATATATTAAAGTTACTGACACCCTTTGAGAAAAATGAAAAAGCGTTAATGGTTACGCACAAAAAACCACACACAAAAGCTTCAGTTCAAACTATCTCAAAATGGTTGAAACAGGTGTTGGTTTTAGCGGGAGTAGACACTGATGTGTTCAAATCTCACTCCACCAGGGCGGCAGCTACGTCCGCGGCAAAGGGGCGGGACGTGCCTCTCGAGCATATTTTAAAAGTCGCAGGGTGGAGTAGAGAAGAAACTTTTTCAAAGTTCTACAATAAACCTGTTCACACTATGACAAGCTTTGGACACGCGGTGTTGGGAGCACTATAATCACCTGCTTTGTTTACTATTAATTGCTATAATCAATGGTGTAGTCACTTCTATCTTTTATCACTTGTAATCATTTTCCCTCAGATATAAGGAGGGTTATTATATGGTCTTTAAACCATTAAAAAGTTAATTGTGAAATGATCTAACATTAGTCTGGTTTCTCATGTATGTGTTTACTTAGCCGGACTGACGTACGGATTGATTCTACGACATAAAAAACACAGAAAGCTTTAAAATCTTCACGTAGTCACTCACGTGACTCCGAAGTAAAATAGTAAGATTAAACAAGAACTTACCAGTTCGAAGTTTTGATCGTTATTTTATGAGGAGTTACGATGAGGGATTACGTGCCCTCCGCTCCCACCCTCATAAAATAAATGATCAAATGGTAGTTCTGAGTCTTTTGTGAGCCTTACTATGTTACTCCGGCTTTTGGTGTTCTGTGTTTTTCATGCCGCTGCTTTGAAGTATGCCGTTGCCAGCGTGAGGCGGGTTCTTCACGTAATCCCTCATCGTAACTCCTCATAAAATAACGATCAAACTTCGAACTGGTAAGTTCTTGTTTAATCTTACTATTCTGCATTCATAGGTAAATAAGAAGACAGAGCACTTCTGGCTGAATTAATCGCACTGTAACTTAATTTTTGGTCAAAATAAAGAGTTAACAAACTCCAATACGTCCCTGATCCCTGCAGTGTGATATACAATATTCTACTGTAGGCAGAATTGCTCCCACTTCCTTATATAGGTGATATATTGCTGCTGTGTACTATCCCTGCAGGCCGACGTGAGAACATCCACAGTCCGATGAGACAGTCCTCTCCCCAGGTATGGCCTCCTTAAAATCTGCAAATTAACAGATCAATACGATCATATAAAGGATGTTGATCCCCAGTGACTGGATTTACCAGTAGATTTTTATTCTTGGGAATAAGCATGTAAAGCTCCCTAGCCATTTGTAATACAACGGGAAACCATGCTTGTGTAGGCCAATCTGGCACTACCAATACCCCTGAAGCAGAGTCCTCCTTGATCTTTTGCAAACATCTGCTGATGAGGCAGAATGGAGGAAATATATACACAAACATTCCTCCCCAATGCAGCGAAAACGCATCCACTGCTACTGCCCCAAGATCTGGTTCCCATGAAACATATCTAGGTAACTGATGATTTAATCGAGATGCAAACAAGTCAATATCTGGCAATCCATACTGATCAATCATTTGGTTAAATACATCCTGATTTAACATCCATTCAATGTTGTCATTAAACTGACGTGACCTGGTGTCAGCTACCGTGTTGAACCTTCCTGGCAAATAAAGTGCTGAAAGCCAGATATTTTGGTCAATACACCAGCTCCAAATCTGGTTAGCCAGTCTATCACAAGACTGTGACTTAACTCCACCCATGTGGTTTACATATGCCACTGCTGTGGTGTTGTCAATCTGAACCTGCACATGCAGATCCCTCCTTGTGGAACAATAAGCTTTGAGCCCATACCAGGTGCCCAACAACTCTAAATAATTAATCCCTCTTAATTGAAGAAGCGATGTCTCATCCACATTCCATCTGCCTCCACAACTAGAAGACATATCTGTTGCACCCCAACCCAGTGCACTTACATCAGTCTGTAATATCAGTGACGGTGATTCCACCAAAACCTTCCTTAAACTTTTTGAAACATGTACTATCCACCATTGTATGTCAGCAATCGCCCAAGCTGACAACTGCATAGGCCTATCAAAATGGCCCCTTTGTATTCTCAATGTCTGTTCCTTTGATCGTTGTAATTGTTGATAATGCAGAGGACCATACTGCACAGCTGGAAATGCTGCAACAACTTCCCAATTAAACTGGCTACTTGTCTAATCGAAGGCCGTTGTTCTCCAACGAGATTAACACAGTCCTCAATTAACTGATTCAATTTATCCCTGGGCAAAGTTACCAACATGTGATTGGAATTAATGGTAAATCCCAGATAATCAATATTTTGGACTGGTGATAATTTAGATTTATCTGGGTGAATAACAAATCCCATTTGTTCAAAAGTGATTTTAACAACTGAAACTGATGATTGAGTTTCAGCATGAGTCTTTCCAACAATCAGAATATCATCTAAATAGGCCATTACCACATGCCCCTGAGCTCTAAGTAATGCTAACACAGGTTTTACCAATTTAGTAAATAATCTAGGAGCTGAAGTTAATCCATTCGGCAATGCCCTGAATTGCCACAGCTCAGTCATCCAAATAAATTTCAAATATCTTCTATCATCACCATGAATAGACACTGAGTAATACGCATTCTTTAAATCAATGGTTGCCAAATAATACCCTTTGGACACTAGATGTTTGCCCGTGGTAAAGGTCTCCATTTTGAAATGCCTATAACAAACAAATTTGTTCAAATTCGATAAATCCAGAATAATTCTACATCCCCCAGTCTTTTTAGATCTGGGAAATATACTTGACAGAAATTGTTGACTTTGATAGACAGAGGCTCAATTACCCCTTTCTTATGTAACGACTGAATCTCTGCTTGAATAAGCACATTTTCCTCATCTGAAAAAATAAGTTTACGACTAGGAAAATGTTGATTCGGTAGACTGTCCTTAGAGTAAAATTCAATTTTTCACCCCTTCAATACTACTATGAACAAATCTGATGTCAACTGCTGCCATTGTTTGAGAAACAATTTTAACCTTCCCCAATTTGAACAGGAACATCAGTTAATTCATCGTCTGTCAATGTTATATTCCTTACCTGCATCTTTCCTTGCGGACCTTGTTGTCCTTGACTTCTTGTAGAGAACCCTTTTTGCCTTGCTTGCCAGCTGGTTTAATGAGGGCCATGGTTTTAACAACCTCATGACAGTCTTTGACCCTTTTTGCAAGGTTACCACCAAACAACAGATTTCGTGGTGGTACACTGGTCGGTTTGCACAAACTCGCCAAATTCGGGTTAGCACTGGCCTAATAGCGGCCCTCCCGATATTATTAATTTCAAAATGCGTTACAAAGGAATCCCAGTTCATCCTGGTGTGCTTCAACCATATCGCTTGTATCAATAACTTTCACCACAGCTGTAATACCTGCTGACAACAGTTTAAGCACTTTTTTAAACTTCATCTCCTGGGCCCTAGCAGGCATACCCATCTATGACCAAATTTGGTGATTAACCACCGGTACCTTCAGGAGATCACAATTAACAGGAGCTTTATAGTTTTTTGCTACTTCATCCATAGCTAGCTCCTGTAACTGGTGGGAGAGCATATACTGAATTGCTTCAGCCAATTCTACATCAATCGCCTTTCCTGCCTCTCTATGCTCAGCAAACTTCCCAGCAATGTTCGGAATTACCTCCAACCGAACTCCTTTACTGCTCTCCCCCAGCATAGAATCAGTGTCAGCAAACTGCACTGATAGAACATCCTCCTCACAGGCAGGATAGTTCTGCAGCCCTGAAACAGGTGCTGCTAGCACAAGCTCTCCATCAGCCTGGCTTGGGCACCACTCCTCCTCACGGAGCTGGTCCCTGTCGAGCATTCTTTTGTAATAGAATTTCGACGTGGGAGAGCCATGAGCAAACGGACACTCCTATGGAGGGTATAACCTCCAGGCCCGACTTATCTACAGGCCACAGAGACTTGCCAGTGGCCTTCCGCCCTACTGGCAAGCCTCCACTGCCCCCCGGCAGTGGGTCCGCAACCACTGGCTGTGTAGCCAGCACCGGACCAGGTGTACCAGACGGGCCTCCATCCTCAACACTCTCCTGGCCACTTTTCCTTTCTACCCCCGGAGCGCCTCGCCAACACCTTCTTCACTTTCTGCAACATCTCTACCAGAACTCCAAACCGTCGCAGTAAATGACCTGTGGTAAAAATTTTTTTAAAAACCTTACCTCCGTTTAAACTTACCGCTCGGAGGAGCGCTGCTGGTCCAACCGGCCGACCGCACCAGCGTCTGACGTCATGACGCACCAACGGCTGTACGGGCTTCTATTCACGTAGTCACACGTGACTCCGAAGTAAAATTCACTCATTCATTCATTCATTCATTCATTCATTCATTCATTCACTCACTCATTCATTCATTCATTCATTCATTCATTCATTCACTCATTCACTCACTCATTCACTCACTCATTCATTCATTCATTCATTCATTCATTCATGAAGTTGAGGGCCTAAACTATGTGTATCCATAACAAGGTAAATTAAACATTGTCACTAATGCCAGCTTGTTGTAGTCCAATAAGTCTTTAACATCTAATCTCGGAGCTGCTTGCGATAACATACCGATTAAAAGTGCTCTGATTGCGGGGCCTATGTACTTAACACAGTGAAGCTGCGGTCTCAATTAAGAAGCGGCCGATTCGCGAACACGGAGCCGCGGAGTGTGTTTGGATCATGTCCGCAGGGAGGGGGGGGAGGCTGTACATAGTGCCATCCATAGCTGCCGTTTCCACGCCCCGACCATGGGAGAAAAACGGACGTATATTCATTGTACTTTATAGGCTGCCATTGGAGTGAGAAATGGTCAGAAATGGCTGATGTTTATGTAAAAATGAATTGGTGTATGTGAACTTGAACTTGAACTAATTTATCTATGGTAGTAACAGTGTTATTCTCATTAACATTAAGAAGAGATTGGAATTTTATGAATTGAAGTCCATGCAGACTTAGTGATTATGAGTTTTTTTTGTAGCCTCTGCCTGACCCTCGACTTGAACTTGAACTAACTTATCAATAGACTTATCAAACTTATCAAAAGACTTGGATGAAGAATATTCAGATGAAGATCAGATGTAATGTAAACAAATAAATTGGGGAAATAAATGATTATGGATTTTATTTTAGTATTGATCATTTCACTGTTTATTTGGTCAACTTATTTAAACAATGAGTGAATTACTTATGATAATGGCGTGTTGGTGAATGAGTGCGACAGTCAACCCACCCATCCACACATTCATCCACACACACATCCATCCTTATGCACACTTCCATGCATGCACACACACACACACACATATATGCACACATACATCCACACACACACACATCCATCCACACACAGACATACAAGTACACATCCATGCACACACATACATCCACACATACATCCATCCACACATACATACACACTTACATCCACACATCCACACATCCACAGATACACGTTTGACAGGTATACACAGACACACACACAAACTACAGATACTCAAACAATGCAACACTTTTAGGGTTATTTTAGGTTAAAGGTAATAGCCCTCATTTGCAAAGGCACCAAAAGTCTCCAACATAAATATAGGCTCATTGTAGCTTAAAATGAATACTCATCGAGTAAACATCAGAGCATTCGATTCTTGGTCAGGATGTGACAATTACATCAGAAATAAGACAGGTCTCTTTCAGGTCTGGAGAAACAGCGGGTGTAGCAACATCTAAAGAGCGAAGGAGATAGGCAACGTTTCGGGCCAAAACCTTTCTTCGGCCTGTGAGGGATAAAATGATTAAATCCCACTATTGTAAGGTGCTTTAAAGAGGATTCAAACCGATAGGGGCTAGGGAGAGGGTTCTGACACAGCTGTGTATAAAAGCTACCAGACCCATCCTTGAGTAAGAAGTGATAGCATTGTATAGCGGCAGAAGGGAGTGATGTAGATAGCTCCCTATCAGTAGAATGGGGTGATAGATGGGACCCTTGTCACTATAGCTTAGCTTTAGTGCTGATATAGGAGGACTGAGAGAGTTCACTTGGAAGTGAGTAAAACTAGGATAGGTCATGAACAACTGAGCATGCTTCATAAAATAAATGAATATTAATACACACCCCTGGTCAAGAAACTGCTCATTACCATGAACATGCGATGTATGATGTGGGAGGTACTGGGGGAAGTACCTACAGGTGGTCCACCTCAGTGTCTGATTGGAGCGGGTCCAAGGAGAGGAGGTTGGATGTAGAATTGTGTGTATAAAGGGGGTTTACCTTTCTGACTTCGGTGAGTCTCAACTTGGAGAGGCACCCGATTCTGCAGACTCGAAAATAAAGAATCTCTTGCTTCCAAGATTTAGTCTTTGAGTTGTGATTGTGAGCACATTGCATATCTCACAGGCCCGAAACGTTGCCTATCTCCTTCGCTCCTTAGATGCTGCTGCACCCGCTGAGTTTCTCCAGCTTTTTGTGTACCCTCGATTTTCCAGCATCTGCAGTTCCTTCTTTAACACTCTCTTACAGGTCTGTAACCCAGCCTGGAACTGCCCCAGTCCCGCTATGGCCATTACCTCCACTCTCCCCGCTATGGGGTTCAGTAAAAGGGGAACTCAGAGGATCTGGCCTGACCCTTTAATTAGGCAGGTTCATGAGCCCTTAAAACCCAGGACCTCTGCTGCAGTCTCATTACATTTCCCATTAAAGCGACTGGAAGATGCCTTGCAGGACTGTTCCCCACCGTGCAACTGCCCCAGTCCCACTATGGCCGTGACCCCCACTCTGCACACTGGCAGTCAGTGGGGTTCAGTAAAGGGAGGAACCCACAGGAACTGCCCTCACCCATTAATTAGGCTGGTTCAGAAGCAGGACCTCTGCGACAGTGTCATTAAAAAAAACACTCACAATTATATTCATCATATTATTTTTACATAATATAATTATACTTAATTATATATGATTACAGTCATATTTACGTCATATATATATAGGTATAATAATATAGTTTAAATGGACTGCAACACGGAAATAGGCTACCCATGGTGTAATATGGCGCTTACTTTCTCGTTCTCATTTTCTAAGTAGTTTAATTAATTAATGTGCAAATTTTGGCACTGTCGAGATGACATCCTTCTCAACTATATTTCATCTAAATCTGTGGAAGATTTCATGTAGTTCTGTGACCTGGGTCACGAAAACCAATTTCTAGACACATTTTTGATGCTCGGCCCACAGCCTAATTGGACATGGGGGTTGGCTCGCTTGAAGCCGGCCAATTTGGACCTGAGTGGACCTGAGTCCAGGTGGTCCAGCCACGGCGTTGGGGGCGTCCACCGTCTCTGGTCCCACCTAATTCGTCCTTACCAGAAAATAAACCTTTGCGTGGGGACGTACGTACGAGGTCCGGCCACCTCCTTCGGCTGCCCGTCTGTTTTTGTGTTTCCGGTTCGGGGGTGGGGAGGGGGAGGTAATATGGCGGCACCAGGTGGTGGGCCACGCACTATACATAACCTCCAGCTCTTGGGGGGTGCCCCGGGGACGAGGGGTAGGGGGTCTCGGTGTGGTTACGTTTGCCCTTGGGGAGTATTTAAGGTGTTAATCGCGAGCGCAGGGGGTTGGTGACTGAGGAGAATTAGCGTAGCACTTAGCGTAGTAATAAAGAACAGTATTTTTCGACAAACTTCGTATCTGCCTCTTTCTTTAACGGACAACTCTGCATCCGCTACACCGTAATCAAATCTGGTTAATTGCACAAAACAAAATCCGGAATTGCCTTTTCCCTAGTGGGCTCGACTGCGAGCTGCTCTAAGAAGCCATCTCATGGGTAGTGGATACATTCCTTCTCTTGGCATTCAGTATCAGCTTGATTTTCCCAGTGCACCTGCATATTGAAATCCCTCATAACCTTTGTTCAGAGGCAGACCGTTTTTCATCGGAAAGGTGGATGTCAGGAAGATGATGAAGACACGATAAGGGTGGGGGTTTGGGTCAGAGGAGGGCAGGGGAGTGTACAGAGGTAGAGACGAGGTGCTGTGGGGGATGGTGAGGTTTCAGTGAAGAGAGGGAGGCGTGAGGTCTAGTGTATGGGTGGGAGGTGGTTGGAGTAACCTGGTGAAAAGAAGGGGATGGGGAAGACCCATTGGAATCAGAGTCTGGTGTTTTTGAGTCTGTAGCATATAAGCTGTGAGCCTGGTGCTGCCTGGATTTCAGGTGAGGCAACTGCTCTGGTCTGTTGATGGGCGGTGGAGAGGTGGTGGAGAGGCGAGGGTTGGTGGAGTCGCTGGTGGAGGCCCGCGGGGGGCTGGAGATGGGATGGGATCAGGAGAGTGCTGGAGCCCATAGGTAACAGATCTATCAGGGATGTTAGAGTGAGTCTTGAGTAGCTGTGAGTGAAATGATGGCAGCTATGGATATAGGGCTGGGGTCTGGTGAGCTGGAGCTTGGGGAGGGGGTAGGTCTGTCATCAGATGTCAGGGTTTGTCTCGGGAAGGCAATGTTTGAGGGGGAGGGAGAGTTCATAAGCAACTGGACTGAAGAAGGGTCTCAACCTGAAACTTCACCTATTCCTTTTCTACAAAGCTGCTGGATGACCCGCTGAGTTACTACAACTTTTTGTGTTTATCTGCGTCTGAAACCAGTATCTACAGTTCCTTCCTACACACCTGGTTGTAACTGTAGGCTTGCTGCCCATAAATTAAGTTTTCACTGCAGTTTGTAGATCCTGTCAAAGTTCTGCATTGTAATAGTAAGATTAAATGAGAACTTACCAGTTTGAAGTTTGATCTTTATTTTATGAGTAGTTACGATGAGCGATTACGTGAAGAACCCCGCCAGTTGGCATGCGCGTCAATCTTCAAAGCAGCGGTGTGGAATCACAGGAAACAACACTCGAAGTATTATAGTAAGATTGTAACTCTGGAACTACCAGATGAGCTTCATGATATGAGGGTTGGGAGCGGTGGGCATGTAATCGCTCATCGTAACTCCTCATAAAATAAAAATCAAACTTCAAACTGGTAAGTTCTCATTTAATCTTACTATTTTACCTCTGAGTCACGTGAGTGATTCCGTGAAGACTTTATAGGTCTGTGATTTCACGCCGATCCAAATCCTGACGTGTCACACTTCAAGCAGTTGACTCAGAAAGAGTGAATTAGTAACAACATTGATTCATGATACTGATTAACATGTTAATGTTTTAATTCACAACTAACAAAAATATATACAATAGTAACTCCGCTCTCCCAGGGAGAAGCTATGAAACAAAATTTAACACAGAGTGGGCGAACACCCCGGATTCAGCAAGCGGCTTGTTGTAGAACCTCTGAAAAGTCGATTCATTTGACCATCCTGCGGCCGCGAGGATGTGGTCTAGAGGGACGTCCATTGCCCTCGCCGCTGACGTCGATGCCGCCCTGGTGGAGTGAGATCTAAAGTTTTGAGTATTAACTGCACATCCCAGGACTTGCTTCAGCCATCGTGAGATGACACTTGATTATGGGGCTTTTTGTGGCTTATAAGTAGTGCTACCTCGGACCCTCTAAGGCTCTTAATAACATCAATATAATGCTTCAAATGCTCCACTACACACAGGCGTGAATCTGCGGGATAAGCTGACAATACAAGCTTGAATCCTGAAACCCCTGGTCTGCTCTGTTTGAGTGAATCATAGACGTGAAAAGTAACGTCATTTTGTGATGACACCATCCTGTCCAGACGCAGTTTGTGGAGAGTCTGAACCTTTGGCGCTGATGTAAGCGCCATGAGCATGACCAATTTGAGGGTGATCCTTACTAAGGACAATGATGTGGCTGTTCCCCATTGACGGAGCACCATGAATACCATGCTCACATCCCAGATTTGAGAGTACCTAGGCCTAGGAGGATTGGAATTAAACACATCCTTCATGAATTTTGATATTAACGGGTGGGACCCTAAAGGTTGGAGATCTGAACCTCAGCACCAGTACGCTGACAGGACACTCCTGGCACTGTTGATGGCACTGTAACCCAGCCCTTGATTGGAGTGTAAGTGGGATAGGAATTCTAGCACATCTGGGATGGGGGCCGTATGATAAGTGATGTTCCCATGTAAGCAAAATTGCTCCCATTTCCTGATATGGGAGAGGTATTGCTTTTTTGCGCTATCCCTCCAGGATGATGTGATGGTATCCACAGTCTGATTGGACAGTCCCAGACCCAGGTACGGCCTTTTTAAAATCTGCAAGTCAACAAATTTACACGATCATTCAATGGGTGTGGGTCCCCAGTCACAGGGCGCACCACTTTTGGAACCAGCACAATAGGGTGCGTGGTTATTTCCGACATGAGCGGGAACCATGGATGTGTTGGCCAGTCGGGCACTACTAGAACCCCTGTAGTGGTGTCTTGCTTGATCTTAGCTGATGAGGCAGAAGGGTGGAAAAACATATAAAAACATTCCACCCCAGTGCAGTGAGAATGCATTTACTGTCACTGCCCCTAGGTCTGGTTCCCATGAAACATACTTCGGTACCTGGTGTTTAAGTCTGGATGCAAACAAATCGATATCTGGCATCCCATACAATTTCACCAAATACTTCACGATTCAACATCCACTCGGTGTTGTCGTTGAATTTGCCTGACCACCATATTGACCATCTATATCGGTGAGACCAAGCGGAGGCTTGGCGATCGTTTCGCCGAACAGTCCGCAATAACCAAGCCAACCTCCCGGTGGCTCAGCACTTCAACTCCCCCTCCCATTCCGTATCCGACCTCTCGGTCCTGGGCCTCCTCCACGGCCAGAGTGAGCAACACCGCAAGTTGGTGGAACCGCACCTCATATTCTGCTTGGGGAGTCTGCATCCTCTGGGCTTGAACATTGAATTTTCTCAATTCTGTTAACCCTTGCTGTCTCCTCCCCTTCCCACCTCTCCCTCAGCCCTCGGGCCCTGGCATTTTCTCTCTCTCTATCTCTCTCAGCAACCCCAGTTGCACTAGCTTCTCATTTTCATACTACAAACAGCTTACAATGTTCCCTTTATCATCGATACTTTTTTTGCATATCTTTCATTCATTGTTCTTTATCTCTCCACATCACCATCTATATCTCTCGTTTCCCTGATCCCTGACCAGTCTGAAGAAGGGTCTCGACCCGAAATGTCGCCTATCTCCTTCGCTCCTTAGATGCTGCTGCACCCGCTGAGTTTCTTCAGCCTTTTGTGTACCATCGATTCTCCAGCATCTGCAGTTCTTTCTTTAACACCATATTGAGTCTGCCTGGCAAGTAGACAGCTGAAATCCAAATATTATTTTTTATGCACCAGTGCCAAATAGTGTTAGCCAATCCATCACATGATTCCGACTTGATTCCACCCATATGATTGACTTACGCTACTGCCCAGGTGTTGTCAATCTGCATACTGAACATGTAAGTGATGCTTAGTGGTACAATAATCTTTGAGCCCATAGAACGCTCCTAACAGTTCTAAATAATTAATTCCATGTGATTGGAGAATCTGTGCCTCATGCATATCCCATCTGCCTCCACAACTAGATCTAGTATCAGTAGCACCCCAACCTAGGGCACTGACATCAGTCTGTAAAGTAAGTGATGGTGTTTTTGTCAAAATTGTGCCATAACAATTTAATATGTTTCTAATCCACCACTGTATCTCTGCGATGGCTTCAGATGGTAAGTGCATGGGCTGATTGTAATGGTTTGCATGTATTCTCATTGCCTGCACCTTTGCTCTCTCTAAATGCTGATAATGCAAAGGTCCATATTGGGCTTTTAAAGAAGGAACTGCAGATGCTGGAGAATCGAGGGTACACAAAAAGCTGAGAAACTCAGCGGGTGCAGCAGCATATTGGGCTGCTGGAAAGTCTGCTACCAATTTACCAATTAAGCTCACAACCTGTTTAATTGAAGGTGATTTTCCCTTTAAGAGGTTGATACAGCCTTCAGTTAAATCTACTCTCTTGCCCTGGGGCAGAGTTACAGACATGTGATTGGAATCAACTGTGAAACCCAGATCGTCATTTATGTTAACAGGCACCAATTTCGATTTAACTGGGTGGACAATGAAACCTAGCCTCTGCACCATGAGTTGAATAGCTGAGACTGATAATTCAGCTTTGTCAAAGGTGTTTCCAATGATTAGAATACCTTCTAAATAGGCCATAATTATATAGCCTTGTGATCGTAATAACCCAAGTACTGGTTTTAGCAATTTAGTAAATAGGCGAAGGGCTGAGGTTAACCCATTAGGTAGAGCTTGAAACTGCCATCCAGTTAGAATCAAATACACAGGACTAGATGTTAAGAAGTCCCTTGTGCCAGTAGGTGGGGAGCATTTCACAACATTCATTGATTGCTGAGAGTGGTGGACGCTCAACATCGGCGGCGGCGGGGGGGACTACGTATACGTATACGTATACGTATATCTTGGCCTGGGTAACCTTCAGGACAGCTGGGCACAGGACACATCGTCAGTAGTGTACCCTTGCATCACTGGGTGTTTCGGCCTTTTATCACTATACACCCTCCACAAGGGCGGCCCGCTGCAGGATGATCAGCCCTCAGCGTGTGTCCCATGTCAAACTGCCTCAAAGATTCACCATGACGCAGGGTACACAAAAAGCTGGAGAAACTCAGCGGGTGCAGCAGCATCTAAGGAGCGAAGGAGATAGGCGACGTTTCGGGCCGAGACCCTTCTTGGGGCCCAGCATGGGTCTTTCCACTTGAGCCAAATCCAACAGCTGCTTCTTTCAGCCGCGTCTGAGAGTGATCTTATGGTCTTCTGCAGAGCCTGACCGTGGATTCCAAGCTCCTTCAGCAGTCTGATGGTAGATGACGCAACAAATCCTCTGCATCCCACTTCAACTGGATAAACGTTGATGTTCCAGCCACGCTGCGTTGCCTCTGCTGCAAGCTCTGTGTAGCGCAGCTTCTTACGCTCATAGGCCTCCACAACAGAGTTCTCCCATGGAACTGTGAGCTCTATGATGTAAGCAGTCTTCTGTGAAAGGGACCAGAACACCAAATCTGGCCTGAGGTTGGTTGAAGCAATTTCAGGTGGAAAGATTAGTTGTCGGCCGATGTCCGCCAGAATCCTCCAGTCACGGGCCCTGCATAGGTTTCCTTCTTCTGATCTAGTGGAAGGATGTTTTGGTGTTTTCTGTCCTTCTCGGACAAAGGTTGTCGCCCTTAAGTGGGAGGGGTTGCTTGCTCTCGGAGGCAAGGAGTTGGTCGCACACAGCCTATTCTCAAGGGCTGTTGCCAGGCTTTTTAATACCTGATTATGCCTCCATGTGTATCTCCCTTGCGTGAGGCTGGTCTTGCAGCCTACCATGATGTGTTTGAGGGTCGCTGGAGTTGGGCAGAGGGCACAGGTTGGATCCTCGCCGTACGACTGATTGAGGTTCTTTGGTGATGGAAGGACGTCGTATGTCGCTCTGATGATGAAGCTGATCTTGCTTGATTCCATTTCCCATAGGTCTTTCCAGCTGATCTTCCTCCGCTCCACACCTTCCCACTGCATCCATTGCCCCTGTTTGGCAAGCGAGACCGCCTTTGCACTTCTTGCGGCCTCCTCCTGTCACCGCACCTCCTCAACCACCAATGTCCTCCGCTCTGATGTTGTGGCCTTTCGCCAAGTTGGTTTCCTTGTCGTAAGGCCAAAGCCTCCTCTTCCCTGCTGCACTTGCCCCACGACGTCTTTGTGCCTCAGGGCTGATGAAGCTTGCTGTACTGCATCAGATGGTGTCCACTTCCGGCCGGTTACTAGGGGCGGCGCAACAGCACTGATGGTCTTGTCTCTAGAGTCCCTCAGTGTCATCTGGAGTCTTACTTTGGAACACTTGTATTCCTCTGTTAGACTAGTGAGAGGTAGTTCCAGGACCCCTTTGCCATAGAGGCCGATGTTAGTTAGACATTGTGGGACACCGAGCCATTTCTTCGCGTATGAAGTTATGGTTCGCTCCATCTTCTCCACAGTTGTTATTGGAGCTTCATAAACGGTCAGTGGCCACATTGTCCGAGGAAGGAGTCCAAACTGTAGGCACCAGAGCTTCAGTTTCCCAGGCAGTAGGGTCTGATTGATGATCTCCAGGCCGTTGACAATTTCTTGCCTTAGCTGTTGCACCTGCTCTTTGTCCTTGAGACTTGCGTTGTACCATCTGCCCAGGCTTTTTACTGGCTGCTCAGACACTGTTGGTATTAGGTCGTCACCGATGCAGAACCTTGTGTCTCTAAGCACCCCCTTAACTATGGAGATGCTTCGAGACTTTAAATTTCAAATATCTGCGATAGTCTTTATGAACAGGCACTGAATAATACGCATCTTGGAGATCTATACATGCCATATAACACCCTCTGGAAAGCCGATGCTTGGCAGTCACAAAAGTTTCCATTTTAAAATGTTGATACTGCACAAACGGATTAAGTCCTGTTAAATCCAATACCATTCTACACCCACCATCCTTCTTTGGTCTAGGGAACACATTAGACACAAATTGATGGGTCTGATAGACTGTTTTCTCAATTACTCCCTTGAGGCATAGTTTTGCTATTTCAGCTTAGATCATCAAATTCTCTTTTTGTGAGACGATGAATGCCCTTTTCGGTTTGTGCTGGGTGGGTGGACACAGGGTAGGAATAAATTCAATTTTAAACCCTTGAATACTCTGCAGTATAAACACATTCAAGGTTATTTTACACCATTCTCCCAGAAAGCTGCGTAACCTCCCTCCAACTGGTAGGCAATTCTCTCGCAATATGTTTCGACAGGAGCCAGACCCACCTACCTCCATGGTTACCGGTGCTCTTTGCCTGGTCCTGGGTTGTAAAAGCATGTTTCCCCTTGCTCCTGCTGGGGAGCGCCAGTTGCAGGCATTAAATGGTCAGCTTGGTACTTGCCCAACCCCGGTTTCCACAAACTGCTTATAGGGGTATTACCGTCGGAGAGTTCTGTTGGTTACTGGCGCCTTGATAAGATCTTGGTTTCGTCGTCCAGCTTTACCCTTTTGGCCAGGTCTTTTCCAAATAATAGATTCGCCGGCTGGACGGTGCCAGGCTTGCATAAGGCAGCAAACCTGGGATTAATGGTGGGGCGGTTGGTGCTCTTTCTTAGACAATTAATCTGAAAGTGCACATTGCACATAAGAGCTAGGGCATTCTGCTGAACTTCAGTCAGGAGCCCACCATCCACCGACCTACCAAAAGCCGTTATTCCAGACGCCAAGAGCTTAAGCACCCGCTGCAGTTTAATCTCCTGCGATCATATGCTTGCCCCCATATGGCCCCAAATGGCATGATTGACTGTCGGCACCTTCAACAGGATACAGTTCTTGGGGGTCTCATACTTTTTGGCAGTAACCATATAACAATTACAGCACGGAGACAGGCCCTCTCGGCCCTTCCAGTCCGTGCCGACCATTTGTTTTCCCCTAGTCCCATCTACCTGCACTCAGACCATACCCCTCCATTCCCTTCACGTCCATATACCTATCCACTTTAGTTTTAAATGTTAAAATCGATCCTGCCTCCACCACCTCTGCTGGAAGCTCATTCCACACAGCCACCACCCTCTGAGTAAAGAAGTTCCCCCTCACGTTACCCCTAAACTTCTGTCCCTTAATTCTCATGTCATGCCCTCTTGTTTGAATCTTCCCTACCCTCAATGGGAAAAGCTTATCCACGTCAACTCTGTCTATCCCTTTCATCATTTTAAAGACCTCAATCAAGTCCCCCCTTAACCTTCTGCGCTCCAAAGAATAAAGACCTAACTTGTTCAACCTTTCTCTGTAACATAGTTGCTTGAACCCTGGCAACATTCTAGTAAATCTCCTCTGTACTCTCTCTATTTTGTTGACATCCTTCCTATAACTAGGCGACCAAAATTGTACACCAATGCCTTGTACAATTTTAACATTACTTCCCTACTCCTATATTCAATGCTCTGATTTATAAAGGCCAGCATACCAAAGGCTTTCTTTACCACCCTATCTACATGCGATTCCACCTTCAGGGAACTATGCACAGTTATTCCTAGATCCCTCTGTTCCACAGCATTCCTCAATTCCCTACCATTTACCATGTACGTCCTATTTTGATTTGTCCTGCCAAGATGTAGCACTTCACACTTATCAGCATTAAACTCCATCTACCATCTTTCAGCCCACTTTTCCAAATGGCCCAAATCTCTCTGTAGACTTTGAGAATCTACTTCATTATCCACAATACCACCTATCTTAGTATCATCTGCATACTTACTTATCCAATTTTCCACCCCATCATCCAGATCATTGATGTACATGACAAACAACAGTGGACCCAACACAGATCCCTGAGGCACCCCACTGGTCACCGGCTTACAACCTGACAAACAGCCATCCACCATTACTCTCTGACATCTCCCATTCAGCCACTGTTGAATCCATCTTGCTACTCCGCCATTAACACCCAAAGATTGAACCTTCTGAACCAACCTTCCATGGGGAACCTTGTCAAAGGCCTTACTGAAATCCAAATAGACAACATCCACTGCTTTACCCTCATCAATTTCCCTAGTTACCGCTTCAAAAAATTCAAGAAGGTTTGTCAAACATGACCTTCCAGGCACAAATCCATGTTGACTGTTCCTGATCAGACCCTGTTTATCCAGATGCTTATATATATTATCTCTAAGTATCCTTTCCATTAATTTGCCCACCACTGACGTCAAACTAATAGGTCTATAATTGCTAGGTTTATTCTTTGAACCCTTTTTAAACAATGGAACAACATGCGCAGTACGCCAATCCTCCGGCACTATTCCCGTTTCTAATGACATTTGAAATATTTCTGTCATAGCTCCTGCTATTTCTACACTAACTTCCCTCAATGTCCTAGGGAATATCCTGTCAGGACCTGGAGACTTATCCACCTTTATATTTTTCAAAAGTGTCAGTACTTCCTCCTCTTTGAATCTCATAGTTTCCATAGCTACTCTACTTTTTTCCCTTACCTCACAGAGTTCAATATCCTTCTCCTTGGTGAATACCGAAGAAAAGAAATTGTTCAATATCTCCCGCATCTCTATTGGCTCTGCAGATAGCTGTCCATTCTGGTTCTCTAATGGTCCAATTTTATCCCTCGTTATCCTTTTGCTATTAATATAGCTGTAGAAAACCTTTGGATTTACTTTCACCTTTCTTGCCAAAGCAACCTCATATCTTCTTTTAGCCTTCCTAATTTCTTTCTTAAGATTCTTTTTACATTCTTTATACTCCTCTAGCACCTCATTTACTCCATGCCTCCTATAATTATTGTAGATATCTCTCTTTTTTCGAAACAAGTGTCTAATTTCCCTTGAAAACCATGGCTCTTTCCAATTTTTACTATTTCCTTTCAACCTAACAGGGACATAAAGATTCTGTACTCTTACAATTTCCCCTTTAAATGTCCTCCATTTCTCTTCTACATCCTTCCCATGAAACAAAGTGTCCCAATTCACTCCTTTAAAATCCTCACGCATTCCCTCAAAGTTAGCCTTTCTCTAATCAAAAATCTCCACTCTAGGTCCTGTTCTGACTCGCTCCATAATTATATTGAAACTGACTCGCTCCATAATTATATTGACCCCGACCTATTTTGTTAGGTAACTCATAAATGTGAAAGCTTACTTATTTTGGGATGTTACATGGTGTCCAGTCTAGTTTATGCAGGGACTGGACCTGCTGCACCGTTACAAGTGTCACCAGCATCACTATTTTATATGTGTTAGTGAGAGGGACGTGGCTGGTGCACAATCTCTGAATAGGCCAGGACAATGCCAATATCCCAGGTCCTGGTATATTGAGGCCTGGGGAATTTTGTGTTAAAATCCCCTCATGAGTTTTGACACCAGAGGGTGAGATACTCCTCCATGGTGTTGTAGCTCCTATCCCAGGTATAAGGATAGGGCACTTTGCGCAACTGATGGCATTATAACTCAAGCCTTCATCGAAGTGCAGACTTACCAGGAACTCTAGCACAACCGCGATGGTGGCTGTTTTGTAAGTTGTGACTGCCGTGGTATAAAATATCTCCCATTTTTTGATATGGGTGAGGTACTGTTTCCTGGTGGACTCTGCATGATGCCGCGATGATATTCATGGTTCGGTCCGACAGCCCAATTCCAGGGGAGGTCTTTCCCAAATTTTGCACGCAATGGGTTCATTCGGTCATGGCACGGATGTCTGCCCCTTGTCATGGGTGTACCAACAAACTTGGGTGTTTGTAGATCGAAATTCATTCCTCTTACCATGTCGTGTCCCAAATACCTGATGCGGAGTCTTGTTGAATTTTCCACAAGGCCCGACTAATGAGGTAGAAAAGGGGGGAAAAATGCATAGAAAAAACAATCGCCCCCCCCCCCCCCAGTGTAACAAGATGCGTCCATCGCTACTGCCCCAGGGTCTGATTCTCATGCAACATACGTATCTGGTGATTAGGTCTTGATGCAAAACAATCAATATCTGGCGTTCCATACTGAGCAATAATGTCTGTAAATGACTCGTGGTCCAACATCCATTCGGTATTATCATTGAATTTGTGTGACCTGGAGTTGATATCCAAATGTTTCTTTCTATGTACCAGTGCCAGATTGTATTGATCAATTCATCACAAGATATCGACTTAATTCCACCCATATGATTAATGTATGTCACCACAGTGGTATCAATTTGTAGGCGAACATGCAGATGATGCATGTCTGAAAGGTAAGCCCAAAGTCCGTGAATGCTCCCAGCACCTTATGATGATTGATACCCTGAAGTAAGGTTAACTCATGTGTATTCCATCTACCACCGCAACTGGAGGTCGTATTGGTTGCTCCCCAGCCGTGAGTGCTGGCATCAGTTTGTAACACTGTAATTTTGGCCCTTTGTAGACTTTGGTAATGTAAGGGTCCAAATTGTGGCTGGGAAAAAAGGCAGCCACGGGCTTTCGAATTATCCTGGCTATTTGCCGAATAGATGGTTTACTGACACAAAGAAGGCTGTTATATGCCTCTATCAAGTCTGTTGCTTTGTCCTTTAGTAAGGTGACAGACAAATTAACAGAGTCAATCGTGAATCCCAAATCCATAGTCACCGGAAGGCATTTAACTTTTGGATTTATCTGGATGGATAATAAACCCAGATTTTTGAAATAGGAGCTTGGTGGCTGAGGCAGCCAATTTAGCCAATTCCAAGGTTATCCCCACTATTGTGTCATCGAGATGTCATCGAGATACGCCATGATAATATGTTTTTTTGTTTCCGAAGAAACGCCAAGCTGGTTTCAATATTTTTGGAAACAGTCTGGGCTGATGTTAATCTATTAGGCAGCGCTTTATAATGCCAGAACTCCCATCCAGATAAATTTCAAATATCTGTGGTGATCTTTGTCTATTGGTTCTGGGTAGTATGCATCTTTTAGGTCGATGCAGCCATGGTAACTAGTTGTTTTAGCAGTACCAATTTTTTTTCCATTTTTAAGTGTGTGTACTGCAAAAAGTATTCAGTTGTGTCAAATCAAATGATGCGGCATCCGCCATCTTTTTTGTTTTAGGTGAAGATGTTTAATACAAACTCAAGAGACTCATGTTTTGGTTTCTTCTATTGCTCCTTTTGTATATAGATTTTAACAGTTTCGCATGACCTTCCACTTTCTCTTTTTTGTGAAAGCTCAAACTTTTGGCTACGTGCATGTTGAACGGGAAAGGAGGAGTTTGTCAACAGATTCAATTTTGTATTGCTGAATACTGTGCGGTATGAAAGATCAGAAGTTATTCCCTGTACGAGTGTAACCTTCCCCCAACCTGTGAAGAAGTTGCACACGCTATGTTCGGAAGGCAACAAAACCCAATTACCTCCATGGTTACCGGTGGTGCTGTGTTGGTTTTCTCCTTCTTTGGTTCCTGGGAGGTGGAAGCGTTGTGCTGTGGGGTTGGCGCATCTTCCAGGAAGGCCATTCTGGGATATGGCCTGAAAAAGACCTTAGCGTAGGTTGTACGGCCTTCAAGCTTTCACCAGCTTTTCTTTCAGTGTGGTAACGCAGCCTGCTGATGGATGCATAGGGGTGCCGCCGCCAATTATGTGAGGACCTGGTAGCGGCCGGCACCTTAATCATGCCGACGGCTATTGTCTGTTTGTCGAGATCTTTTACCTGTTTGGGCAGGTAGTCTCTGAAACAGAGTAGGCAGCTAGTTACTGCCCAAACAACCCCGCAAACTTGGGGTTTAGTGTAGGCCGGATGGAATTCTTCCTGAAGTAGTTGATCTCAATTGACCATACTGGAGAGTGCCAGAGCTTCTTGTTGGTCCTCTGACATATCTTCCGTCTACTGACCTGGTAAATCTGGTAATACCCGAGACCAGTAGTTTGAGGATACCGATTCCTGGAGCTAGATAAGTTTTTGAGTAATTTAAACCGGCTGCCTTTGACAATGTTAACACCTTTTGTGAGGGCATCACAACTTGGATGCCTTCCCGACTAGCTCCTCTTCTTGCATCCCTAGCATGTTGTGTTTCTTCTTCCAACACACCTTCTTTAGAGTCAGCCCAGACCTGACTCCTTATGCTCCTCTGCAAAGAGGGTGAGCATTTGGAAGCCCTGTAAAGGGTACTGCCGTGGGTCTGCTAGTAAACCCACGGTGACAAGACTCCTGCTGGAGTGGGTCACGTTGGAGCTAGTGCTTCCCATCCACTCCATGCGGGATTATCGACTGCCGTCGCAACCCGCAAATGGCGAGTCCGTGAACCCGGACCCTGCTGGGTCAACCGGGGCTTGCCCACCTCCGGGTTGTTGTGCCGCCAGTCTGACGTTCCTGGTGTATGGGCTGCGATGTTGAGTCGGAGCTCCTGCACTGCCTTCGCTACCTCCGAACGGCGAGTCTCGGAGCCCGGACCCTGCCGGGTCAACGGGCTACCCGACTTCGCGGTAGCGTTTCCGTCAGTCCGCGGTGTTCCTGCAGGCTGCGGTGGTGATTCGGAGCTCCTGCTCTGCCTTCGCTACCTCCAAACGGCGAGTCTTGGAGCATGGACTCAGCCGGGTGAACGGGCTTGCCCGACTTTCAGTTTGTAGTGAAATTCTGCCTCCGCTGACTGCACGCATTCCCGCGGTCCGCAGTCAGTCTTTCGAGGCGGCCCCTTGGTGGGCTACTCTGTACCACAGAGTCCCTGAAAAAAGAAACTGACCTCAGGTTAGTCATTCCTTACTTGCAGGTCCATTCCGGTGGAGGAGCGACCCTCCTCCCTGCCTGTCGCATGCGGTCGACGATATGTCGCGCATGCGTGCTGGCGGGGTCTTCACAAAGTCACTCACGTGACTCCGAAGTAAAATCTAATCAGTGTTGGGTTTCATGAAGGGCAATGACATTCCATGGAACTGGGATTAATGGAAGCACGGGAGTGCGTCAGATGAATGTCGGGACCGGAGAATATTTTCAATCGATAGATCAAAGGAAGTCCCATAGCTGTGAGGAACAAACCGGATCAGATGCAGAAATAGTTGAATTTCAGTTATAAGCACGGCGGGGAAGCAGCATTCATGATCATAAAGGTGAGGAAGAAAGGTTGAACGGAAATTCAAATTAATTTTTCAGGTATCTGTATCGCAATCTCATTGATGCCCTGGTAAATGCGGCCCTGTTGCACCTTGGCCAGAAATAAATGATGCTTTATGTTCGCAATAAAATATGGAAAGCTGATGTGGGAGTTTGGTTTGCATGTACTGGAAGATTCATTGCTGGTAGTTTAGAAACATTTATAATTCAATCTGGAGCCCTAGAGAAATTCATCGACATCACACCAACATAAAATGAAACAACACAGTGCCATGGATCATTCTTTCATTACATGAATTCTTATTTTCATCGATGTAAAGTGCTGAAGTAACTCAATGGATCGTTCAATGTTTTGGGAGAACATGTACAGGTGACCTTTCGGATTAGGGCCGTTATTCAGAGTCCTTTTTCAGCGACTCGTTTTGTGTTTTTTTTTTAGTCGATCCTTAGATTATTTGCTTGTAATCTCCTATGGTGGATTCAAAGGCTGTTGTGAGGGATAAAGTGATTAAACCCCACAATTGTAAGGGGCTTTAAAGAGGATTCAAACCGATAGAGGCCAGGGAGAGGGTTCTGACACAGCTGTGTATAAAAGTTACCAGACCCATCCTTGAGTAAGAAGTGATAGCATTGTATAGCGGTAGAAGGGAGTGATGCAGATAGATCCCTATCAGTAGAAGGGAGTGATAGATGGGACCCTTGTCACTATAGCTTAGCTTTAGTGCTGATATAGGAGAACTGAGAGAGTTGTTGGAGGTGAGTAAAACTAGGGCAGGTCATGGACAACTGAGCATGCTTAATAAAATAAATTAATATTACAACACACCCCTGGTCAAGAAACTGCTCATCACCATGCACATGTCTGGACATGCGATGTATGATTGGGAGGTACTGGGGGGACGTACCTACAGATTGTGCACCACAGTGTCTGATTGGACGGGGTCAAAGGAGGGGAGGTTGGATGTAGAATTGTGTTTATAAAGGGGGTATACCCTTCTGACTTCGGTGTGTCTCAACTTGGAGAGGCACCCGACTCTGCAGACTCGCAAATAAAGAATCTCTTGCTTCCACGATTTAGTCTCTGAGTAGTGATTGTGAGCACATCGCATATCTCACACTGTGAAGCAAGGTGTTTGTTCCTTGAGTGTCACTAATGACAATCAGCAGGTATGAGGTCATGTCGCTGGAGAAATATCGCTATATATATCTCGGTGCCCACCAAAACACATCGCCACAGAACTGCAAAGGACTTCCGGAGCCGCGGGCGTTAATTGTGTCTTACAGCTATGGGTTATCCATTGATCTATCGAATTGAAGACATACATTATCCTGCAATAGCGACTGTCGCTGTTTTCGGTAATTTTTATTGGCGCGATTTATTTACGTCATATCCGTTTTTTTATCCTGGATTGGATCAGACTCTACACTGATTGCTCTGGGCTTTGGCCGGGGCCAGAACAGAAAGCAGATATCAGATAATCACACCCTAAGAATGGATGTATGTTGCCCAGGAGCTGAGAGATTGGCATCTTGGTCTTCCGTGGTCTGTCAGAAACGAGGTCTTGAAATGACATATGTTCCCAATCAGGCGAAACCGCTTATAAAATCGATATATTCAGCAATCGTCACTGCGTGAAACATAATCCCATTTTAGACCTGCATTTCTACAGCTGATTTGATAAAGCAAGTGAATACCATGAGCTTGGTGCAGACAGTGTGAAAGAGTCACTACATTATTGTGAATGAATTCAGATGTAAACAAATACTGACACGTAATTTATATCAGTTAATGTTATGTATCTTGTTTGCAATGAATGCAATGTTTCATCGTTCGCCCTCCGACTCCGCGCTAATCCTGGCTGTGCTCCCACATCCCATTGGCCTGCCCGTTAATAGTTTATGTATTAGTATATATAGGCCTTAGTGTGGATGAATGGTACAATCTGGCGTCAGTTGAACAGCTGTGAGTGTACATTGGAGTTTGATGAGGTGCGTGGAAACCGTGGTCCAAAGCCTGGTGTCTCTGAGCTTCGTCGGGGCTAAAGGCCATTTGGTCAACGAATCCAAGGTTGAACATCAGACAATGTTCCTCAGATTTGTTTGTGCGGAGCTGCGTCAGTAATATCTCTCTCTCTCTCTGTCACAGTAAACTTGCTGGTGATTGTGATTCTCTGTCGAGGTAACTGTGGTCTCTCCAAATGCATCACTCTCTACCCGGTGGCCATGGCAGCGTCTGATCTTCTAGTCGGCATAAGTGATCCGTTTCTACGTCTGACTGTTCAAATGTATTTCCCGTATTCATTGCTGAACGTTACTCCCGTGTGCACGCCTATCTATTTCCTGACCTTTGCAATCACCGCGGTCTCAGTCTGACTGACGGTCGCCTTCACCTTCGATCGGTTTGTGGCTCTTTGTTGTGAGAAGCTGAAAACAAGATATTGCACCAAGAGAATGGCGACTGTGGTTATCGGGACAGTGAGTGTGTTGGGCTGTTTAGAGAACGTCCCCCGGTGTTTTACGTTAGTATCTGGCTTCGTGTTTGATAAACTTCCCATGGGTTGCTACGCCAAACCCACTTTCTATACATCGTCTGCATGGATCGCATATGATGGATCGCATACACCGCATTCTAACCCTTTGTATCCCGTTCTTTCTGATTTTACTTCGGAGTCACGTGAGTGACTACGTGAATAGAAGCCCGTACAGCCGTTGGTGCGTCATGACGTCAGACGCTGGTGCAGTCGGGCGGTTGGAGCAGCAGCGCTCCTCCGAGCGGTAAGTGTAAACCGCGGGTTTTTCGAAGAGCTGGAGAATTCGGCGGGTGCAGCGGCATCTAAGGAGCGAGGGAGATGGTCGATGTTGCGGGTCGAGACCCTTCTTCAGACTTCACCCTCGATTCTCCAGCATTTGCAGTTTGTTAACAAAGTTCAAACAGGTAAGGTTTTTTAAAAACTTTTACCGCATGTCCTTTTCCGCGACAGTTTGGGTAGAGAATGTTGCAGAAAGGGAAGAAGGTGTCGGCGAGGCGCTCCGGGGGTAGAAAGGTAAAGTGGCAGGAGAGTGTTGAGGATGGAGGCCCGTCTGGTACACCTGGTCTGGTGCTGGCTACACAGCCAGTGGTTGCGGACCCACTGCCGGGGGGCAGTGGAGGCTTGTCAGTAGGGGGCAGGCCGCTGGCAAGTCTCTGTGGCCCGTAAATGAGTCGGGCCTGGAGGTTATACCCTCCATAGGAGAGTCCGTTTGCTCATGGCTCTCCCACGTCGAGATTCTATTTCAAAAGAATGCTCGACAGGGACCAGCTCCGTGGGGAGGAGTGGTACCCAAGCCAGGCTGATGGAGAGCTTGTGCTAGCAGCACCTGTTTCAGGGCTGCAGAACTATCCTGCCTGTGAGGAGGATGTTCGAGCTCCGTGAGGAGGAGTGATGCCCAAGCCAGGCTGATGGAGAGCTTGTGCTAGCAGCACCTGTTTCAGGGCTGCAGAACTATCTTGCCTGTGAGGAGGATGTTCGAGCTCCGTGAGGAGGAGTGATGCCCAAGCCAGGCTGATGGAGAGCTTGTGCTCGCAGCACCTGTTTCAGGGCTGCAGAACTATCCTGCCTGTGAGGAGGATGTTCTATCAGGGCAGTTTGCTGGGGGAGAGCAGTAAAGGTGTTCGGTTGGAGGTAATTCCGAACATTGCTGGGAAGTTTGCTGAGTGTAGAGAGGCAGGAAAGGCGATTGATGAAGAATTGGCTGAAGCCATTCAGTATATGCTCTCCCACCAGTTACAGGAGCTAGCTATGGATGAAGTAGCAAAAAACTATAAAGCTCCTGTTAATTGTGATCTCCTGAAGGTACCGGTGGTTAATCACCAAATTTGGTCATAGATGGGTTTGCCTGCTAGGGCCCAGGAGATGAAGTTTTAAAAAGTGCTTAAACTGTTGTCAGCAGGTATTACAGCTGTGGTGAAAGTTATTGATACAAATGATATGGTTGAAGCACAGCAGGATGAACTGGAACTCCTTTGTAATGCATTTTGAAACCAGTGTACCACCACGAAATCTGTTGTTTGGTGGTAACCTTGCAAAAAGGGTCAAAGACTGTTATGAGGTTGTTATAACCATGGCCCTCATTAAGTCAGCTGGAAGCAAGGCAAAAAAGGTTCTCTACAAGAAGTCGAGGACAACAAGGCCGCAAGGAAAGATGCTGGTAAGGAATATAACATTGACAGACGATGAATTAACTGATGTTCCTGTTCAAATTGGGGAAGGTTAAAATTGTTTCTCAAACAATGGCAGCAGTTGAAATCAGATTTGTTCATACTTAGTGTATTGAAGGGGTGAAAAATTGGATTTTACTATAAGGACAGTCTACCTAGTCAACATTTTCCTAGTCGTAAACTTATTTTCAGATGAGGAAAATGTGCTTATTCAAGCAGATTCAGTTGTTACATAAGAAGGGGTAATTGAGCCTTCTGTATATCAAAGTCAACAATTTCTGTCAAGTATATTTCCCAGATCTAAAAAGACTGGGGGATGTAGAATTATTCTGGATTTATCCAATTTGAACAAATTTGTTTGTTATAGGCATTTCAAAATGGAGACCTTTACCACGGGCAAACATCTAGTGTCCAAAGGGTATTATATGGCAACCATTGATTCAAGAATGCGTATTACGCAGTGTCTATTCATGGTGATGATAGAAGATATTTGAAATTTATTTGGATGACTGAGCTGTGGCAATTCAGGACATTGCCGAATGGATTAACTTCAGCTCTTAGATTATTTACTAAATTGGTAAAACCTGTGTTAGCTTTACTTAGAGCTCATGGGGCATGTGGTAATGGCCTATTTAGATGATATTCTGATTGTTGGAAAGACTCATGCTGAAACTCAATCATCAGTTTCAGTTGTTAAAATCACTTTTGAACAAATGGGATTTGTTATTCACCCAGATAAATCTAAATTATCACCAGTCCAAATTATTGATATCTGGGATTTACCATTAATTCCAATCACATGTTGGTAACTTTGCCCAGGGATAAATTGAATCAGTTAATTGAGGACTGTGTTAATCTCGTTGGAGAATAACGGCCTTCGATTAGACAAGTAGCCAGCTTTATTGGGAAGTTGTTGCAGCCTTTCCAGCTGTGCAGTATGGTCCTCTGCATTATCAACAATTACAACTATCAAAGGAACAGGCACTGAGAATACAAAGGGGCCATTTTTGATAGGCCTATGCCGTTGTCAGCTGGGGCGATTGCTGACATACAATGGTGGATAGTACATGTTTCAAAAAATTTAAGGAAGGTTTTGGTGGAATCACCGTCACTGATATTACAGACTGATGTAAGTGCACTGGGTTGGGGTGCAACAGATATGTCTTCTAGTTGTGGAGGCAGATGGAATGTGGATGAGACATCGCTTCCTCAATTAAGAGGGATTAATTATTTAGAGTTGTTGGGCACCTGGTATGGGCTCAAAGCTTATTGTTCTACAAGGAGGGATCTGCATGTGCAGGTCAGATTGACAACACCACAGCAGTGGCATATGTAAACCACATGGGTGGAGTTAAGTCACAGTCTTGTGATAGACTGGCTAACCAGATTTGGAGCTGGTGTATTGACCAAAATATCTGGCTTTCAGCACTTTATTTTCCAGGGAGAGGTCACGTCAGGTTAATGACAACATTGAATGGATGTTAAATCAGGATGTATTTAACCAAATGATTGATCAATATGCATTGCCAGATATTGACTTGTTTGCATCTCGATTTAAATCATCAGTTACCTAGATATGTTTCATGGTAACCAGATCTTGGGGCAGTAGCAGTGGATGCATTTTCGCTGCATTGGGGGAGGAATGTTTGCGTATGTATTTCCTCCATTCTGTCCCATCAGCAGATGTTTGCAAAAGATCAAGGAGGACTCCGCTTCAGGGGTATTGGTAGTGTCAGGTTGGCCTACACGGGCATGGTTTCCCGTTGTATTACAAATGGCTAGGGAGCCTTACATGCTTATGCCCAAGAATAAAAATCTACTGGTAAATCCAGTCACTGGGGATCAACATCCTTTATAGGATCGTATTGATCTGTTAATTTGCAGATTTTAAAGAGGCCATACCTGGGGAGAGGACTGTCTCATCGAACTGTGGATGTTCTCACGTCGGCCTGCAGGGATAGTACACAGCAGCAATATATCACCTATATAAGGAAGTGGGAGCAATTCTGCCTACAGCAGGATATTGTATATCACACTGCAGGGATCATGGATGTATTGGAGTTGTCAACTCTTTATTTGACCAAAAAATTAAGTTACAGTGCGATTAATTCAGCCAGAAGTGCTCTGTCTTATTTATCTATGAATGCAGAATTGCATACAGTAGGGACACATCCGTTAGTTTCACAATTCATGAAGGGAGCTTTTTCAATTTTAATCCTCCTAAACCCAGGTATGCCGGTATTTGGAATTTGAGTGAGGTTTTTATGGCTCGTCGCCAGTGAGCTCCTGTTACAAGCCTATCAGTAGCTAAATTATCTATGAAGGTGGTCATGCTTCTGGTGTTGGTTTCAGCTCAACGTGTACAAACATTGCAAAAGCTACGGCTAGATAGAATGCATGTGTCGGCTATTGCCATTATATTTTATGTCTATGATTCTCTTAAACATAATAAAAGAGGCATGACAGGATGTAAGATTGTGTTTTCAGCATACCCCGCAGATGATCGCTTCTGTATAGTCTCACATTTATCTCGTTACATTGAGATTACTAAACCTCTGAGAGGAACAGAGTTGGCTTTGTTTATTAGTCACAAAAAACCACACAGTAAGGTGGCGGTGCAAACGATTTCAAGGTCCTCGCGGCCGCAGGATGGTCCAGTGAGCTAACTTTTCAGAGGTTTTATCACAAGCCGATTTCAAGGCTCGGGGTGTTTGCTGATTCTGGTGTCAGTACTGTTATATTTTTCCCCTGAGTTAGAGGGGTTTGTTATGATTTGTTTGTAAATAAACTGTTATTTCATTTAACAAATGTATTACTGATGCATGATTGATTGTTAACGACTTTTGAGTCAATCCAGGCAGTGTGAACGTCGGATATGAGTCTGCGGCGTGAATTCACAGTGCTTTGAAGTCTTCACGTAGTCACTCACGTGACTCCGAAGTAAAATAGTAAGATTAAACGAGAACTTACCAGTTTGAAGTTTGATCTTTATTTTATGAGGAGTCGAGTTGAGGGACTACGTGCCCTCCGCTCCCACCCTCATAGATCTCATCTGGTAGTTCTAGTTTTATCATCTTACCGTTATACTTCGGTCATTGTTAGCTGTGAATTCATTCCGCTGCTTTGAAGATTGACGCACCAACGGCTGTACGGGCTTCTATTCACGTAGTCCCTCAACTCGACTCCTCATAAAATAAAGATCAAACTTCAAACTGGTAAGTTCTCGTTTAATCTTACTATTCTTGTGCTCAATGTGCTGACGGTCAGGCGGATTGTAGCGGCCAGCAGAGTCCGCAGGGGGCTCCGGGGCCGCAGCAACGGGGTGAATGACAAGCACCCAGAGATGGAGAACCGCAGGAAATCCATTGTTTTAATCTTTAGTATCACGGGCACTTTCATATTGCTGTGGGCAACACAAGCTGTCTTTCTTATCTTTACGGGTATTGCGAAGATATATGGCCGCCCCCCCAACGGTTATTACAATATCACGAGAGTCACATCGACGTTTTTACAGCTGCTCAGTACCTGCACCAACACGTGTATTTACGTGGTGACCCAGAGTAAATTCAGGGACGAGCTGATGAACGCGATTAAATTCCCACTGAGAGCAATTCGTGCACTTGTTTGCTCGCGGGTCCATAAATTACAGAAGCAGGCTATTGGATCCACCGATCCATGCCGATAGTCCAATATACATTTTATCTCATCCCAGTTTGATCTCCCAATATTCTCACTCAAATGCACAAATTTCTATTGCGCACATACTTACATAGAACATGGTATGATGGCCATTTAAATCACCACTCGAAGTCACAGAGCCTTACAGCGCTGAATCTAGTTATTTGGATCAACTCATTCCCGCTAACCGAGATGCCCCGCCAATGCGAGTCCCCCCCACCCCCGCACGATTCTTCCACATACATTTTAACCTTTCCTATAAATGCACTCGTAAAGTCGTTTTTCTTAAAATATCGTGACCGTTTCACTACCGCACGTCTGCTGGATGTGGGACTTGAGAAGCGGGGAACATGGTCCAAATGGGGGACGGGAACTGGGATATGACGTTGCGGATCCTCGATTTACTCCATGGCGACACCATAAATAATAACCCTGAAGAAGGGTCTCGACCCGAAACGTCGCCTATCTCCTTCGCTCCTTAGATGCTGCTGCACCCGCTGAGTTTCTCCAGCTTTTTGTGTTACCCTCGATTCTCCAGCATCTGCAGTTCCTTCTTTAAAACTTTGTCTACTCCACTGCGATATCTCCTCAAGGTATGCCTACTTTGAAGAAGTTCTCCTCCTCCCTACGGAGACAGTTTCACAACCTCCTCTCTAACTGCTCCCCCTCTGTGATACCCCCTTCCCTCCAACTCTACGACCACATCCTCACCCAGACTCGATACCACAGCCACATCTGCTTCCTCGGGGCTTGCCTGCGCCTCCATCTCATACCCCGTGGATTCCAGCTCCAATTCACTGCCTCCCAGTTCGGACCCCAGCCGGACTATCGGTACCGACGGGCCATCTGCCGCCACACTGTACAATTATCCAACCGGGCACTAAGATCCACCCTGGTTGCAATGCGCCGACACCAGCAGGACCTCGCATTGACTCTCCCAAAACTTCGGGCCTCACTCACCCAGACTTGCAACGGACCCCAACTACACTACATCTTCCGGAAGATCCACCGCTTCAATCAACAATACCTGTCCCACCTTACTGCCACCAAGGACCTGAAATTAGCCCGCCTCCAGGCCGTTCCAGCCACTGACAATCCCCGACTCGACCGCCCGCAGGCCCCAGGCCCCAACTCTGGCCCGAGCCGCCGGCCTGAGTCCCCCGACGTCATCATGTCCACGAGGAGCGCCTCCAGGACTCACCAGGACGCCGCCTTCACCGACCTCCACGCCGATGCTGCCGCCGACCTCCACCTGCCTACCGATGAAGCCCAGCCCCGCTGCCTGCCTGGTAACTCTGTTTATCTCCCCCTCCCCGATTCCACCGCCCATCACCAGCGCAACGCGACTGCCGAACCTCGCCGTCCCCCGGGACCACCTAACTCCATCGCTGCACCGGGCCCATCCAGCATCGCCGTTGGACTGGGCCCGCCGAAGACCACAGCCGCCACACCGGGCCCATCCAGTATCGCCGGTGTACTGGGCCCGCCGAAGACCACAGCCGCCTCACCTTGCATTGCCGCCGGACCGGGGCCACCCGAACACGGCCGCCGCACCGCACCCCACTCATCTCGCCGCCTCACCGGTCGGACCGACCACCCGCCCACCGGGACCTCCAACGCATCGCCCGCCGACCCCGACTCCACTGCCCGCGGACTCCTACCTTCGGGTCCGCCGACCCACGACACTCCACCGCCCTCCAGCAGCCCGCAGCCGTCGCCTCACCTGCAGACTGGACTCTGCAGTGGGCCTGAAGCCTCCATGTTGCTTACTCCTCCCACCACACTGGGTCCTAGTGCCCGTCTCCCCAGCCCCAGTAACCTTAGTGGCTATTCCACTAGGTCTTCCCCATCCCCCCCCCTACCATGTAACCCCTGCTCTTCCCCACCCACACCACAGCCCCCATACCCCCCCACCCCCTGACCACCCTCACCCCCCCACCACACAACGCTTCGTCCTCAGTCCACTCACCTGCCTTCCTCCGGCCACAACCCCCATCCTTGCCGCGTGTTCACCATCCCCCCGGACCTCCCCCTCTCCGACATCGAACGGTCTGTCCTCAGCAGAGGTCTTACCTTTGTCCCCCTCCGTCCCCACCTCAATGAGTTCCGCGCCCACCACGACTTGGAGCTCTTCTACCGTCGCCTCCGCCTCACAGCGTTCTTCCACGGGAAGAAGCCCTCGCCCCCCACTGATGATCCCTTTTCCTGTCTCCCACGTACCCTCTCCACCTGGATCCCCCCTCGTAGCCTTCCGGCTCTAGAACTATTTATCCAGAACTGCCGTCGGGACATCAACCGCCTCGACTTCTCCACCCCCCTGTCTCACTCCAATCTATCCAGCCCCGAACGTACTGCCATCGACTCACTCCGTAACAACCCAGACTGGGTTATCAAACCCGCCGACAAGGGAGGTGCCGTGGTAGTCTGGCGCGTCGATCTCTACAAAGCGGAGGCCGCGCGCCAACTCTCGGACACCTCCTCCTACTTACCCCTGGACCATGACCCCACTGACGAACACCAGGCCACCATCTCGAGCACCATAACCGACTTCATCAGCTCGGGCTCCCTACCCTCCCGAGCCTCCGACCTCATCGTTTCCCAGCCCCGCACGGCCCGATTTTACCTTCTCCCCAAAATCCACAAACCCGACTGCCCTGGCAGACCCATTGTCTCTGCCTGTTCGTGCCCCACCGAACACATTTCCACATTCCTTGACGCCATCCTATCCCCCTTTGTTAAATCCCTCCCCACCTATGTTCAAGACACCTCAGACACTCTCCGTCGGCTCCGTGCATTCCATTCTCCAGGCCCCCATCCTCTCATCTTTACCATGGACGTCCAGTCACTCTACACCTCCATCCCCCACCAGGACGGTCTCAAAGCCCTCCGGTTCTTCCTCGACCAGAGGAGCAACCCATACCCGTCCACTGACACCCTCCTCCGCCTAGCAGAGTTGGTCCTCACCCTCAATAACTTCTCTTTTGATTCCTCAAAAAAGCTGAAGAAGGGTCTCGACCCGAAACGTCGCCTATCTCCTTCGCTCCTTAGATGCTGCTGCACCCGCTGAGTTTCTCCAGCTTTTTGTGTACCCACCATAAATAATAGTGTGGAATTAAGAGCTAATTTGAAGCATCCTGATGAATAATTTGGAATTGTATATTAAATGGGAGGTAGCTAAATTATCAAAAACCGGATGCTGTTCGACACCTTAGTGATACTCTGATCTGCTTACTTTTATTGGCCGCAGGCAACACAACTGGGCGGCAATCACGAGCGCATGAACGAACCGCGTGCGCCGTCATTTGAAATTTCACAGTGGAGATAGGCGACGTTTCGGGTCGAGACCCTTCTAGAGTTTCAGACATAAATTCTTGTGTGTTTGTCTCCGCTAACGGAGATGGACAGGAGAAGCATGTACAAATCCTTACAGGAAATCTTAGACTATATTCCATCCATCGTTTTCTATCTTGTTCTCTTTTTTCTACTACTGCGCTATGTCATATGTCGTACACCTTTCCCCACATCCTTCTTGTGATTCATTTGCACGGTTGCATATCTCACCATATCTGAATGCGTTATAGTTGCCATAGCGGGAACAATGAATAAACGGAATAAACAATGCGAGGAAAACACAAATTGATGGAGCAAATCCGCGGGTCGGGCTGCATCTGTGCGGGTGATGGACGGACGGCGTTTTGTGTCGGGACCATGAAGAGGTTTGGGGAAAGGACCTATCAGGAAACAACGCCTGCCTATCCCCACCACAAATGCTGCCTGACCGACTGATCCATCTGCTCTCCACTACGGGGTGCGAAGGATTTGGAGAGGGTATTAACGTTTTAGCATATTGATGATAATGCAAAGGCTAGTAGACATGGCTTTGACGTAAGAGAGCAAAGTTCAATTGAAATGTGTGGGGCACCTTTCTTCACACAGAGGGTGGCAGATGCCTGGCCGCACTTCCAATGTTGGTGGTGGAGGCTGTTAGTATCATGGAGTTTATGAGGCATTTCTGTAGGCACATGGATATGCAAAGTCTTGAGCGTATGGGGAATATTGCACGGGACTGAGAACACGTCGCTCAGGCGAAACAATTGTAACGCTTATTTTATGCACAGCAGGTATTGTCACTATCCTCACTGTCGGTCAGTAAGTCGAGGGTCCAATCGAGAATGCGTGCTGATTCCTGTTTTCTGGTGCTGATGCACGTTAGTTACTGAAGAAAAGCAGCTGACATAAGTGTTGTGTCCGCGATGGTGTGGGTTGGGAGATCTGAGCTATGCTCTTCGCTTATAAAAGGACCGTTTATCAGTCTGAGAACAGCGGCGAATGAGTTCTTCTGCGCGACGGGAGAAGGGCAGAGGGAATAACAGGCATATAAATTTGGAAAGATTAGTATGGTTCCAGAGGATTAGGATGTTTTTTTAAGAATAACAAAAGGTAACTAAAATGACAATGCGGAGAGAAAAGATGAAGTACAAATGTAAGCTAGCCAATAGAAACATCGAAAATAGGCGATTAGGAGTAGGCTATTCGGCCCTTCGAGCCAGCACCACCATTCAATATGATCATGGATGATCATACAGAATCAGTACCCCCTTCCTGCTTTCTGCCCATATCACTTTATTCCGTTAGCCCCTAAGGGCTATATCCAACTCTCTCTTAATATAAAAGAGGATAACAATATTATCTATGGATATATAAAGTGTAAACAAAAGGCAAAGTTGGACGTTGGGCCGCTGGAGAATGACGCGGGAGAAAAGATAACGGGAAATCAACAAATGGCAGAGGAATTGAATAAAGTATTTGCATCAGTGTTTAGAGTGGAAGACACCAGGAAGTGCCTGCAATCCCAGAGAGTCAGCGGTGGAAGTCAGCGGAATAGCGATTACTAAGGAGAAGGTGCTCGGAAAACTGAAAGGTCTGAGAGTGGATTAGCCACCTGGCCTGGATGGAATGCACCCCAGGATTCTGAAGGAGGTGGGCTTGGAGATTCTGGAGGCATTAGTTGTGATATTTCAAGAATCACTATAGTTACGAGTGGTTCCTGCAGATTGGAAATTGCGAATAACAAACCGTTGTATAAGAAGGGAGCACAGCAGAGGAGCGGAAAATATAGGCCGGTAAGCCTGACTTCGGTGGTTGGTAATATTTTAGAGTCAATTATAAACGATGAGGTTACTTCGAAGTTCCCGATTAAATAGGTCGAATCAACATGGTTTTGTGAAGGGAAGATCTTGCCTGACGAATCTGCTGTAAATATTGATCACATAGATTTTCAGAAGGCCTTCGATCAGGTGCGCACGTCAGGCTGGTAGGGAAGATGAGAGCCCATGGTAATGAAGGGAAGATACTAGCAAGGATAGCGGGTTGCCTGAATGGCAGAAGGCAAAGAGTATAAAGAAATAAAAGTGCTTATTCAGGTTGTCAGCTTGTGACTAGTGGAGTTCTTCAAGGGTCACTGCTGGGGTCGTTTTTCTTCATGTTGTATATTAATTATTTGACTAAGAGGATTGAAATCTTTGGGGCCAAGTGTGCAGATGACGCTAAGCTTGGTGGAGGGGCAGGCAGTGCAGTGGAAGTAAGGACTCCGCACAAGGACGTGGACAGGTTGGGAGAGTGGGCAGATGAAATTCAATATAGCTGAGTGCATCATGCAATTTGGCATAAATTACTTTCTAAATGGAGAGAGCATCCAGAAATCGGAGGTGCAAAGGGACTTGGCAGTGTTGGTGCGGAACTCTCAAAAAGTACATTTGCAAGGAAGACAAATTTATTTATATCAAGAGGACTGAAATATCAAGAGACCTGGATTTGTGCAGAATATCTGACGAAGGATGTCCTGGCTCTCGGGAGGGTCCAGGGGACGGTTACAATAATGATTCCAGGAATTAGTGTGTTAGCATATGGTGAATGTTTGACAGCACTTGGGGCTGTACTCGTCTGAGATTAGAAGGTTGAGAGGGGAACCTCATTGAAACTTACAGAACAATGAAAGGCATAGGCAGAGTAGATGTGGAAAGAAAGTTAATGGATATTTTAAAAGCAGAAATAGATAAATTCTTGATTAGAACGGGTGTCAACCACTAACTCGGGGCTCGAAATTAGCGGTTGCCGGGTGCCATAGACCACAGAAAGTGCCGCCGGGCAACCTAAACGCCGACTCACATTGCCCGGTTTGGCACGCAAATACTGTTTTATAACGGGAGACGCAAAAAACTCTGGCGAATAGGAACTGACGTTTCGTGTCCACGGTGGCGGCTGTATTCCTCTAGTATCTTTGATTGCGGGGTAAAAATACTAGGAGCGAATAACGGGTCCCGAACAGCGGCAGCAGCCGTCGCGACAGCGGCTTCACCGCCTCCTCGTCCCGCACCCCGCCCGGCGGAAGGAGGCCTCCCCCCTCCTCCCGACTTGGCGTGCGAGAGAGGTTGCTTTGAAAGCGCCTTTTGTGGATTTGCCATCGGCAGTCGCTATCGCCCTGATAACGGTTGCTGCTTGCGCCTTCAAAACAACCCCTCTCGCACGCCGAGGCCCGGATTAGGTAGGGAGGGAGGCGGAGGTCTCCTTCTGCCATCTGAAGCAGCTGCACCTAGATAGCTAAAGGACCTTTGAGCTGCACCGCTCGGCCCCGCACCTACCTGTGAGATACGCTTTGTGCTCACAATTAATGCTCAAAGACTAAATCTTGGAAGCAAGAGTTCTTTATTCCTCTCGACTCTGCAGCAGACCCGGGTGCCTCTCCAAATCGAGACACCCCGAAGCCAAAGAAGTCATCCCCCTTTATACACAGAATTTTACATTCAACCTCCCCTCTGGACCCATCTCCAATCAGGGTCTGAGGTGCACAATCTGTAGGTACATCCCACCGTACATCCCCTCGCACCTCCCATATCATACATCGCATGTTCAAACATGTTCATGGTAATGAGCAGTTTCTTGACCAGGGGTGTGTTGTAATATTCATTTATTCTATTAAGCATGCTCAGTTGCTCATGACCTACCCTAGTTTTACTCACCTCCTAGTGAACCCTCTCAGTTCTCCTATATCAATACTAAAGCTAAGCTATAGTGACAAGGGTCCCATCTATCACTCCCTTCCACTGATATGGATCTCTCTACTGCTATACAATGCTATTGCTTCTTACTCAAGGACTCAAGGATGGGTCTGGCAACCTTCAGACACAGCTGTGTCAGAATCCTCTCTCCAGCCCCTCTCAGTTCGAATCTTCTTTAAAACTCCTTACTTTAATGGAGTTTAATCACTTTATCCCTCACAATCCTCCCTTTTTCTTTTCCTACGCATACACTGATTAAACCCTCATTTTAAGTTCCCTCAACTCGAAGTGACGTAACATTGTCCTAACCTTCTCTTCCTGCAAATCATAAACCTCCCCTGGCCGCATTATCATTATTTTCTGTATTTCCCCTTTCTCTCCCATAGGCATGACTACAGCCTGCATCTGACATACTTCTGGTAATAAGTTCCCTAAAACAAGGGATGCAACAGGGGATAAACATCTTCCTATGCAACATAGGAAGAAGGGTCTCGACCTGAAACGTCGCCTATCTCCTTCGCTCCTTAGATGCTGCTGCACCCGCTGAGTTTCTCCAGCTTTTTGTGTACCAACAGGGGATGAAGATCAGTCCAGCCACTGCACATAGAAACACAAGTCCCACCGTTCTCCACCATGTTCCTCCGAGGATGGAATCCCACCATTGGGTTCCCATAATCGAATTCCACTTTTGTATTGGAACATGTGCCAACTTACGGATCCCTTCTGATATGTCCATCACTGCCTGTCCATTATCATCGGTGTTCAAACAGCAATTAGAGAGGTTGAATTTCCCGCATACCCCTCCTTCTTCTGCCAGGAGGTAATCTAGGGCTAACCTGTTCTGGTATATCGCTGCTCTCATCTGCGTCTGCTGCTTTGCCAGCATCTCCAGCGCCCCCGCAGTTTGGTTGGTAATTACCTCCAGTACTGCCTGAAGCCTTATGATCCGGTTTAACATGTATACTGGTGTTCGGTAGCCCCAGGATCCATCCTGTGCCCAAGTGGCTGGTCCGTAGTATGAGATGATTCTTGCTGGTGGCCATTCACCATCTTTCCATTCTCCAAAGTCTATTTTCCTCTTTTTCCGATATAGGTCATCAAATACAGGTGTTCCTAACGACCGGCCTTCTTTGGTGTTTAACAGGAAAAATCCAGGTTGTACCAGTCCAATAAAACAAGTCCCACTCCAATTCATCGGTAACACCGAGTATGCCTTGTATCCGCATATCCATAACAGTCCTTCAGGGGCCGGTCCACTAGAGGCAACCTTGTTCCATATATCTCGCAATACTGGGATCCCCTGATAAGGGTTATTCCCGGTGCAGTTCCATAGTCCAGCCGATTCCACTCCATCGATCTCCATCCGGATAGCGCAGTTTTTCCCATATTTCTTAGTTAGATACCATTTAGGCTCCTCTGGCCACCACACTCGGGACTGATTTGGCCACTGGGTGACGATGCGCTGGCAGAGGCTGCTGCCTACTAGGACGGCATCTTTTGCCCAGGGCCTAGCGATACACTCAGTCTCGACCGGAGCATCTGCCAGGACCCATACCTGGGGATCTCGGTCTTGTCCAACTGTCAGGTTCCACCCCATCAGGTCCCATATCTCAACAATGGATCCCCTCCACGGCCAACGTGAATTCATCAGTGGTCCTCCGCAGACCCAACAGTTAGTCACATTCAGGATTCCAGCTATCCGGAGGGCCAAGTCCACAAACAGGTTTTTTCTCCTTCAGGGATCTCGATCTGCTTCTTTATTTCTTCGTACAGTGTCTGGTGCACTTGAGGCTGAGTATGCAGGGGAGGGGGAGGCTTAGTGACTACTACCTCTGTAACCTCTTTTATTACTTCCTCCTTCGTCTTATCTATTGCCCACTTTACGATCTGAGAAGGGAAAACTAACTGTACACAAACCCATCTCTCTCCCCTTGGGCAGGTAACGGGCCCAAACTTCCCTATATACCCCCTATTGCCTGCCATCAAATACTCCTTTTCCCCCTCTTTACAAATGGTTCTAATCTTCCGGTCATGGCATACTTTGTTCACATGGGAATGATAGGTAAATGATCTGGTTGTCCGCCCTCTGTATTGGATAGGATGATAACATTTATCACAATTATTAATACCTTTTACCACAATTACATACAAAGCAAACAATACCACGACTGCTCCTTTCATACTGTCAGTTATACATTCAATGCTTTTTTTAAAAATTACTGTTAGGGGTTTGCTTCCTGGCTTCACCATCCACTGTTCCTCCTCATCAGGAACGGGTGGATCGACGGGTCCTTTAACCCGGATCGCGTGGGTCCACCCTTTTTCTTTTGTTCGTATTGCTGTCTCGGTTGTCAGTAATACTAGGTACGGTCCGGTCCACCTGGGCTGGAGTTTCTCCTCCTTCCAATTCTTGACCAGTACCCAGTCGCCGGCCTTTACAGCATGTATTGGAAAGTCGAGTGGTGGGCTTTGAGCCAATAATCCTTTAGCTTTTAATTCTGTAAGGGAACGAGACACTGCCAGTAAATAGTTCCTCAAGAACACATCACCTCCCTCAAAGGTTGGTGTGCCTTCCACCTTCCCAAAATAAGGCAATCCAAACAACATTTCATAGGGGGACACCGCAATATCCTTTCGTGGTGCCGTCCGTATTCGCAATAAAGCAATTGGTAGACATTTAGTCCAGGGTAACCCTGTCTCCTCCATTAATTTAGTTATCTGAATTTTTAGAGTGGCTTTCATCCGCTCCACTCTCCCCGAACTCTGGGGGTGCCATGGAGTATGCAGCTTCCAGTTTATTCCCAAGGCGTGACAAATTAATAGGTGCACCTTGGAAGCAAAATGTGTTCCTCGATCTGAATCTATGGATTCAATTACTCCATATCGTGGGATGATTTGTTCCAGCAGTATCTTAGTGACTGCCTGGGCAATGGCATTTATCGTGGGAAATGCCTCTACCCACCTGGTGAAGTGATCCACTATAACCAGAAGATATTTCCACTGCTGTACTTTTGGTAATTCTGTGAAGTCTACCTGTATTCTCTGGAAGGGTCTAATGGCCAATTGTTGTCCTTCCCCTGGGACAGCTCTCATTACCTTCTTATTCACCCTTTGACACACTACACAACTAGACACCGCCTGCTTGGCTAAAGTATAAATGCCTCTACAGGCATAAGTCCGTAGTATCGTGTCGCACAGAGCCTGAGCTCCCCAGTGCGATTGCGAATGTAGTTGTTTAATCAAATCCCTCGTCAATCCTTTAGTAATTATTTGTTTTTCGTCCGGCGTCCACCACTTCCCGTCCGTGGAGCGCCGGGCACCCAACTCATTCATTTTATCTTCCTCCTCCCGCGAGAATACAGGTATCTTCTCTATTCTCTCTAGCTTCCAGCGAATTCCCTCTCTGGTGGCCTGCTACATGGACCACCGCTATTCTTTCTGGCAAATTTAGTGCTTCCAAAGCTTTTTCAATTAACTGCTCATGAGCCAACTCTTTCCCTCTAGCTGTAATCATCCCTCTTTCTTTCCAGATTTTCCCAAAGGTGTGTTCCTCGTCCTCCAATACTACCGCTTCCCCTTTCCTGGTCTCCATGAGCACCCGGCCTTCTATCACCTTCGATTCCCCCCTTCTGTACTCCTTGCTGTACTGCTTGCAACATCATTTTTGCCTTTCCCTTCTGCTTCTCCTCATCCCGTCTTACATATACCTTTTGAGCCTCTGTTAACAATTGATTCAATGGTTTTTCATTCCAATCTTCCAATTTTTCCAATTTCTTTCTAATATCTGGCCATGATTTTGTTACAAAATTAACCTTTAGCAACTGCTGACCTGCGTCTGAATCAGGGTCTATCCCCGAATACTGCTGGACATTCCTCCTTAACCTTTGTAAGAACACTGTCGGAGGTTCGTCCTTGTTCTGCTGATTCTCAAAAGCCCGTTCGAAATTCTGTCCCTTGGGAATGGCTTCTCTGATTCCCTTGATTATTATCTCCCTGAGATCTCTCATACTTCTTCTGTTTGGTTGCTCCAATCCGGCGCAGTAATGGGATATTTTACTGCTCCCACTTGAGCCTGTAACCCCTTCTCCTGCCTGTCTGACCATCTGTCTTTCTTCTGAAGTAAACAAACTTCCCCTTATTGACATCATTGTCTGCCAACTCCTTTTTTTTTCCCTGGGCCCCATTAATTTATTACCCTTCTCCAACCAGAATGTTTATCTAAACAAACCATAAAAGCTGCTTGTTGTTCAGCAATTAACTTATTTCTAATTTTGTTCAAACCATTCTCCCTACAATTCCCAAATTAAAATTCCTAGTTTAAATACATACGACTAACAATTTTCCAAATTAACTTTACTGAAAAGAAATCTATACAAGCCAAGCAACCTACATTTTCCAACTTCCCCTTTTTAAGTTGCGATGATACAAAGCGTTGTCCGTTACCTTACAATAACCTCCCCCATTGCTTACAATTTCTTAACGAAACACACACACATACCCTTACAACATGTGGCCCACAGCAAACAAACCTATCACATATACAAACTTCCTCATTCATACAAAACCGGTTTTTACACACACATCACATTAGTTCCATTCTTACTTCAATGAGATTGTTTGAAACAACTCAATATTTTTCATAAAAACATTTTTGGCCCTAGGAACTGATCTATTTGTTCAGCCAGTCCCAAGGGGTCTTCCAATAAACTTTTCATCTCCTTTTTAAATTGGGTTTCCAGCACTGGGCATATTCCTTTTCTATTTGATTCGGCGTTTGTCTTTCATTCACAAAAACATTCAACGCCTGACCTAACCAGTCCTCATTTGAACCCAACCGCGGCCACCACCCTGCGCTCCCTCGAATAGGCTCCTTTGGCCACTCAAAGTAACAAAACTTTATCATAGTTTCCTTACTCTTACCCCGGGTGTTCCCTTCACCCCATCCAACATTCGCCCCAACGGACTATCGGGCGGAATGTTAGGCTCCATATCAGTATGAGCCTCATCCAGGTTCCCCGGACCCTTGCTTTTCCCGTTCCGGTTTCCCATTGGCTCGTCGGACTATTCCCGTCCGACAGACCCCGGTCACCCAGGCAATACTTAATAGTTGTTTTTCTTACCTGGGTCCTGTGCACAAGCATCGCTCGACCGTCCCGTACGTATTTACCTTACACCCCCTCTTGCTTCCCGAGTCTTTTCAACCGAATATCACTTGCTCAACTGCTGATGGCAAGCAAGGAGATCAGAGACTGCTGAAATCAGCAGGGTGCACCTTCCCCTCCTTCTTTGCCTCCACCAAGCAGCCGGAGTGGCGATCGCGGACGAGCCCCCAATTTGTGAGATACGCTTTGTGCTCACAATTAATGCTCAAAGACTAAATCTTGGAAGAAAGAGTTCTTTATTCCTCTCGACTCTGCAGCAGACCCGGGTGCCTCTCCAAATCGAGACACCCTGAAGCCAAAGAAGTCATCCCCCTTTATACACAGAATTTTACATTCAACCTCCCCTCTGGACCCATCTCCAATCAGGGTCTGAGGTGCACAATCTGTAGGTACATCCCACCGTACATCCCCTCGCACCTCCCATATCATACATCGCATGTTCAAACATGTTCATGGTAATGAGCAGTTTCTTGACCAGGGGTGTGTTGTAATATTCATTTATTCTATTAAGCATGCTCAGTTGCTCAGGACCTACCCTAGTTTTACTCACCTCCTAGTGAACCCTCTCAGTTCTCCTATATCAGTACTAAAGCTAAGCTATAGTGACCAAGGGTCCCATCTATCACTCCCTTCCACTGATATGGATCTCTCTACATCACTCCCTTCTACTGCTATACAATGCTATTACTCAAGGACTCAAGGATGGGTCTGGCAACGTTCAGACACAGCTGTGTCAGAATCCTCTCTCCAGCCCCTCTCAGTTCGAATTCTCTTTAAAACTCCTTACTTTAATGGGGTTTAATCAATTTATCCCTCACATACCTGTCGGCTGGCGGAGGAGAGGAGGTGGTTGCAAGGAGACCCCAACCGCCACCCCCTTTGGCGGCGGCACTTTGCGTTGGACAGGGACGGCCAAGGCAGTGGGGCGATGTTGTCCGATGAGCGCTGACCTTCTTTCCTCCCCCCCCCTCTCCCTCTGTCTCTCTCCCTCGATTGTACACCCCACTCCACCCGTCTTATCCTGGGACCCCTCCTCTCCATCCCGCACTGATCCCCATTCCCTCCTCTATTCAGTCCTCACTGACATTCCCTGTGCTTCCCTCCTCATCTACCCCATCCCAACTCGCCCAATCTATTCATCATCCTACCCACCTCACATTGATTCTCCTGCCACCCTCCCCCCCCCCCAATCCATACTACACTGGTCCCCCTATTCATCCTGGACTGACCCGCCTTCCCATCCATCCTGCACTTCTCCCCCCATTCATACTGCACTGAACCACCCATTCATCCCGTACTGACCCACCCACCATTTACCCGGCACCAATCCCCCCATCCATCCTGTAGTGATCTGCCCATTCATCTTTTACTGATCTCCCATTCACCCTGTACTGATCCCATCATGCATCCTGCACTGATCCCATCATGCATCCTGTACTGATCCCCTCATGCATCCTGTACTGATCCCCCATTCATCCTATATTATCCCCGCATTCATCCTGTAGTGATCCCCCATTCATCCTGCATAGACCCTCTGATCCACACTGTCCTGACCCCCCCCATTCATCTGCACTGATCCCCCCCCACCCATCCTGTACTGACCCCCCATTCAAGAAGAAAGGGGGGAACAGTCTGAAGAAGGGTCTTGACTTAGTTCCTTAAATTTACTTAGCTCCATAGATGCTCTCACATGCTGAATTTCTCCAGTATTTTTTGTCTACCCACATTCATCCTGTACTGAACCCCCATCCATCCTATACTGATACCCCTCCCCATCCATCCCGTACTGATTCCCCCATTCAACACCACTGACATCCCCTTGCTCTCCCCTCACAATTTTACATACTCCAACCAACACGTACTAATTCACCTGCCTCAATCCATCCATTCCGCACCGATTGCCTTCTCAACCCGCCCTCCCCCCCCCCCCCCCCCCCCCCAGCCATCTATCCACCCCGCACTGATTCACACCCCCTCTGACCCTATTGTGCTTCATGGTCTTCAGAGCAAACATTAATTATGTTTGATAACGAAATGTAATCAAATGTGTTTTAATTCCCAAAGGTATTATTTGTTTTGACACCTTTAAACATATTACCAAAAGAACATTTGCTGCAGTTATGTCCTTTGGCCATCTCTTGTCAGTTAATGTAATGTTTAACTGTCAGATGGGTATAGTCGGTTTTAACAGCTATTTCATAAAATGCCTTTAGAAATGTGCTTGTAACCTGTATATTTTATTATGGAAAAATTATGTGGGAAGCTAGAGTGTTTCTGTGCCAATAGCAATAACGACCCATGCTATGGCCATATCATGGTAATTTTCTGTCCTTCACAGAAAACACTCTTGCAGCAATCTGTAATGTGTATGGTTAAGCATATATGTTACCATGGTCCAGGATTTATTGACACAGGTTGATCATATGCTGAATAATCCAACCACATTTTTGTTTGGAAGTGGAAAGAACTAATAGAAATTGCATGAATTGCAATGTGTAAAAAGAGTTGACATATTGTATTATAATGTTGCTGCATATCATTGTGGTATATATCATGTCTTGATTGGTGAATACGTTTAGTTTGTGAGTTATTTGAAGCAGAAATAATATGTGAATGTAGACAAAAGTGCTGGAGAAACTCAGCGGATGCGGCAGCATCTATGGAGCGAAGAAAAGGCAACGTTTCGGGCCAAAACCCTTCTTCAGACTGATGGGTTTCGGCCTGAAAAGTTGCCTATTTCCTTCGCTCCATAGATGCTGCTGCACCCGCTGAGTTTCTCCAGCACTTTTGTCTATCTTTGATTTTCTAGCATCCGCAGTTCCTTCTTAAAAATAATATGTGAATGCTTCATTGAGCATAATTCCGACTGGTAACTACGCACTTCATCCGAGCACATTATCGCATGTGTCATGCAAACCATCTTCAATGACCACCTAAACTGTCATTTGGCAACCTAAAAAGCTGTCAAGATTGCCCGGCTGCCAACAGGGAAAAAAGTTAAGCGAGAGCCCTGCTAACTGAGTCAACAATTACACTTATAGTTAAAAAGGATAAGGATCTAGAAGACCCAGGCTCATATAGAGCCATAGCACATTAAATACAGATCAAAAAATATTAGCAAAGACCCTAGCAAGAATGAGTAAATATGTTAGCAAACTAATAAACCCAGACCAAACAGGGTTTATACCAAAGAGATACTCATTTAACAATTTGAGACGGCTGTTTAATATAATGTACTCACATAATACTGAAGAAGACCGAGCAATTACTTCTTTGGATGCAGAAAAAGCTTTGATCAAGTGTTTGGCAATATTTATTCAAAGTATCAAAAAAATTTAACACGGGAGATAATTTTATCTCATACGATAAGCCAACGGCTAGAATACTGACTGATAATATATTATCCCCGAAATTCCAATTAGCAAGGGGCAATAGGCACTGATGCTCACTATCGCCCCTGCTATTTGCACTAGTGATAGAGCCTTTAGCAGAAAGTATAAGAAGTCATCCGAATATTCATGGATATAATACAAAAACACTCAAATAATAAAATCTCATTATATGCCGACGACATATTATTATATATTACAAATTCGCAAATTAGCATACCAAATGTACTAAATTTAATAGAGGAATTTGGTTCTTTTTCAGGATATAGAATAAACTGGAACAGTCAACATGGATTTGTGCCTGGAAGGTCATGTTTGACAAACCTTCTTGAATTTTTTGAAGCGGTAACTAGGGAAATTGATGAGGGTAAAGCAGTGGATGTTGTCTATATGGATTTCAGTAAGGCCTTTGACAAGGTTCCCCATGGAAGGTTGGTTAAGAAGGTTCAATCTTTGGGTGTTAATGGCGGAGTAGCAAGATGGATTCAACAGTGGCTGAATGGGAGATGTCAGAGAGTAATGGTGGATGGCTGTTTGTCAGGTTGGAAGCCGGTGACCAGTGGGGTGCCTCATGGGATCTGTGTTGGGTCCACTGTTGTTTTGTCATGTACATCAATGATCTGGATGATGGGGTGGAAAATTGGATAAGTAAGTATGCAGATGATACTAAGATAGTGTGTTGTGGATAATGCAGTAGATTTTCAAAGTCTACAGAGAGATTTGGGCCATTTGGAAAAGTGGGCTGAAAGATGGCAAGATGGAGTTTAATGCTGATAAGTGTGAAGTGCTACATCTTGGCAGGACAAATCAAAATAGGACGTACATGGTAAATGTAGGGAATTGAGGAATGCTGTGGAACAGAGGGATCCGGAATAACTGTGCATAGTTCCCTGAAGGTGGAATCGCATGTAGATCAGGGGTAAAGAAAGCCTTTGGGTGTGCTGGCCTTTATAAATCAGAGCATTGAATATAGAGTAGGGAAGTAATGTTGAAATTGTACAAGGCATTGGTAAGACCAATTCTGGAGTATGGTGTACAATTTTTGGTCGCCTAGTTATAGGAAGGATGTCAACAAAATAGAGAGAGTACAGAGGAGATTTACTAGAATGTTGCCAGGGTTTTCCAGCAACTATGTTACAGAGAAAGGTTGAACAAGTTAGGGTCTTTATTCTTTGGAGCGCAGAAGGTTAAGGGGGACTTGATTGAGGTTTTTAAAATGATGAAAGGGATAGACAGAGTGGACGTGGATACGTTTTTCCCCATTGAGGGTAGGGAAGTTCAAACAATGGGCATGACATGAGAATTAAGGGACAGAGGTTTCGGGGTAACATGAGGGGGGAACTTCTTTACTCAGAGGGTGGTGGCTGTGTGGAATCAGCTTCCAGCAGAAGTGTTTTGGTGGAGGCAGGATCGATTTTAACATTTAAGAGTAAAGTGGATAGGTATATGGACGTGAAGAGAATGGAGGGGTATGGTCTGAGTGCAGGTAGATGGGACTAGGGGAAAACAAATGGTCGGCACGGACTGGAAGGGCCGAGAGGGCCTGTTTCCGTGCTGTAATTGTTATATGGTTATATGTTATATGGTTAAAAGCGAAATTATGACGATAAAACCTCAAGAGCCGACACATCTGTTGAAATTCCCTTTTAGAATTGCAACAGAAAAATGTAAGTATTTGCGCATCCAAATTACTAGGAAATATAAATCACTACTTAATGCAAACTAAATGCCTTTATAACTAAATTAGAAAGGGTCTGATTACATTTTGGAAAACACTGCCGATGTCCTTAAAATAGGCAGAATAAAAGCGATAAAAATGATCTTCTTACCACAAATACTGGTACCTTCAATCAATACCAATATATTTTACCAAAAAAAATATTTAAAAAACTAGATTCTGATATTATAAACTTCATATGGGATTATAAATCACACATAATTCAAAGAAAACACTTGCGTAATCTATAGAATCAGGGGGACTGACACTCCCTAACTTTATTGTATTACTATTGGGCAGTGAATATTAAAAATATAATCTACAGGTTGGACAGTTTTGTAAATTTTACATAGATAAAACTAATTCGAAAAACTAGACTGAATAAAATTTTTCAAATGTTTCCCCCATCTGTGATGAACATCTAAATCAAAATGCCACTATTGCACAAAAATGCATTTTTTGGAATTTTTACAAAACATTTACACAAAAATTGAACCCCAATACAGAATTGATTATCTTTGGGCAATGGAAGGGGAAGTAAACTAACTATATTCCAAGATGCTTTTATTAATTACGGTTAATAACAGCAAAAAAAATTATACTCAAAGTTTGGAAAAACGCAACCACGGCCAACATTCAAAATGTGGATTTCAAATATGTCGGAAACGCTACATCTTGAAGAAATGATTGCTCCTACTAGGCAAAGTAGACCAATTCTTAAAGATTTTGGTCTCCTTTTTATCAACTTTTTACAAGTAGATGGTGCAACATAACATAACCTTTGAAATTAAATGGTTTAGAACCGGTGATGGATGGCAAAACTACGAAATAGGTAGATCTCTCCTAATCTCTCTTTTCTCTACTTTCTTCCTCCTTTTTTTCAATCTTTTTAGCATCTCATCTCTGTCCTTTATTTCTTTTCCTATCTGTTCTACTCGCTTGTCTATCTATTCGACACTCTTTATTTCTTTTTTCTCTCACTGTTCTTTTATTATTAAATTAAAAATACAAAGCTGTACAAGAATGGAAATATGTATTTATGTATTAGGTACTCAAGTCCCACACTATTGTACTTATCTTTTAACAAAAAAAAAAAAAAAAATTAAAAAAGAACGGGTGTCAATGGTTATGAGGAGGAGGCAGGGAAATAGGATTAGCAGAGATCAGCCATGATTTGAATGGCGGAATAGACACGATGGCCGAGTGCCTAATTCTACTCCTATAACTTATGAACTTGAGAGCTGTGAAATGAAAAATAGTACTTTTATTCTGGTGGCTGCTTACCCAAGACAGTGCAGATGGAGATGAATTCGATGCGTAGGTCATTTTAGTTTGAGACATGACTATACATGGGGGAGGGCCATAGCATTTGATATCTTGAGGGTGGGAAATTGTGGAATATTGGACAGACGATGGCTAAGGGAATCTGTCCAAGAAGAATAGTTGATAACTGCATAGACCGACAAAGGACCGTGTTACAGGCGGGCAGGATGGAGCAGCTCCTATTTACCTCCAATCTTGTATTTTCCCTCCACTCGCATCGCTTCGCCATCACGGAAATGTAAGGTTTTAATTTATTAGTAAAGATTAAAGTATGTAACGAGTGTGACAAAAGTGTTTCGAGAGACATCTGGCTCTTACATTGATATTGGAGCAGGCAGTGAAACAATAGGGTGCATTCCTATAAAGGAGCTTGCTGGCAAGGCATTATGTTAAAGAAGGAACTGCAGATGCTGGAGAATGGAGGGTTACACAAAAAAAGCTGGAGAACTCAGCGGGTGCAGCAGCATCTAAGGAGCGAAGGAGATAGGCGACGTTTCGGGTCGAGACCCTTCCCCCCCCCTTCAGACTGGTCAGGATCAGGGAAACGAGAGATATAGACGGTGAAGTGGAAAGATAAAGAACAATGAATGAAAGATATGCAAAAAAGTATCGATGATAAAGGGAACATTGCCATTGTAAGCTGTTTGTAGTGTGAAAATGAGAAGCTAATGCGACTAGGGTGGGGGAGGGAGATAGAGATAGAGGGAATGCCAGGGCCCGAGGGCTGAGGGAGAGGTGGGAGGAGGGGAGGTTGGGGAGTGAAGGGACGTCCAGTCACTCTACACCTCCATCCCCCACCAGGACGGTCTCCAAAGCCCTCCGGTTCTTCCTCGACCAGAGGAGCAACCCATACCCCCATCCACTGAAACCCTCCTCCGCCTAGCGGAGTTGGTCCTTACCCTCAATAACTTCCTCTTTAGATTCCTCCCATTTCCACCAAACACAAGGCGTAGCTATGGCACACGCAAGGGCCCCAGCTACGCTTGCCTCTTTGTTGGGTACGTCTAACAATCTTTGTTCTCTCCGGCGTACCAGGGCCCCCATCCCCGACCTCTACCTCCTTACATCACCTCCTGCACCCCCCCACACACAACTGACTGACTTCATTCATTTCACCACCAACTTCAATCCGGCACTCAAATACACTTGTACCATTCCTTGACACTTCCCTACCATTCCTTGACCTCACCATCTCTATTGCAGGTGATACACTCCTGACCGACAACCACTACAAACCAACTGACTCCCACAGCTACCTGGACTACTCTTCCTCCACCCTGTTTCTGTAAGGACTCCATCCCCTATTCCCTTATTCCTCCGTCTACGCCGCATCTGCTCCCAGGATGAGGTGTTCCACACCAGGTCATCACTAATGGCCTCATCTTCAGGGATCGGGGATTCCCCTCCCCCACTATTGAAGAGGCTCGCACCAGGGTCTCCTCCATACCCGGAACACTGCCCTCTCTCCCCATTCCCCCCACTCGCAAACGGGGCGAGTCCCCCCTGGTCCTCACCTTTTCACCCCACCAGCCGGCAAATACAACACATAGTCCTCCGCCAGTTTCGCCCACCTCCAACGTGAACCCTTCACACGCCACATCTTCCATCTCCCCCCTGTCGGTCTGCCTTCCGCAAAGACCGCTCCCTCCGCAACTCCTTGTTAATTCTTCCCTCCCCTCCCGCTCTACCTACCCCTTCCCCGGGCAACCGCACGAAATGCAATACTTTGTCCCTTCACCTCCCCCCTCCACTCCTTTCAGGACCCAAGCAGTCCTTCCAGGTCCGACAGAGGTTCACCTGCACCTCCTCCAACCTCGCATCTACTGCATCTCTGCTGCTGCAGATGCCAGATGAACTATATCGGTGAGACCAAGCGGAGGCTTGGCGATCGTTTCGCCGAACACTCTCCGCTCGGTCCGCAAAAACCAACCCGACCTCCCGGTGGCTCATAACTCTTTCAACTCCCCTCCCATTCCGTATCCGACCTCTCGGTCCTGGGACTCCTCCACGGCCAGAGTGAGCAACACCGCAAGTTGGAGTGAACAGCACCTCATTTTCCGCGTTGGGAGTCTGCATCCTCTGGGCTGAACATTGGAATTTTCTCAATATCTGTTATCCCTTGCTGTCTCCTCCCCTCCCCCTCCCCACCTCTCCCTCAGCCCTCGGGTCCCTGGCATTCCCTCAATCTCTATCTCCTCCCCCACCCTATCGCACTAGCTTCTCATTTTCACACACAAACAGCTTCAATGCTTGTTGCCCTTTATGGTCGGCACGGACTGGAAGGGGCCCGAGAGGGCCTGTCTCCGGCTGTTAATTGTTTAATGGTTGTTATATTATCGATACTTTTTTGCATATCTTCATTCATTGTTCTTTGATTCTCTCCACATCACCGCTATATCTCTCGTTTTCCCTGACCAGTCTGAAGAAGGGTCCTTCGACCCGAAACGGTCGCCTATCTCCTTCGCTCCTTAGATGCTGCTGCAACCCGCTTAGATTCTCCAGCTTTTTGTGTAACCCATGCTGCAAGGCATTTCGGCTTCCAGGGAGCAGGAGTGAATATACAGTGCATCGTCAGGAATGATTCCCGCACGGGACGTTTGAGGTGCTACTTCCGGCTTGGTTGTTTAAACCCACTACAGTCTGGTTTGGGGAGTATTCCATACCCCCCCGCCCGCCCGCGACAAGAACACTGTGTATTCCACATCCCCCCCTGCAACACTGTGTATTCCAACATCCACCCCGCCCGCGCCATGACAACGGTCAATAACCCACTCCTCCGCACAAGACACTGTCTAATAGTAAGTACAGGAGAATTACCAGATTTGAATCGTTATTTTATGAGTTATGAGAGATTAACGGTGAAGAAGGCCGTCCCACGCATGTGCGTCACTCTTCAAAGCAAGCGTGTGAAGTCACAGAAAAACGTTATTGAATTAACATAGTAAGATTATAGATGACTAGAACTACCAGATGATCATTAAGTTATAGGTAGGTAATGGAGGGCACTAATCCCTCATCGTAACACCTCATAAAATAACGATCAAACTTCAAACTGGTAAGGTTCTCGTTTAATCTTACTCTTTTACTTCAGAGTCCACGTGAGTGACTACGTGAAGGACCTTAAAGGTCTGATTTCATGCTGAGGAACGAGTCCACGCATCACAAGCAGGAATCAATTTGATCAGACTGAGTCTTCGAAAAATGAATGCATTCAAAACATGACATGTTTTAACATACTAATGCTTTAAAGACAGGAAGAAAATAAACAGTGGACCCCTCTCACACCAGGGAAACTTGGTGAAACATAGCTTAAAACAGAAATCTGCAAAAATCCCGGATCTGGCGATAGCTTATTTATAAGAGCTCTGGTACTCCTCGTCATTTGCCATCCTGCTACCGCCAGATTTAGTCAAGAGGTACATCCATATCCATTGCGGCTGATGTCGATGCAGCCCTGGTGGAATGAGTTTAAAATATCAGTTCCACTCCTGCAAATATGCCAGATCCTGTTTAATCCCATCTAGAGATGGTCCTGCACCATAACCTGGTTTGTGAGGTTTGGGTAGCTGACAAAGATGGAGAATTCCGAGCCTCTCAAGCTATTGGTGACCTTATTGTATTGGGTTATAGATGATACTACACACACTCGAGGATCTGAGTGGTATGCCATAAAACCCATTTGAGCCCCTGTACCCCGTGCCTCCTCTGCTTGATGAGATCCCAAACCCAAAAGGTGATATTATTGCAGGTAAAACCCAACTGTTCCAGTCTGAGTTTTATGTAGCGTCTGGACCCAATTTGTGCTGAGCCAGGGCATGAGCATGACTACTTTCAATGTCCAGGTGGTGTAGGGAACAGAGATTGAAACTGGTGCCCACTAATGGAGCAGCAATGAGGATCCACGCTGACTTCCCATATGTTTGTGTGCCTTGTCTAGGTGGATCGGAGTTAAAGATGCCCTTCATAAGGGCGATCGCTGCAGTGATGACATCAAGTACGCTCTGAAAGCCAACCCCCCAGGAACGGTCTCCTCAGAATCTGCAAACCATCAAATTTATACGGTCATGAGAGGGTGGCTTTTCCCCTGTCACTGGTGTACCACAGCATTTCTGCTCTTGGGCAAGCCCTAAAAGC
>CM069164.1:537553-677101 GCA_035221665.1 Okamejei kenojei
GGAATATGATAATAGAAAAAAATTTGGGGGGGTTTTTAATCTCATACTCCTAACCATTATATCCCGTTAACATGTTATACTTTCTACCCCAGACCATCCTGTTCCCAATACTGGTCCCGTAGTATGAGATATTCTTCTGGGGGCCATTTCATCCATGCGTTCCCATTTCTCCCAAAAGTCTATTTTCCTCTTTTTTCCGATATAGTTCATCAAATACAGGTTTTTTTTTTTTTTTTTTTTTTTTTTTTTTTTTTTTTTTTTTTTTATTTTTATTTTTTTTTTTTTTTTTTATTTTTTTATTTTTTTTTATTTTTAATTATATTTTTTATTTATATTTATTTATAATATATTATTAATTATATATATAAAATTAATTATATTACAAAAAAATAAAAAAATAAAAAAAAAAAAAAAAAAAAAAAAAAAAAAAAAAAAAAAAAAAAAAAAAAAAAAAAAAAATAAAAAAAAAAAAAAAAAAAAAAAAAAAAAAAAAAAAAAAAAAAAAAAATAAAAAAAAAAAAAAAAAAAAAAAAAATAAAAAAAAAAAAAAAAAAAAAAAAAAACAACAAAAAAAAAAACAAAAAAAAAAAAAAAAAAAAAAAAAAAAAAAAAAAAAACAAAAAAAAAAAAAAAAAAAACAACAAAAAAAAAAAAACAGAACAAAAAAAAAAAAAAAAAAAAAAAAAAAAAAAACAAAAAAAAAACAAAAAAACAAAAAAAAAAAAAAAAAAAAAAAAAAAAAAGAACAAAAAAAAAAAAAAAAACAAAAAAAAAAAAAAAAAAAAAAAAAAAACACACAAAACAAAAAAAAAAAAAAAAAAAAAAACAAAAAAAAAAAAACAACCAACAAAAACAACAAAAAAAAAAAATAAAAAACAATGAAACAAAAAAAAAAACAAAAAAAAAAAAAAACACAAAAATAAAAAAAAAAAAAAAAAAAAAAAAAAAAAAAAAAAAAAAAAAAAAAAAAAAAAAAAAAAAAAAAAAAAAAAAAAAAAAACAAAAAAAAAACACAAAATACCCAAAAAAAAACCACCTCCTCCGATATAGTCCATCAAATAAAGGTGGTTACAAACGACCGCCTAGTGGGGTGAACAGTTTAATCCAGTTTGTAAACCCAGTCCCAATAAAACAAGTCCCACCCAATTACATCGGTACCCACCGATATGCCATGAATCCGCTTATCCATAACAGTCGCTTCAGGGCCGGTCCACTAGAGCAACCTTGTTCCATATATCTCGCAATACTGGGATCCCCTGATAACGGGTTATTCCTCGGTGCAGATTCCATAGTCCCCAGGCCGATTCCACTCCATCGATCTCCCATCCGGATAGCGCAAGTTTTTCCCCATATTTCCTTAGTTAGATACCATTTTAGGCTCACTCTGGCCACCACACCGGGACTGATTGGCTCCCCCCCCACTGGGTGACGATGCCTGGGCAGAGGCTTGCTGACTACTCGGACGGCATCTTTTTCCCAGGCCTAGCGATACACTCAGGTCTCGAAAACCGGAGCAGCCTGCCAGGACCCCTACCTGGGATCTCGTCCTTGTCCAACTGTCAGGTTTCCAACCCCATCAGTCCCTACACAACAATGGATCCCCTTCCACGGGCCAACGGAATTCATCAGTGGTCCTCCGCAGACCCAACAGTTAGTCCACCACAGGATTCCAGACCTATCCGGAGGGCCAAGTCCCACAAACAGGTTTTTTCTCCTTCAGGGATCTCGATCGTGTGCTTCCTTTATTTCTTCGACATACTGGGCCACTTTGAGCTGAGTTGCAGGGAGGGGAGGCTTAGTGACTACAATCCTCTGTTACCCTCTTTTATTACTTTTCCTCCTTCGTCTTAATTCTATTTGCCCTACTTTAACGATCTGAGAAAGGGAAAACAACTGTACACCAAACACCCATCTCTCCTCCCCCTTGGGTCAGTAACGGCCCAAACATCCCTATATACCCCCTATTGCCTGCCATCAAATACTCCTTTTCTTCCCCCTCTTTTACAAATGGTTCTAATCTTCCGGTCATGGCATAACTTTGTTCACATGGGAATATAGGTAAATGATCCTGTTGTCCGCCACTCTGTATTGGATAGGAATGAATAAAATTTATCATAATTATTAATACCTTTTACCACAATTACATACAAAAGCAAACAATACCACGACTGCTCCTTTCATACTGTCAGTTATACATTCAATGCTTTTTTAATTTACTGTTAGGGTTTGGCTTCCTGGCTTCACCAGCCACTGTTCCTCCTTCAGCAGGAACGGGTTGGGATCGACGGGTTCCTTTAACCCGGATCGCGGGGTCCACCCTTTTTCTTTTTGTTTCGTATTGCTGTCTCGGTTGTCAGTAATACTAGGTACGGTCCGGTCCACCTGGGCTGGAGTTTCTCCTCCTTCCAATTCTTGACCAGTACCCAGTCGCCGCCTTTACAGCATGTATAGGAAGTCGAGTGGTGGGCTTTGAGCCATATTCCCTTTAGCTTTTAATCTGTACGGGACGAGACACTGCATAAATAGTTCCTCAAGAACACATCACCTCCTCAAAGGTTGTGTGCCTTCACCTTCCCAAAATAAGGCAATCCACACAACATTCATAGGGGACACCCGCAATATCCTTTCGTGTGCCGTCCCGTATTCGCAATAAAGCAATTGGTAGACATTTAGTCCAGGGTAACCCTGTCTTCCTCCTTTAATTTAGTTATCTGAATTTTTAGAGTGGCTTCATCCGCTCCACTCTTCCCTCCCCGAACTCTGGGGGTGCCATGGAGTATGCAGCTTTCCATTTATTCCCAAGCGTGACAAATTATAGGTGCAACCTTGGAACAAAATTTGTTTCCCTCGCTCTTGATCTGGATTCAATTACTCCATACGCGTGGGATGATATGTTTCCAGCATATCTTAGGACTGCCTGGGCAATGGCATTATCGTGGAAATGCCTCTACCCACCTGGTGCAGGTGATCCACTATAACCAGAAGATAGTTCCACTGCTGTCTTTTGGTACTTCGTGAAGTCTACCTGTATTCTCTGAAGGGTCTAAATGGCGGGGAATGTTGTCCTTCCCCTGGGACTGCTCTCATTACCTTCCTTATTCACCCTTTGACACACACCACAACTAGACACCGCCTGCTTGGCTAAAGTATAAAAGCCTCAACAGGCATAAGTCCGTATATCGTTCGCACAGAGCCTGAGCTCCCCAGTGCGATTGCGAATGTAGTTGTTTAATCAACTCCCTCGTCAACCCTTTAAGTAATTATTTGTTTTCGTCCGGTCGTCCACCAACTTCCCGTCCGTGGGAGCTCCGGGCACCCCACTAATTCATTTATCTTCCTCCTCTCCCGCGAGAAATACAGGTATCTTCTCTATTCTCTCTAGCTTCCAGCGGAATTCCTCTCTGGTGCCTGCTACATGGACACCATATCATTCTGCAAATTTAGTGCTCCAAAGCTTTTCATTAACGCTCATAGCCAACTCGTTCCCTCAAGCTGTAATCATCCCTCTTTTCTTTCCCAGATTTTCCCAAAGGTGTGTTCACCTCGTCCCCATTACTACCCGCTTCCCCTTTCCTGGTCTCCCTGAGCACCCGGCCTTCTATCACCTTCGATTCCCCCCTTCTGTCTCCTTGCTGTACAGCTTGCAACATCATTTTTGCCTTTCCCCTTCTGCTTCACCTCATCCAGTCCTTACATATACCTTTTGAGCCTCTGTTAACAATTGATTCAATGGTTTTGCATTCCAATCTTCCAATTTTTTTCCAATTTCTTTCTAATATCTGGCCATGATTTTGTTACAAAATTAACCTTTAGCAACTGCTGACCTGCGTCTGAATCAGGGTCTATCCCCGAATACTGCTGGACCATTCCTCCTTAACCTTTTAAGAAACACTGTCGGAGGTTCGTCCTTGTTCTGCGGCTGATTTCTTCGCAAAACCCGTTCGAAATTCTGTCCCCCTTGGAATGGCTTCTCTGATTCCCTTGATTATTATCTCCCTGAATCTCTCATACTTCTTCTGTTTGGTTACTCCAATCCGGGCGCAGAAATGGGATATTTTACTGCACCCACTTGAGCCTGTAACCCCTTTCTCCTGCCTGTCTGACCATCTGTCTTTCTTCTGAAGTAAACAAACTTCCCCTTATTGACATCATTGTCTGCCAACTCCTTTTTTTTTTCCTGGGTCCCCATTAATTTATTACCCTTCTCCAACCAGAATGTTTATCTAAACAAACCATAAAAGCTGCTTGTTGTTTCAGCAATTAACTTATTTCTAATTTTGATTCAAACCATTCTCCCTACAATTCCCAAATTAAAATTCCTAGTTTAAATACATACGACTAACAATTTTCCAAATTAACTTTACTGAAAAGAAATCTATACAAGCCAAGCAACCTACATTTTCCAACTTCCCCTTTTTAAGTTGCGATGATACAAAGCGTGGTCCGATACCTTACAATAACCTCCCCCATTGCTTACAATTTCTTAACGAAACACACACACATACCCTTACAACATGTGGCCCACAGCAAACAAACCTATCACATATACAAACTTCCTCATTCATAACAAAACCGTTTTTACACACACATCACATTAGTTCCATTCTTACTTCAATGAGATTGTTTGAAACAACTCAATATTTTTCATAAAAACATTTTTGGCCCTAGGAACTGATCTATTTGTTCAGGCCAGTCCCAAGGGTGCCCTTCCAATAAACTTTTCATCTCCTTTTTAAATTGGGTTTCCAGCACTGGGGCATATTCCTTTTCTATTTGATTCGGCGTTTGTCTTTTCATTCACAAAAACATTCAACGCCTGACCTAACCAGTCCTCATTTGAACCCAACCGCGCCACCACCCTGCGCTCCCTCGAATAGGCTCCTTTGGCCACTCAAAGTAACAAAACTTTATCATAGTTTCCTTACTCTTACCCCCGGGTGTTCCCTTCACCCCATCCAACATTCGCCCCAACGGACTATCGGCGGAATGTTAGGCTCCATATCAGTATGAGTCCTCATCCATGTTCCCCCGGACCCTTGCTTTTCCCGTTCCGGTTTCCCATTGGCTCGTCGGACTATCCCGTCCGACAGACCCCGGTCACCCAGGCAATACTTAATAGTTGTTTTTTTCTTACCTGGGTCCTGTGCACAAGCATCGCTCGACCGTCCGTACTTATTTACCTTACAACCCCCTCTTGCTTCCCGAGTCTTTTCAACCGAATATCACTTGCTTCAACTGCTGATGGCAAGCAAGGAGATCAGAGACTGCTGAAATCAGCAGGGTGCACCTTCCCCTCCTTCTTTGCCTCCACCAAGCAGCCGAGTGCGATCGCGGACGAGCCCCCCCAATTTGTGAGATACGCTTTGTGCTCACAATTAATGCTCAAAGACTAAATCTTTGGAAAAAGAGTTCTTTATTCCTCTCGACTCTGCAGCAGACCCAGGTGCCTCTCCAAATCGAGACACCCTGAAGCCAAAGAAGTCATCCCCCGTTATACACAGAAATTTTACATTCAACCTCCCCTCTGGACCCATCTCCAATCAGGGTCTGAGGTGCACAATCTGTAGGTACATCCACCGTACATCCCCTCGCACCTCCCATATCATACATCGCAATGTTCAAACATGTTTCATGGTAATGAGCAGTTTCTTGACCAGGGGTGTGTTGTAATATTCATTTATTCTAATTAAGCATGCTCAGTTGCTCAGGAACCTACCCTAGCTCACCTCCTAGTGAACCCTCTCAGTTCTCTCCTATATCCAGTACTAAAGCTAAGCCTATAGTGACCAAGGGTCCCATCTAGATCACTCCCTATTGGGTCCACTGATATGGATCTCTCTACATCACTCCTTTCTACTGCTATACAATGCTATTACTCAAGGACTCAAGGATGGGTCGGCAAACGTTCAGACACAGTCTGTGTCGAATCCTCTCTCCAGCCCCTCTCAGTTATCGAATTCTCTTTAAAACTCCTTACTTTAATGGGTTTAATCAATTTATCCCTCACATACCTGTCGCTGCAGCGGAGGAGAGGATGGTGGTTGCAAGGAGACCCCAACCGCCACCCCCCTTTGGCGGCGGCACTTTGCGTTGGACAGGGACGGCCAAGGCAGTGGGGCATGTTGTCCGATGAGCGCGACCTTCTTTCCTCCCCCCCCCCCCTCTCCCTCTGTCTCTCTCCCTCGATTGTACACCCCACTCCACCCGTCTATCCTGGACCCCTCCCTCTCCATCCCGCACTGATCCCCATTCCCTCCTCTATTCAGTCCTCACTGACAATTCCCTGTGCTTCCCTCCTCATCTACCCCATCCCAACTCCGCCCAATCTATTCATCATCCTACCCACCTCACATTGATTCTCCTGCCACCCTCCCCCCCACCCCCCAATCCATACTACACTGGTCCCCCTATTCATCCTGGACTGACCCGCCTTCCCTCCATCCTGCACTTTCTTCCCCCCCATTCATACTGCACTGAACCACCCATTCATCCCGTACTGACCCACCCACCATTTACCCGGCACCAATCCCCCCAATCCATCCTGTAGTGATCTGCCCATTCATATTTTACTGATCTCCCATTCACCCTGTACTGATCCCATCATGCATCCTGCACTGATCCCATCATGCATCCTGTACTGATCCCCTCATGCATCCTGTACTGATCCCCCATTCATCCTATATTATCCCCGCATTCATCCTGTAGTGATCCCCCCATTCATCCTGCATAGACCCTCTGATCCACACTGTCCTGACCCCCCCCATTCATCCTGCACTGATCCCCCCCCACCCATCCTGTACTGACCCCCCATTCAAGAAGAAAGGGGGGAACAGTCTGAAGAAGGGTCTTGACTTAGTTCCTTAAATTTACTTAGCTCCATAGATGCTCTCACATGCTGAATTTCTCCAGTATTTTTGTCTACCCACATTCATCCTGTACTGAACCCCCATCCATCCTATACTGATACCCCTCCCCATCCATCCCGTACTGATTCCCCCATTCAACACCACTGACATCCCCTTGCTCTCCCCTCACAATTTTACATACTCCAACCAACACGTACTAATTCACCTGCCTCAATCCATCCATTCCGCACCGATTGCCTTCTCAACCCGCCCCCCCCCCCCCCCCCCCCCCCCCCCCCCCCCCCCCCCCCCCAGCCATCTATCCACCCCGCACTGATTCACACCCCCTCTGACCCTATTGTGCTTCATGGTCTTCAGAGCAAACATTAATTATGTTTGATAACGAAATGTAATCAAATGTGTTTTAATTCCCAAAGGTATTATTTGTTTTGACACCTTTAAACATATTACCAAAAGAACATTTGCTGCAGTTATGTCCTTTGGCCATCTCTTGTCAGTTAATGTAATGTTTAACCTGTCAGATGGGTATAGTCGGTTTTAACAGCTATTTCATAAAATGCCTTTAGAAATGTGCTTGTAACCTGTATATTTTATTATGGAAAAATTATGTGGGAAGCTAGAGTGTTTCTGTGCCAATAGCAATAACGACCCATGCTATGGCCATATCATGGTAATTTTCTGTCCTTCACAGAAAACACTCTTGCAGCAATCTGTAATGTGTATGGTTAAGCATATATGTTACCATGGTCCAGGATTTATTGACACAGGTTGATCATATGCTGAATAATCCAACCACATTTTTTGTTTGGAAGTGGAAAGAACTAATAGAAATTGCATGAATTGCAATGTGTAAAAAGAGTTGACATATTGTATTATAATGTTGCTGCATATCATTGTGGTATATATCATGTCTTGATTGGTGAATACGTTTAGTTTGTGAGTTATTTGAAGCAGAAATAATATGTGAATGTAGACAAAAGTGCTGGAGAAACTCAGCGGATGCGGCAGCATCTATGGAGCGAAGAAAATAGGCAACGTTTCGGGCCAAAACCCTTCTTCAGACTGATGGGTTTCGGCCTGAAAAGTTGCCTATTTCCTTCGCTCCATAGATGCTGCTGCACCCGCTGAGTTTCTCCAGCACTTTTGTCTATCTTTGATTTTCTAGCATCCGCAGTTCCTTCTTAAAAATAATATGTGAATGCTTCATTGAGCATAATTCCGACTGGTAACTACGCACTTCATCCGAGCACATTATCGCATGTGTCATGCAAACCATCTTCAATGACCACCTAAACTGTCATTTGGCAACCTAAAAAGCTGTCAAGATTGCCCGGCTGCCAACAGGGAAAAAAGTTAAGCGAGAGCCCTGCTAAACTGAGTCAACAATTACACTTATAGTTAAAAAAGGATAAGGAATCTAGAAGACCCAGGCTCATATAGAGCCATAGCACATTAAATACAGATCAAAAAATATTAGCAAAGACCCTAGCAAGAATGAGTAAATATGTTAGCAAACTAATAAACCCAGACCAAACAGGGTTTATACCAAAGAGATACTCATTTAACAATTTGAGACGGCTGTTTAATATAATGTACTCACATAATACTGAAGAAGACCGAGCAATTACTTCTTTGGATGCAGAAAAAGCTTTTGATCAAGTAGTTTGGCAATATTTATTCAAAGTATCGAAAAAATTTAACACGGGAGATAATTTTATCTCATACGATAAGCCAACGGCTAGAATACTGACTGATAATATATTATCCCCGAAATTCCAATTAGCAAGGGGCAATAGGCACTGATGCTCACTATCGCCCCTGCTATTTGCACTAGTGATAGAGCCTTTAGCAGAAAGTATAAGAAGTCATCCGAATATTCATGGATATAATACAAAACACTCAAATAATAAAATCTCATTATATGCCGACGACATATTATTATATATTACAAATTCGCAAATTAGCATACCAAATGTACTAAATTTAATAGAGGAATTTGGTTCTTTTTCAGGATATAGAATAAACTGGAACAGTCAACATGGATTTGTGCCTGGAAGGTCATGTTTGACAAACCTTCTTGAATTTTTTGAAGCGGTAACTAGGGAAATTGATGAGGGTAAAGCAGTGGATGTTGTCTATATGGATTTCAGTAAGGCCTTTGACAAGGTTCCCCATGGAAGGTTGGTTAAGAAGGTTCAATCTTTGGGTGTTAATGGCGGAGTAGCAAGATGGATTCAACAGTGGCTGAAATGGGAGATGTCAGAGAGTAATGGTGGATGGCTGTTTGTCAGGTTGGAAGCCGGTGACCAGTGGGGTGCCTCAGGGATCTGTGTTGGGTCCACTGTTGTTTGTCATGTACATCAATGATCTGGATGATGGGGTGGAAAATTGGATAAGTAAGTATGCAGATGATACTAAGATAGGTGGTGTTGTGGATAATGCAGTAGATTTTCAAAGTCTACAGAGAGATTTGGGCCATTTGGAAAAGTGGGCTGAAAGATGGCAGATGGAGTTTAATGCTGATAAGTGTGAAGTGCTACATCTTGGCAGGACAAATCAAAATAGGACGTACATGGTAAATGGTAGGGAATTGAGGAATGCTGTGGAACAGAGGGATCCGGGAATAACTGTGCATAGTTCCCTGAAGGTGGAATCGCATGTAGATAGGGTGGTAAAGAAAGCCTTTGGTGTGCTGGCCTTTATAAATCAGAGCATTGAATATAGGAGTAGGGAAGTAATGTTGAAATTGTACAAGGCATTGGTAAGACCAATTCTGGAGTATGGTGTACAATTTTGGTCGCCTAGTTATAGGAAGGATGTCAACAAAATAGAGAGAGTACAGAGGAGATTTACTAGAATGTTGCCAGGGTTCCAGCAACTATGTTACAGAGAAAGGTTGAACAAGTTAGGTCTTTATTCTTTGGAGCGCAGAAGGTTAAGGGGGGACTTGATTGAGGTTTTTAAAATGATGAAAGGGATAGACAGAGTGGACGTGGATACGTTTTTCCCATTGAGGGTAGGGAAGTTTCAAACAAGTGGGCATGACATGAGAATTAAGGGACAGAGGTTTCGGGGTAACATGAGGGGGAACTTCTTTACTCAGAGGGTGGTGGCTGTGTGGAATCAGCTTCCAGCAGAAGTGGTGGAGGCAGGATCGATTTTAACATTTAAGAGTAAAGTGGATAGGTATATGGACGTGAAGAGAATGGAGGGGTATGGTCTGAGTGCAGGTAGATGGGACTAGGGGAAAACAAATGGTCGGCACGGACTGGAAGGGCCGAGAGGGCCTGTTTCCGTGCTGTAATTGTTATATGGTTATATGTTATATGGTTAAAAGCGAAATTATGACGATAAAACCTCAAGAGCCGACACATCTGTTGAAATTCCCTTTTAGAATTGCAACAGAAAAATGTAAGTATTTGCGCATCCAAATTACTAGGAAATATAAATCACTACTTAATGCAAACTAAATGCCTTTATTAACTAAATTAAAGGGGCTGATTACATTTTGGAAAACACTGCCGATGTCCTTAATAGGCAGAATAAAAGCGATAAAAATGATCTTCTTACCACAAATACTGTACCTTCAATCAATACCAATATATTTACCAAAAAAAATATTTAAAAAACTAGATTCTGATATTATAAACTTCATATGGGATTATAAATCACACATAATTCAAAGAAAACACTTGCGTAAATCTATAGAATCAGGGGGACTGACACTCCCTAACTTATTGTATTACTATTGGGCAGTGAATATTAAAAATATAATCTACAGGTTGGACAGTTTTGTAAATTTTACATAGATTATACTATTCGAAAACTAGACTGAATAAAATTTTTTCAAATGTTTCCCCCATCTGTGATGAACATCTAACTCAAAATGCCACTATTGCACAAAAATGCATTTTTTGGAATTTTTACAAAACTATTTTACACAAAATTGAACCCCAATACAGAATTGATTATCTTTGGATCAATGGAAGAGGGAAGTAAACTAACTATATTCCAAGATGCTTTTATTAATTACGGTTTAATAACAGCAAAAAAAATTATACTCAAAGTTTGGAAAAACGCAACCACGCCAACATTCAAAATGTGGATTTCAAATATGTCGGAAACGCTACATCTTGAAGAAATGATTGCTCCTACTAGGCAAAGTAGACCAATTCTTAAAGATTTGGTCTCCTTTTATCAACTTTTTACAAGTAGATGGTGCAACATAACATAACCTTTGAAATTAAATGGTTTAGAACCGGGTGATGGATGGGCAAAACTACGAAATAGGTAGATCTCTCCTAATCTCTCTTTTCTCTACTTTCTCCTTTTTTTTCAATCTTTTTAGCATCTCATCTCTGTCCTTTATTTCTTTTCCTATCTGTTTCTACTCGCTTGTCTATCTATTCCGACACTCTTTATTTCTTTTTTCTCTCACTGTTCTTTTATTATTAAATTAAAATACAAAGCTGTACAAGAATGGAAATATGTATTTATGTATTAGGTACTCAAGTCCCACACTATTGTACTTACTTTTAACAAAAAAAAAAAAAAAATTAAAAAAGAACGGGTGTCAATGGTTATGAGGAGGAGGCAGGGAAATAGGATTAGCAGAGATCAGCCATGATTGAATGGCGGAATAGACACGATGGGCCGAGTGGCCTAATTCTACTCCTATAACTTATGAACTTGAGAGCTGGTGAAATGAAAATAGTACTTTATTCTGGTGGCTGCTTACCCAAGACAGTGCAGATGGAGATGAATTCGATGCGTAGGTCATTTTAGTTTGAGACATGACTATACATGGGGGAGGCCATAGCATTTGATATCTTGAGGGTGGAAATTGTGGAATATTGGACAGACGATGGCTAAGGGAATCTGTCAAGAAGAATAGTTGATAACTGCATAGACCGACAAAGACCGTGTTGACAGGCGGGCAGGATGGAGCAGCTCCTATTTACCTCCAATCTTGTATTTTCCCTCCACTCGCATCGCTTCGCCATCACGGAAATGTAAGGTTTTATTTATTAGTAAAGATTAAAGTATGTAACGAGTGTCAAAAGTGTTTCGAGAGACATCTGGCTCTTTACATTGATATTGGAGCAGGCAGTGAACAATAGGGTGCATTCCTATAAAGGAGCTTGCTGGCAAGGCATTATGTTAAAGAAGGAACTGCAGATGCTGGAGAATGGAGGGTTACACAAAAAGCTGGAGAAACTCAGCGGGTGCAGCAGCATCTAAGGAGCGAAGGAGATAGGCGACGTTTCGGGTCGAGACCCTTCTTCAGACTGGTCAGGGATCAGGGAAACGAGAGATATAGACGGTGATGTGGAAAGATAAAGAACAATGAATGAAAGATATGCAAAAAAGTATCGATGATAAAGGGAACAAGCCATTGTAAGCTGTTTGTAGTGTGAAAATGAGAAGCTAGTGCGACTAGGGTGGGGGAGGGAGATAGAGATAGAGGGAATGCCAGGGCCCGAGGGCTGAGGGAGAGGTGGGGAGGAGGGGAGGTGGGGAGTGACGTCCAGTCACTCTACACCTCCATCCCCCACCAGGACGGTCTCAAAGCCCTCCGGTTCTTCCTCGACCAGAGGAGCAACCCATACCCATCCACTGACACCCTCCTCCGCCTAGCGGAGTTGGTCCTTACCCTCAATAACTTCTCTTTAGATTCCTCCCATTTCCTCCAAACACAAGGCGTAGCTATGGGCACACGCATGGGCCCCAGCTACGCTTGCCTCTTTGTTGGGTACGTCGAACAATCTTTGTTCTCGGCGTACCAGGGCCCCATCCCCGACCTCTACCTCCGTTACATCACCTCCTGCACCCACACACAACTGACTGACTTCATTCATTTCACCACCAACTTCCATCCGGCACTCAAATACACTTGGACCATTTCCGACACTTCCCTACCATTCCTTGACCTCACCATCTCTATTGCAGGTGATACACTCCTGACCGACAACCACTACAAACCAACTGACTCCCACAGCTACCTGGACTACTCTTCCTCCCACCCTGTTTCCTGTAAGGACTCCATCCCCTATTCCCAATTCCTCCGTCTACGCCGCATCTGCTCCCAGGATGAGGTGTTCCACACCAGGTCATCACAAATGGCCTCATTCTTCAGGGAACGGGGATTCCCCTCCCCCACTATTGATGAGGCTCGCACCAGGGTCTCCTCCATACCCCGCAACACTGCCCTCTCTCCCCATTCCCCCACTCGCAAACGGGGGGCAGAGTCCCCCTGGTCCTCACCTTTCACCCCACCAGCCGGCAAATACAACACATAGTCCTCCGCCAGTTTCGCCACCTCCAACGTGACCCTTCCACCCGCCACATCTTCCCATCTCCCCCCTGTCTGCCTTCCGCAAAGACCGCTCCCTCCGCAACTCCCTTGTTAATTCTTCCCTCCCCTCCCGCTCTACCCCTTCCCCGGGCAACCGCACGAAATGCAATACTTGTCCCTTCACCTCCCCCCTCCACTCCTTTCAGGGACCCAAGCAGTCCTTCCAGGTCCGACAGAGGTTCACCTGCACCTCCTCCAACCTCATCTACTGCATCTGCTGCTCCAGATGCCAGATGAACTATATCGGTGAGACCAAGCGGAGGCTTGGCGATCGTTTCGCCGAACACCTCCGCTCGGTCCGCAAAAACCAACCCGACCTCCCGGTGGCTCAGAACTTCAACTCCCCCTCCCATTCCGTATCCGACCTCTCGGTCCTGGGACTCCTCCACGGCCAGAGTGAGCAACACCGCAAGTTGGAGGAACAGCACCTCATATTCCGCTTGGGGAGTCTGCATCCTCTGGGCTTGAACATTGAATTTTCTCAATTCTGTTAACCCTTGCTGTCTCCTCCCCCTCCCCACCTCTCCCTCAGCCCTCGGGCCCTGGCATTCCCTCTATCTCTATCTCCCTCCCCCACCCTAGTCGCACTAGCTTCTCATTTTCACACCACAAACAGCTTACAATGGCTTGTTCCCTTTATGGTCGGCACGGACTGGAAGGGCCGAGAGGGCCTGTCTCCGTGCTGTAATTGTTATATGGTTGTTATATTATCGATACTTTTTTGCATATCTTTCATTCATTGTTCTTTATCTCTCCACATCACCGTCTATATCTCTCGTTTCCCTGACCAGTCTGAAGAAGGGTCTCGACCCGAAACGTCGCCTATCTCCTTCGCTCCTTAGATGCTGCTGCACCCGCTTAGTTTCTCCAGCTTTTTGTGTAACCCTTGCTGGCAAGGCATTTCGGCTTCAGGGAGCAGGAGTGAATATACCAGTGCTTCGCAGGAAGGATCCCGCACGGGCGTTTGAGGTGCTACTTCCGGCTTGGTTTAAACCCACTACAGTCTGAGTTGGGGAGTATTCCATATCCCCCGCCCGCCCGCGACACTGTGTATTCCACATCCCCCGCCTGCAACACTGTGTATTCCACATCCCCCGCCCGCCCATGACACGGTCTAACCCACATCCTCCGCACAAGACACTGTCTAATAGTAAGATTAAATGAGAATTTACCAGTTTGATCGTTATTTTATGAGTTAATGAGAGATTACGTGAAGAAGGCCGTCCCCACGCATGTGCGTCAATCTTCAAAGCAGCGGTGTGAAGTCACAGAAAAACGTTATTGAATTAACATAGTAAGATTATAGATGACTAGAACTACCAGATGATCATTATGTTATGAGGGTAGGGAATGGAGGGCACATAATCCCTCATCGTAACTCCTCATAAAATAACGATCAAACTTCAAACTGGTAAGTTCTCGTTTAATCTTACTATTTTACTTCAGAGTCACGTGAGTGACTACGTGAAGACCTTAAAGGTCTGTGATTTCATGCTGAGGAACGAGTCCACGCATCACAGCTGCATCAATTGATCAGGACGAGTTCGAAAAATGAATGCATTCAAAACATGACATGTTTAACAATACTAATGCTTTAATGACAAGAAAGAAAATAAACAGTGACCCCTCTCACCCAGGGGGAAACTGTGAAACATAGCTTAAAACAGAATCTGCAAAAATCCCGGATCTGGCGATAGGCTTATTATAAGAGCTCTGGTACGTCCTCTCATTTGACCATCCTGCAACCGCCAGAATTTAGTCAAGAGGTACATCCATATCCATTGCGGCTGATGTCGATGCAGCCCTGGTGGAATGAGGTTTAAAAATATCAGTGTCCACTCCTGCATATGCCAGAACCTGTTTAATCCATCTAGAGATGGTCTGCACCATAACCTGTTTGTGAGGTTTGGTGTAGCTGACAAAGAAGGAGAATTCCGAGCCTCTCAAGCTATTGGTGACCTTAATGTATTGGGTTATAGATGATACTACACACACTCGTGGATCTGAGGGGTATGCCATAAAACTCCATTTGAGCCCCTGTACCCCTGGCCTCTCTGCTTGATGAGATCCCAAACCCAAAAGGTGATATTATTGCAGGTAAAACCCATACTGTCCAGTCTGAGTTTATGTAGCGTCTGGACCCATTGTGCTGAGGCCAGGGCCATGAGCATGACTACTTTCAATGTCAGGTGGTGTAGGGACAGAGATGAAACTGGTGCCCACTAATGGAGCAGCATGAGGACCACGCTGACTTCCCATATGTTTGTGTGCCTTGGTCTAGGTGGAGCGGAGTTAAAGATGCCCTTCATAAGGGCGCATCGCTGCAGTGATGACATCAATGGTACGCTCTGAAAGCCTGAGCCCCAGGAACGGTCTCCTCAGAATCTGCAAACCAACAAATTTATACGGTCATGAAGAGGGTGGCTTTCCCCTGTCACTGGGTGTACCAGCAGATTTCTGCTCTTGGGCACTGCCATAAAAGGCTGTGTAATTAAGGCTAGAACCAGAGGGAACCAAATGCTGAGTAGGCCAGTCTGGCACTACCAAAATGCCAGAGGCGGAATCTTGCTGAATTTTTGCCACACGTCGAGTAATGAGGCAGAATGGAGGAAATACATACACAAATTTACCACCCCAGTATAGGGAGAATGATTAACCCGCTACTGCCACTGGGTCTGGCTCCGGCTCCCATGACACGTAAATTGGTAATTGATGATTAAGCCTGGGTGCAAACAGATCAATATCCGGTACACCATAACGAAGGACAATATCATTGAACACTTTGTGATTTGGCATCCATTCTTTGTTATCATTGAACTCTCGTGATCTAATGTCTGCCATTGTGTTATACCTCCCTGGTAAATAGATAGCTGAAACCCAGATGTTTCTCGCAATGCACCAGTGCCATAGGAGATTGGACAACCTATCACAGGATACAGACTTACTGCCACCCATGTGATTAATGTACGCTATTGCAGTAGTGTTGTCAATCTGAAGTCGGACATGCACATGATTCCTGTTGGTACAAGAAGCCTTTAACCCATAGAGTGCTCCTATCAACTAAATAGTTAATACCGTGTGATTGAAGCATGGATGCTTCCTGCAGATCCAATCTGCCAGAGACGGTATCGGTAGCACCGCATCCTAGTACACTAGTATCAGTCTGCAGGATAACTGATGGAGTATTGACTAAAATGGTACTAGAGCAGCACTAAATATTGGCAATCCACCATTGTAACTCAGTCAGAGCCTCAGCTGGTAGCTACATGGGTCTATCGAAATGACCTCTCTGAAGCTTAAGTGCCTGTTCCTTTGCACGCTGTACGTTTTGGTAGTGCAAAGGCCCGAACTGAGCAGCTGGGAACGCTGCCACAAATTTTCCAATTACCCGAGCCATGTCTAATAGAAGGGTGATTATCAACAATGAGTTTCCTGCAGGCTTCAATTAACTCTAATTGCTTGCCCCGTGGCAGAGTCCCTGACATGTGTACTGAGTTAATGATGAATCCCAAATAGTCAATTATCGTAGATGGCACCAATTTAGACTTAACTGGATGGATTATGAAACCTACCTTTTAGAATGAGTTTTGTAGCTGACACTGATAATTCAGCTAATTTGAAAGTCCTCCCAATGACTAAAATGTCGTCCAAATATGCCATGACAATATGATTCTGAGCTCTGAGTAACCACAGGACTGGTTTTAGCAATTTTTTGAATAGTCTGGGAGCTGAAGTTAATCAATTAGGCAATGCTTTAAACAGCCACAACTGATCCATCTAGTTAAACTTAAAAAATCTCCTGTGCCTTTCATGAATGGCCACTGAATAGTAAGCATCTTTGAGGTCAATGCTTGCCATATAACATCCCTTGGAAAGCAGTTGTTTAGCAGTGACAAAAGTTTCCATTTTTAAATGTTTAAGGTGTTAAGATCTGTCAAATCTAGGATAATTCTTCATCCTCCATCCTTCATTTGCCTAGTAAAAATATTTGACACAAACTGATAAGACTTACGCCTCGCCCTCTCAATTACCCCTTTATTGAACAAAGAGTCAAGTTCTCTTTGTGCACTAAAACACTCCTGTTGTGAAAACACAAAAGTGTGGCCAGGTGTATGCTGAGTGGATGGAGGCAAGTCAGAAATGAACTCAATTTGGAAACCTTGAATACTATGCAGTATAAATGGATTAGATGTTATCCACTATCAATCATGTAAGAAAAATTGCAATCTCCCCCCAACTTGTAATGTATCCATTGTTGTCTCACCTACCTTAGAGTTTACCGGCAGTAAGGTCGCTGCTTCTGCCCCCAAGATCTGGGGGGTAGGGCTGCTGGAGGGCACCACATCTTGAACATGGCCCGGCTTGGGCCCTGCCCTAAAAAAGTCCTCTGCATTTGTTGCTCAGCACCACGTCCACCATAGTCAGCAATCTATTTGGTATGCTGAAGAAGGTAGGGGTACAGTCTCCGAAAAGACGATACCTTCGGAGGCACCTTCATGAGGCCAATAGCCTTTTACTCCTCATCGAGTTCTTTAACCTGTTTAGTCAAGTTTTCTCCGAACAGGAGGTTAGGGGGTTGTATATTCCCCGGCTTACATAGTCCAGCAAATTTAGGATTTATAGCAGGACGGATGGTATTCTTTCTAATGCAATTGATTTCAAAATGTGCATTACACGTTAATGCCATCGCGTCCTGCTGTGTATCTGAGAGAGGCGCCCCCTCCACTGACCTAGCAAAGGCCGTGATGCCCGAGGCGAGTAGCCGGAGTACTCTTTGGAGTTTAACCTCTTGGGTTCAGACACCCCCTGCAAAATACCCCCACATGGTATTGGTGGTTCAGTATTGATGTGGATAGAGAACTGGCTGGCAGACAGGAAGCAAAGAGTAGGAGTGAACGGGTCCTTTTCAGGATGGCAGACAGTGACCAGTGGGGTGCCGAGGCTCAGTGCTGGGACCCCAGCTATTTACAATTTACATTAATGATTTGGACGAGGGAATTAAATGCAACATCTCGAAGTTTGCGGATGACACGAAGCTGGGAGGCAGTGTTAGCTGTGAGGAGGATGCTAGGAGGCTGCAGGATGACTTGGATAGACTGGGTGAGTGGGCCAATGCATGGAAGATGCAGTATAATGTGGATAAATGTGAGGTTATCCACTTTGGTGACAAAAACAGGAAGGTAGACTATTATTTGAATGGTGACCAATTAGGAAAAGGGGAGATGCAGCGAGACCTGGGTGTCATGGTACACCAGTCATTGAAAGTAGGCATGCAGGTGCAGCAGGCTGTGAAGAAAGCGAATGGTATGTTGGCATTCAGAGCAAAAGGATTTGAGTACAAGAGCAGGGAGGTTCTACTGCAGTTGCACAGGGTCTTGTAATGGCCACACCTGGAGTATTGCGTACAGTTTTGGTCTCCTAATCTGAGGAAAGACATTCTTGCCATAGAGGGAGTACAGAGAAGGTTCACCAGACTGATTCATGGGATGGCACGACTTCCATATGTAGAAAGACTGGATAGACTTCGCTTGTACTCGCTGGAATTTAGAAGATTGAGGGGTGATCTCATAGAGACTTACAAAATTCTTAAAGGGTTGGACAGGCTAGATGCAGGAAGATTGTTCCCGATGTTGGGGAAGTCCAGGACAAGGGGTCACAGTTTAAGGATAAGGGGGAAGTCTTTTAGGACCGAAATGAGAAAATCGTTTTTCACACAGAGAGTAGTGAATCTGTGGAATTCTCTTCCACAGAAGGTAGTTGAGGCCAGTTCGTTGGCCATATTTAAGAGGGAATTAGATGTGGCCCTTGTGGCTGAAGGGATCAGAGGGTATGGAGAGAAGGCAGGTACAGGATACTGAGTTGGATGATCAGCCATGATCATATTGAATGGCGGTGCAGGCTCGAAGGGCCGAATGGCCTGCTCCTGCACCTAATTTCTATGTTTCTTTGTTTCTAAATGGCCTGATTGACAATGGGGACACTCAGTGAGGCACAGTTCAGTGGAGTGTTGTACCTGGCAGTGGTCTCCTCCATCTTTTGTTCTTGCAGTGGATCGGAAGTCATGTAATTAATGTTCACAGCGAGCTCTTCATCCAATGGCTCACCTGTGAGGGCTGGGACCGCAAATTTGATGCAATAGACAGTCCTGATGGTCCCTCTAGTCCAACTGTGCCTCCGTACTCTGGGTCAGCATAGTACTGACCTCGTACGCTCCCGTCATCTGACAGGAAGATATTATGCAGCCCTGACACAGGCGCTGCTGCCTCGGGTTCCATATACTCCCCGGGCTCCGATAGCTCCGTCCTTTGGAGCATATTATGCTGGATTAACCTCTCCACAAGGCTCTCCAGATGGACCAGCGTGCCGGTAACACCAGACTTTTTTGCAGCACCAAGTCTGTAGCCACTGTCAGCGGCCCTGGAGGCGAATTCAGTGGTCGCACGCTGCCCGCAGGCCCATGGTCTTCCACAGCCAGTTTGGTCACGGCTTGCCTCTTAGACATATCTCCCGCAATCCGAAGCTGAAAATACATAAAAACGAAACACACTCCGTATCGGGAGCAACGACTTTAGCTATGTTTTTAAAAACACTTACCTGAGTCTTTTAAACTTACCCGCTGGAAGGAGCGATGCCCGCCAGCCAGTCATTGCGCAATGTGTCAGACGTAATGACGCGCATGCGTGGGGACAGCCTTCTTTACGTAATCACTCACATGACTCCGAAGTAAAATCCACATCGTCCGTCCAGCACAAAGTGTTTTCCGCATCCACCGGCCATCTAAGGTTCCTGTGTGACCACACCCGGGTGTGGGTCACACAGGAACCTTAGACGGCCGGTGGACCTGGGACACAAACCCTGTGTAATCCACAAATCTCTGGCCCGGGTCTCAATCTGCTCCACACCTCGTCGTCCCAGGTCTCTGTTTTATCGATATCGCAGGATCCTGAAACTTTCATTGACACCCCAGAGCCCAGGGCCATGTGTAACCTAAAAACACCGTCTCGCCATTGAGAATCATGTGCAATCAGTGACACCATCTGTAATCCCAGGACACAGAACCCTAACCCGGCGTAATATACACTGCCACTACACGGCTTGGACCCAGTGTAATCTACACCCTGTGCCAGGACGCGGAAACTATTTAGTTCAGGATGTTTTCTTTCAATACACACACGTCGCCACATAAATATGTGTAATCTACGACACATCCCAGGACTCAGAACTCTGTGTGCTCCATAACTATATGTAATCAATATGATTAGGAAGATTATCTCTAAGAGATATCAAGCCTCAAATTCGCCACTCTCCTTTCTCACTCTAACCTCTCCCACCCTGAACGTACAGCCCTCCACTCACTCTGCAACAACCCAGACTGGGTGATCAAACCGGCCGTCAATGGGTGTGCCATGGTAGTCTGGCGCGCTGATCTCTACAAGGCTGAGGCCACGTGCCAACTCTCACACTCCTCCTCCTACTTATCCTTGGATCATGACCCACAGACGAGCACCAGGCCACTATTTCATGCACCATCACTGACTTCATCACTTCCGGTTCCATGCCCTCCCAAGCCTCCAATCTCATCGTTCCCTAGCCCCGCAAGGCCCGATTTTAACTTCTTCCTAAAATCCTCAAACCTGACAGTCCTGGCAGACCCATTGTTTCTTGCCTGTTCGTGTCCTACCAAACTAATTTCCACATACCTCGACCCCATCCATCGACACCTCACACACTCTTCGTCTACTCCAGAAATTCCATTTTCTAAGCCCCCATTCCCTCATGTTCACTATGGATGTCCAGTCACTCTACACCTCCACCCCCACCAGGAGGGTCTTAAAGCCTCCGTTTCTTCCTCGACCACAGAACCAACCAATTTTCGCTTACCGATACACTCCTCCGCCTAGCGGAGCTGGTCCTTACACTTAAAAACTTTTCATTTGACTCCTCTGATTTCCTCCAAATACAAGGCATAGCTGTGGGCACATGCATGGGTCCTAGCTATTCCTGCCTCTTTGTAGGGTACGTCGAACAATCGTTTTGCGAGGCGCACCAGGGCCCTATCCCCAAACTCTACCTCTGCTACATCGAAGACTGCATTGGTGCTACCTCCTCCACCCACACATAACTCACTGACTTCATCCATTTCACCACTAATTTCTATCTGGCACGCAATTAACCTGGACCATTTCCGACATTTCCCTAACATTTCTAGACCTCACTATCTCCATCGCAGGTGAGAGACTACTGACCGACATCTACTACATACCCACTGACTCCCATGGCTATCTGGACTACACTTCTTCCCACCCTGCCTCCTGTAAGGTCTCCATCCCCTACTCCCAATTCCTCCATCTATACTGCATCTGCACCCAGGATGAGGTGTTATGGGGTAAAAGGAGCAAAATAATAATATTACTATAATATCAATGGGAGTAGTTAGCATTTGTACACAAAGGACGGGTTGCACTTGAGCCCAAGGGGGACCAATATCCTGGCAGGGAGATTTGCAAAGGCTACTGGGGAGACTTTAAACTAGAAAGGCTGGGGGGAGGGACTCGGGTAGAGGGGGCTAGGGGTCAGGGTGTGGGGCAAGAGGCAGAGAAGGGAAGCACTCGGATCCAAAATGTAGGCGAGAAAGATGAAAAAGATAATAGACCAAGAATAAGGGATGGTGGGTTTCTATAATGTGTATATTTTAATGCTAGGAGCATAGTAAGTAAGGTGGACGAACTTAGAGCCTGGATTGACACCTGGAAATATGATGTTGTGGCAATCAGTGAAACATGGTTGCAGGAGGGCTGTGATTGGAAACTAAATATTCCAGGATTTCGTTGCTTCAGGTGTGATAGAAGTGGAGGGACCAGAGGGGGAGCTGTTGCATTGCTTGTCAGAGAAGATATTACAGCAGTGCTTTGGCAGGATAGATTAGAGGGCTCGTCTAGGGAGGCTATTTCGGTGGAACTGAGAAGTGGAACGTGTAGCAACACTTTTAGGGGTGTATTATAGACCGCCAAATGGGGAGCGTGAATTGGAAGAGCAAATATGTAAGGAGATAGCAGATATTAGTAGTAAGCACAAGGTAGTGATTGTGGGGAGATTTCAATTTTCCAAAAATAGACTGGGAAACACATTCTGTAAATGGGCTGGATGGTTTGGAGTTTGTAAAATGTGTGCAGGATAGTTTTTTGCAGCAGTACATAGAGGTATCCGACCAGAGAAGGGGCAGTGCTGGACCTCCTGTTAGGAAATGAGGCAGGTCAGGTGACGGAGGCATGCGTTGGTGAGCACTTCGGGACCAGTGATCACAATACCATTAGTTTCAATATAATTATGGAGAGAGTCAGAACTGGACCTAGGGTAGAGATTTTTGATTGGAGAAAGGCTAACTTTGAGGGAATGCGTAAGGATTTTAAAGGAGTGAATTGGGACACTTTGTTTTTCATGGGAAGGATGTCGAAGAGAAATGGAGGACTTTTAAAGGGGAAATTGTAAGAGTACAGAATCTTTATGTCCTTGTTAGGTTGAAAGGAAATAGTAAAAAAATTGAAAGAGCCATGGTTTTCAAGGGAAATTGGACACTTGTTTCGAAAAAAGAGAGATATCTACAATAATTATAGGAGGCATGGAGTAAATGAGGTGCTAGAGGAGTATAAAGAATGTAAAAAGAATCTTAAGAAAGAAATTAGGAAGGCTAAAAGAAGATATGAGGTTGCTTTGGCAAGAAAGGTGAAAGTAAACCCAAAGGGTTTCTACAACTATATTAATAGCAAAAGGATAACGAGGGATAAAATTGGACCATTAGAGAATCAGAATCGACAGCTATCTGCAGAGCCAAAAGAGATGGGGGAGATATTGAACAATTTCTTTTCTTCGGTATTCACCAAGGAGAAGGATATTGAACTCGGTGAGTTAAGGGGAAAGAGTAGAGTAGCTATGGAAACTATGAGATTCAAAGAGGAGGAAGTACTGACACCTTTGAAAAATATAAAAGTGGATAAGTCTCCAGGTCCTGACAGGATATTCCCTAGGCCATTGAGGGAAGTTAGTGTAGAAATAGCAGGAGCTATGACAGAAATATTTCAAATGTCATTAGAAACGGGAATAGTGCCGGAGGATTGGCGTACTGCGCATGTTGTTCCATTGTTTAAAAAGGGTTCAAAGAATAAACCTAGCAATTATAGACCTAATAGTTTGACGTCAGTGGTGGGCAAATTAATGGAAAGGATACTTAGAGATAATATATATATAAGCATCTGGATAAACAGGGTCTGATCAGGAACAGTCAACATGGATTTGTGCCTGGTAGGTCATGTTTGACAAACCTTCTTGAATTTTTTGAAGCGGTAACTAAGGAAATTGATGAGGGTAAAGCAGTGGATGTTGTCTATATGGATTTTAGTAAGGTCTTTGACAAGGTTCCCCATGGAAGGTTGGTTAAGAAGGATCAATCTTTGGGTGTTAATGGCGGAGTAGCAAGATGGATTCAACAGTGGCTGAATGGGAGATGTCAGAGAGTAATGGTGGATGGCTGTTTGTCAGGTTGGAAGCGGTGACCAGTGGGGTGCCTCAGGGATCTGTGTTGGGTCCACTGTTGTTTGTCATGTACATCAATGATCTGGATGATTGGGTGGAAAATTGGATAAGTAAGTATGCAGATGATACTAAGATAGGTGGTGTTGTGGATAATGAAGTAGATTTTTCAAAGTCTACAGAGAGATTTGGGCCATTTGGAAAAGTGGCTGAAAAGATGGCAGATGGAGTTTAATGATGATAAGTGTGAAGTGCTACATCTTGGCAGGACAAATCAAAATAGGACGTTACATGGTAAATGGTAGGAATTGAGGAATGCTGTGGAACAGAGGGATCTAGGAATAACTGTGCATAGTTCCCTGAAGGTGGAATCGCATGTAGATAGGGTGGTAAAGAAAGCCTTTGGTGTGCTGGCCTTTATAAATCAGAGCAATTGAATATAGGAGTAGGGAAGTAATGTTTAAAAATTGTACAAGGCATTGGTAAGACCAATTCTGGAGTATGGTGTACAATTTTGGTCGCCTAGTTATAGGAAGGATGTCAACAAAATAGAGAGAGTACAGAGGAGATTTTACTAGAATGTTGCCAGGGTTCCAGCAACTATGTTACAGAGAAAGGTTGAACAAGTTAGGTCTTTATTCTTTGGAGCGCAGAAGGTTTAAGGGGGACTTGAATTGAGGTCTTTAAAATGATGAAAGGGTTAGACAGAGTTGACGTGGATACGTTTTTTTCCCATTGAGGGTAGGGAAGTTTCAAACAAGAGGGCATGACATGAGAATTAAGGGACAGAGGTTTCGGGGTAACGTGAGGGGGAACTTCTTTACTCAGAGGGTGGTGGCTGTGTGGAATCAGCTTCCAGCAGAAGTGGTGGAGGCAGGATCGATTTTAACATTTAAGAGTAAAGTGGATAGGTATATGGACGTGAAGAGAATGGAGGGGTATGGTCTGAGTGCAGGTAGATGGGACTAGGGGAAAACAAATGGTCGGCACGGACTGGAAGGGCCTGAGAGGGCCTGTTTCCGTGCTGTAATTGTTATATGGTTATATGGTTATATGGGTAGTTAGTGTGTGTGACACCGCATGCCATGCCCCCCCTCCCACACCCCCTGCCCCGCATTGGGGGAACAGACCCAACGGGTCTGCACATGGTCTAGTATAGTTTTAAATCTGTGTGTGTGTGTGTGTGTGTGTGTGTGTGTGTGTGTGTGTGTGTGTGTGTGTGTGTGTGTGTGTGTGTGTGTGTGTGTGTGTGTGTGTGTGTCCTTTTGCATGTGAAACGTATCTCCTCGAAAACCAGACGCAAAAATGCGGAGATTTTTACAATTTTGGTAGGGGTTTAATTTATGAGTTCAGAAATCCACTCCTTGGTCAATTATTTCCCCAGATTTTGAATAAAATTGTTCACAAAACTCGTTTTTTTAATATAAAAGCCGCTCACCAGCCGCTGATGTCACAATGCCCACATGCTCACCAATCCAGGCCCACCTGCGTCATGGCCCCGCCAACCCACTACTGTGAATTAAAGGCGCAGAAAGATCGAGAAAGTTCTGTAGAACAAAGATTCTACAGCTGCGTTCCGCTATAGCTTCTTTGTTCTACAGATCTCCGGGCAGCGACTCCTCACGTGCTGAACTTTGCCTCATAAGTTCCGCTGAAATTTCTCCTCACAGCCGGCGCAGCTCGCGAAGCCCCGCCCGCCTGCGCGCCCCTCCCATCCCCTGCGTGCTCATTCCAGCTGTGGGTTTCCAGGGAGTCAAAGCCGGTGCTTCTTTGCTGTGAACGTTCACTCCTGGGCGAACGCGTCTTGCCTTAGCAGCTTTAAAGGCCTGTTGTCAGCTGGCTGCGGGCGTCGCGAGGCCGAGTTACATCAACACCCCACCCCACCCCGTGCTGGCACCCTTCGAGCCTGCACCGCCATTCAATATGATCATGGCTGATCATCCAACTCAGTATCCCGTACCTGCCTTCTCTCCATACCCTCTGATCCCCTTAGCCACAAGGGCCACATCTAACTCCCTCTTAAATATAGCCAATGAACTGGCCTCAACTACCAACTGTGGCAGAGAGTTCCAGAGACTCACCACTCTCTGTGTGAAAAAAGTCTTTATCATCTCAGTGTTAAAGGATTTCCCCCTTATCCTTAAGCTATGACTACTTGTCCTGGACTTCCCCAACATCGGGAACAATCTTCCTGCATCTAGCCTGTCCAACCCCTTAAGAATTTTGTAAGTTTCTATGATCCCCTTTCAATCTCTTATATTCTAGAGAGTATAAACCGAGTCTATCCAGTCTTTCTTCATAAGACAGACCTGACATCCCAGGAATCAGTCTGGTGAACCTTCTCTGCACTCCCTCTATGGCAATATGGCAAATCTTCCTCAGATTTGGAGACCAAAACTGTACGCAATACTCCAGGTGTGGTCTCACCAAGACCCTGTACAACTGAAGTAGAACCTCTCTGCTCCTATACTCAAATCCTTTTGCTATGAAAGCTAACATACCATTCGCTTTTTTCACTGCCTGCTGCACCTGCATGCCTACTTTCAATGACTGGTGTACCATGACACCCAGGTCTCGCTGCATCTCCCCTTTTCCTAATCGGCCACCATTTAAATAATAGTCTGCTTTACTGTTTTTGCCACCAAAGTGGATAACCTCACATTTATCCACATTATACTGCATCTGCCAAACATTTGCCCACTCACCCAGCCTATCCAAGTCACCTTGCAGTCTCCTAGCATCCTCTTCACAGCTAACACTGCCCCCCAGCTCCATGTCATCCGCAAACTTGGATATATTGCCTTCAATTCTCTCATCCAGATCATTAATATATATTGTAAATAGCTGGGGTCCCAGCACTGAGCCCTGCGGTACCCCACTAGTCACTGCCTGCCATTGTTAAAAGGACCCGTATACTCCTACTCTTTGCTTACTGTTTGCCAGCCAGTTCTCTATCCACATCAATACTGAACCCCTAATGCCGTATACTTTAAGTTTGTTTACTAATATCTTATGTGGAACCTGGTCGAAAGCCTTCTTGAAGTCCAGATATACCACATCCACTGGTTCTCCCTTATCCACGCCACTAGTTACATTCTCGAAAAATTCCACAAGATTCGTCAGACATGATTTACCTTCGTAAATCCATGCTGACTTTGTCCAATGATTTCACCACTTTCCAAATGTGATGCTATCCCATCTTTAATAACTGACTCTAGCAGTTTCCCCACTACCGATGTTAGACTAACTGGTCTGTAATTCCCCGTTTTCTCTCTCCCTCCCTTCTTAAAAAGAAGGGTTACGTTTGCTACCCGCCAATCCTCAGGAACTACTCCAGATTCTAAAGAGATTTGAAAGAGTATCACTAATGCATCCACTATTTCCTGAGCTACTTCCTTAAGTACTCTGGGATGCAGCCTATCTGGCTCTGGGGATTTATCGGCCTTTAATCTATTCAATTTACCCAACACCACTTCTCGACTAACCTGGATTTCACTCAATTCCTCCTTTTATCCGCGGTCCCCTGCTATTTCCAGCAGATTATTTATGTCTTCCTTAGTGAAGACGGAACCAAAGTAGTTATTCAATTGGTCCGCCATATCCTTGTTCCCCATGATCAACTCACCTGTTTCAATTTGGGTCTCTGACTCCCTGTTCTGTGTTCCTCTCTGTGAACGAGCAAGTTCTGCAGGAGGGCAGGCGAGATCCTGGGGAGGTGAGGAGGGGGATTGAGGGAGAGGACGGAGTAGGGAGGGAGAGGGGGGAATGGGGGAGGTAAAGAGGGAGAGTGGGAATAGAGGGCGAGGAGTGGGGGTGATAGGGAGTGGGGAATAGATGGACTGCCCCCACCGCTCTCCCCTCCCACCTCTCCCCTTCCCTCACCTCCCCACTCATCCCCCTCCCTCCCCTACACCTCCCCCTCCCCCTCCCCTACACCTCCCCCCTCCACTCCCCACTCTTCCCCCTCTCTCCCCTACCCCATCTCCCTCCATCCCTCCCTCCTCCCCCCATCCACCCCACCCCCTCCACTACCCCCTTCCATCCAACCCCATCCCATCCCCCACCCTCGCTCCCCCTCCAACTCCCTTTCCCCCACCTCTTCCCCTCCCTTCACCCCTCTACCCCATTTCCCTTCCCCTCTCAACCCTCTCTCTCCCTCTCTCTCCTCCCCTCTCTCTCTCCTCCCATCTCTCTCACCCCTCCTCCTCCCCCACCCACCCACACTCATCCTCCCCCTCCACCCCCTCGCCCTCTGTCTCGTGCCCTTCTGTCTCTGCTCCTTTTGCTCTGTCTCTCCCCATTCTCTCTCTGCCCTGACCCTCGATCCCCCCCCCCCTCTAGAAGCACCCGCGAGTTGGGGCCTATGTGTCAGTGGATAGGGCGGTCATGGGGTAAAAGGAGCAAATTAATAATATTAATATAATATCAAGGGGGGTAGTTAGTGTGTGTGACGCCACATGCCACCCCCCCCCCCCCCCCCCCCCCCCCTCCCCCGCAACCACACACATTGGGTGAACAGACCCAGTGGGTCTGCCCTTGGTCTAGTATCTATTAAAACTCTGTGTGTGTGTGGGGTGTATGTCATTTTGCCTTTGAAACACATTTTTTCAAAAACCAGACACAAATACGCTGAGATTTTTACATATTCCGGTGGCGATTTAACTCACGATTTTGGAAACCGACTCCTCCCTAAATTTGATCAATTATTTCCCCAGATTTTTAATAAAGTTGTTCACAAAACGGACAGTTTTTTTCTGTCACGCTGGCGGAAGCCACGATTGGCTGGTCCTACCCACTGCTCAGATCGCTCCGTGCCTCGCTCGCGGGGCTCATCCGGGACCTCGCCCGCCCGCTCCACCCTCCCCCCCTCCCCCCGTCCCCTCTCCGTACTCGGGGTCTGAAGCGGGGAATCGGTCCTCTGTACAGAGAGGATGTACCAAGGATGCGAGGCCAAGGAGCGGAGGCTCACTCTGAGGTTGACGGTTGCTGGGCAGTCCTACCCCTCTCCTCCCTCCTTTCTTACCTCCCTCCCTTGCCCCCCCTCCCTTCTCCTGCTTCCCTTCTCCCTCCTTCTCCCCATTTCTCTCTCCCCATTTCTCTCTCCCCATTTCTCTCTCCCCCTCTCTATCTCCCCTCTCTCTCTCTCCCCCTCTCTCTCTCCCCCCGACTCTCTCTCCCCTCTCTCTCGCTCCCCTCTCTCTCCCCCTTCTCTCTCTCCCCCTCTCTCTCCCCCCCTCTCTCCCCCCCTCTCTCTCCGCCCCCTCTCTCTCCCCCTCTCTCTCCCCTCTCTCTCCCCCTCTCGCCCCCTCTCTCCCTCTCTCCCCCTCCCTCCCTCTCCCTCCCTCTCCCTTCTCCCCCTCCCTCCCTCCCCCCTCTCTCTCCCCTCTCTCTCCCCCCTCTCTCCATCCACCCACCCCCCCTGCCCTCCCGCCCCAAAACCCCCTTCTCCCCTCCACCCCTCCTATTCCCTCCACCCCATCCTCAGCCCCCCATCCTCCTCTCTCCTCCCCTCTCCCCCTCTCTCCTCCCATCTCTCTCTCCCCACCCTCCCCCTCCTCTCTCCCCGCCACACCCCCCTCCCTCTGTCTCTTGCCCTTCTGCCTCTGCCCCTCTCTCTCTCTCTGTCTCTCCCCATTCTCTCTCTGCCCATTCACTATCTGCCCTCACTCTCTACCCCCCCTCCACCCTCTTAATAATATTCATATAATATCAAGGGAGAGGAGTTAGCGTGTGTGTGGGGGTGGTTATTGCGTGTGACACTGCATGCCGACCCCCCCAGCCCCCCCACCACAACCGGGCGTTGGAGGAACAGATGCAATGGGTCTGCATTTGGTTTAGTAAATGTTAATTGTCCCATGTGTGTGTAGGATAGTGATAGTATGCAGGGATCGCAGGTCAGCTCAGGCCTGTTTTGGACTATATAATGAACTGGATTTGATAAGGAAACTCGAGGTAAAGGAGCCATTAGGAGGTAGTGACCATAGTATGATAAGTTTTAATCTACAATTTCAGAGGGAGAAGGGAAAATCGGAAGTGTCAGGTTTACAATTGGACAAATGGGACTATGGAGGCATGCGGGAGGAGCTGGGCAAAGTTGACTGGAAAGATACCCTAGCATGGATGACAGTGGAACAACAATGACAGATATTTCTGGGAACAATACAGAAGGTGCAGGATCAGTTTATTCCAAAGAGGAAGAAATATTCCAAGGGGAGTAAGGGTTGACCATAGCTGACAAGAGAAGTCAGGGATAGTATAAAAATAAAAGAGAAGTATAACATAGCAAAGATGAGTGGGGAGCCAGAGGATTGGGAAACTTTTAAAGAGCAACAGAAAGTCAAGTAAAGTAAAGTATCCTTTATTGTCATTCAGACCTTTCGGTCTGAATGAAATTTTGTTACCTTGCAGTCGTAACATATAATAAAAAACAAAACACACAATAAACACATATTTAACATCCACCACAGTGAGTTCACCAAGCACCTCCTCACTGTGGTGGAAGGCAAGTCTTAAAGTCTTTGTCTTCTTCCCTCCTTGATCTCCCTCTGCGCTGAGGCGATCCAGGCCACCGATGTTATCGTCCACTAGGACCGCGGCCGAGCCTCCGACGCCGGGCTGCCGCCACCGCTCTGAAGCCGGGTCACCGCTGGAACGCCACTGCTGGAGAACCGCAGCTCTGAAGCTGGGTTGCCGCTGGAACGCGACTGCTGGAGAACCGCAGCTCTGAAGCCGGGTCACTGCTGGAACGCCACTGCTGGAGAACCGCAGCTCTGAAGCTGGGTTGCCGCTGGAGCACCGCAGCTCTGAAGCCGTGCCGCCGCCAGCGCTGGAAGCTGGAACGCCGACATAGCTCCGAGGCCGCAAGCTCTGCCATTAGGCCTCAGCACAGATGGAGACGGTGACGGGGGACACGTCAAGAAAAGTCGCACCTCCCCGAAGGGAGAGACTAAAACCGTGTTTCTCCCCCCCCCCCCCCACACATACACAGCCTAATAAATCAAAATTCTAACTACAACAAACACAAGAAGACAAAAAGAAAAGAAAAAACAGACGGACTGCAGCTGCCAGGCAGCACAGCAACTTCCGGAAGATAACTAAAATGGCAATACAGGGAGAAAAGATGAGGTACGAAAGTAAGCTAGCCAAGAATATAAAAGAGGATAGTAAAAGCTTCTTTAGGTATGTGAAGATGAAAACATTAGTTAAGACCAAAGTTGGACTTTCGAAGACTGAGATAGGTGAATTTATTATGGGGAACAAGGAAATGTCAGACGTGTTGAATAGGTATTTTGGATCCGTCTTCACTGGGGAAGACACAAACAATCTGCTGATGTACTAGTGGCCAGATGATCTAGGGTAACGGAGGAACGGAAGGAAATTCACATAAGGTGTTGAATAGACTTATGTGACTGAAGGCTGATAAATCTCCAGGGCCTGATGGTCTGCATCCCAGGGTACTTAAGGAAGTGGCTCTAGAAATTGTGGACACATTGGTGATCATTTTCTAATGTTCTATAGATTCAGGATCACTTCCTGGGGACTGGAAAGTAGCTACTGATATTCCATTTTTTAAGAAAGGAGGGAGAGAGAAAATTGAATTATAAACCAGTTATCCTGATATCGGTGGTGGGGAAGATGCTGGAGTCAATTATAAATGATGAAATAGAGGCACATTTGGATAGCAGTAACAGGATCGGTCCGAGTCAGCATGAATTTACAAAGGGGAAAACATGCTTAACTAATCTGCTGGAATTTTTTGAGGATGTAACTGGGAAAATGGACAAGGGAGAGCCAGTGCATGTAGTGTACCTGAACTTTCAGAAATCATTTCATAAGGTCCCACATATGAGAATAATGGGCTAAATTAGAGCACATGGTATTGGGGGTAGGGTACTGACATGGATAGAAAATTGGTTGGCAGACAGGAAACAAAGATGGGATAAGCAGTTCCCTTTCAGAATGGCAGGCAGTGAGTAGTGGGGTACCGCAAGGCTCGGTGCTGGGACTGCAGCTATTTACAATATAGGTTAATGATTTAATGAAGGGATTAAAAGTAACATTAGTAAATTTGCAGATGACACAAAGCTGGGTGACCATGAACGTATTGAATGGCGGTGCTGGCCCAAAGGGCCGAATGGCCTACTCCTGCACCTATTGTCTATTGTCTATCTCTAAACTAAACATATAAATGCACCTTGATTTTTTGAGGAATTGCAAAATGTCTTCAATTTTCATTAGTGTTTCCTTATAGATGGGCTTTGTCAACTTAGTTTAGTGCTCTGTTTTACCTCATAGTCTATGTGCCTCAAATAAGTATTTGTCCATGACAACTCTGTTCTTCCCAATATCTGCTGGTTAGATGATAATTTCCTTCTTGTCCTTCACCTCTCTTAGGATTTGGGTATTGCAAGCCAAGTTTACAGCGGAGGAGGAGAGCCAGCATCTGGCTGATGGAGGGAAAAGACAAGGCCAGGTGAGCAAAGTTTTGTGAAAGTTGTTGTTTAATAGGAGCGGCGCACTGGCACAGCGGAAGTTTCTGCCTCACAGAGCCAGAGACCAGGGTTTGATCCTGACTGTGAGTGCTTGTCTGTACTGAGTTTCTACGTTCCCCCCATGACTTGCGTTTTCTCCTCCGCCTTACAGCGCCGGAGATCCGGGATCAATCCCGACTACTGGTGCTTATCTTTACGGAGTTTGTACGTTCTCCCCGTAACCGGTTTTCTCCGAGTTCTTCGGTTTCCCCCCACATTCCAAAGACGTAGAGGTATGTAGGTTAATTGGCTTGGTGTATATGCAAATTGTCCCTCTTGTGTGTACGATAGCGTTAATGTGGGGGTGATCGCTAGTCGGCGCTGACTCTGTTGGCCGAAGGGCCTGTTTCTGCGCTGTATCTCTAAACATAGAAAATAGGTGCCGGAATAGGCCATTTGGCCCTTCGAGCCAGCACTATCATTCAATTTGATCAATGCTGATTATCGAAAATCAGTACCCCATTCCTGCTTTCTCCCCATATCCCTTGATCCCCTTAGCCCTAAGAGCTATATCTTACTCTTGAATTCATCCAGTGAATTGGCCCCCACTGCCTGCTGTGACGGGGAATTCCACAGATTCACAACTCTGGGTGAAAACGTTTTCCTCATCTCAGTCTTAAATGGCCTACTCCTTATTCTTAAACTGTGACCCCTGGATCTGGACTCCCGCAACTTCGGGAACATTTTTCCAGCATCCAGCATGTCTAATCCCTTAAGAATTTTTTATGTTTCTGTAAGATCCCCTCTCATCCTTCTAAATTCCAGTGAATATAAGCCAGGATAGCGTTGGTGTGGGGGGATCGCTGGTCAGTGCAGACTCGGTAGGCCGAAGGGCCTGTTTCCGTGCTGTATCTCTAAACTAAACTGGATGGCTAGTGGTCCGTTTACTAGTTGCTCTGAGAAGCCTCTCGCCTTAGAAACATAGAAATTAGGTGCAGGAGCAGGCCATTCGGCCCTTCGAGCCTGCACCGCCATTCAATATGACTCAGTATCCTGTACCTGCCTTCTCTCCATACCCCCTGATCCCTTCAGCCACAGGGGCCACATCCAACTCCCTCTTAAATATGGCCAACGAACTGGCCTCAACTACCTTCTGTGGCAGAGAATTCCACAGATTCACCACTCTCTGTGTGAAAAACGATTTTCTCATCTCGGTCCTAAAAGACTTCCCCCTTATCCTTAAACTGTGACCCCTTGTCCTGGACTTCCCCAACATCGGGAACAATCTTCCTGTATCTAGCCTGTCCAACCTCTTAAGAATTTTGTAAGTCTCTATGAGATCACCCCTCAATCTTCTAAATCCCAGCGAGTACAAGCCAAGTCTATCCAGTCATTCTTCACATGGAAGTCGTGCCATCCCAGGAATCAGTCTGGTGAACCTTCTCTGTACTCCCTCTATGGCAAGAATGTCTTTCCTCAGATTAGGAGACCAAAACTGCACGCAATATTCCAGGTGTGGCCTCACCAAGACCCTGTACAACTGCAGTAGAACCTCCCTGCTCTTGTACTCAAATCCTTTTGCTATGAATGCCAACATACCATTCGCTATCTTCACAGCCTGCTGCACCTGCATGCCTACTTTCAATGACTGGTGTACCATGACACCCAGGTCTCGCTGCATCTCCTCTTTTCCTAATCGATCACCATTCAAATAATAGTCTACCTTCCTGATCTCATTGATCCACATTATACTGCATCTGCCATGCATTTGCCCACTCACCCAGTCTATCCAAGTCATCCTGCAGCCTCCTAGCATCCTCCTCACAGCTAACACTGCCCCCCCCCCCACAGCTTCGTGTCATCCGCAAACGTCGAGATGTTGCATTTAATCCCCTCGTCCAAATCATTAAAGTATATTGTAAATAGCTGGGGTCCCAGCACTGAGCCTTGCGGCACCCCACTAGTCACTGCCTGCCATCCTGAAAAGGACCCGTTCACTCCTACTCTTTGCTTGCTGTCTGCCAGCCAGTTCTCTATCCACATCAATACTGAACCACCAATACCGTGTGCTTTAAGTTTGTATACCAATCTCTTGTGCGGGACCTTGTCGAAAGCCTTCTGAAAGTCCAGATATAACACATCCACTGCTTCTCTCTTATCCACTCTACTAGTTACATCCTCAAAAAATTCAATAAGATTCGTCAGACATGATTTACCTTTCGTAAATCCATGCTGACTTGTCCAATGATTTCACCACTTTCCAAATGCGCTGCTATCCCATCTTTAATAATTGACTCTAGCAGTTTCCCCACTACCGATGTTAGACTAGCTGGTCTGTAATTCCCTGTTTTCTCTCTCCCTCCCTTTTTAAAAAGTGGGGTTACATTAGCTACCCTCCAATCCTCAGGAACTACTCCAGAATCTAAAGAGTTTTGAATCCACATATTATCCACTTACACATCCACAGTGCAGTCTGATACAATGGTTGGCACAATGAGTGGTGAATCTGTGGAATTCTCTGCCACAGAAGGTAGTTGAGGCCAGTTCGTTGGCCATATGTAAGAGGGAGTTGGATGTTGCCCTTGTGGCTGAAGGGACCAGGGGGTATGGAGAGAAGGCAGGTACAGGATACTGAGTTGGATGATCAGCCATGATCATATTGAATGGCGGTGCAGGATCGAAGGGCCGAATGGCCTGCTCCTGCACCTAATTTCTATGTTTCTATGTTTCTATGGCTTGCATTTTGCTGTGAAGTGGAAGTGTTAGACTTTGAAAATGTTGATAGAAATAAAGTCTTTCGAAAGAGAGAGAAAATAATCCACAAAGTACTCTAAAAGCAACAATTGGTGTGCTTGCCAGCTTTTGTAGCTGAAGGATGAGGTGCAGCCATTCACACCTCTATTCATTGCAACCATTCAAACCTCTATTCATTACAACCATTCAGTGGCTGTGTTTCCCTTGGAGCGGTTGGCTTGCCTGTATTTGTGAGATGCAGGCTCTGTCTGCACAGGGCCTCAAATAGTTCATTCCCTTTGCATTCAATTTGTACTCTTCTCTGTCTTTTACGGTTGATGCTGTTATCAGACAGCACAATGGACTCTGCCAAGTTAAGGGTGCAATCCCATTCTCCCAACCTATCTCATTGTTACTAACACAAATGAGTGTCGAATATTAGAGGTGTGTGTGCAATGGAGTTAAAAATGGGTTTTATTTTATTGATTTCAGCAATTGATATTTTAAATGAAAAGGGGGAGTTACAGCTTGCATTTTGAACCACAAATGCAACTGAAACTTCCAGGAATGAGAAACGTATAATAAAAGAATCTTCAGCAAATTGTTCAAAATCACAATTACTGGCTCTGCGAATGAAGTCGCCACAATCGGGGTGATGTCGGTCGGTCAGAAGAGAGAGAGCGAGCTGCACATGAATTACAGCAAGCACCACACAGCTGAGGTATGACTGACTGACTCTCTGACGGGGGCAGGGGTGAATTTAGCGCCTTCATATGAGCAGCCCCAGGGAGTGATTGCTTCTTCAATGTGGACCTGCCCCCTGAAAAAACTCTTTCCCACACGCTTTAGGACCGGGGGCGTGGGTGGGGGGGGGGGGGTGTCTGCCGCATTGCGCTGTTGGCTGTGTATTGGTAAGTCATCTGTCTGTCTGTGGGGGTGGGATGACTGGCTCTGGAGGGTGGGTGGGCTTGCACCATCACACCTGGAGGGTTCGGGGGGTAGGTGGGTGGCGCCAGAGGTAATGACAAGGCCGCCCGCCTTGGTGGATTTGTCACGAGCCAAGTTTATGGTTGAGGAGGTGAGGCAGCAAGCGGCTGGCTGGCTGGTGGAGGGGAAAGGCAAGGCCAGGTGAGCAACTTGCTGTGCACCTTGTGACCTTGTGCGCCTGAGTTTCAGCTTCAGCCGAGCCCGGTGGGTTGCAGGTGCGACATACTCTGCTTGGGTCCCTGTGAGGGCAAACACTGAGAGGGTGGATGATGGCTCCTTGATCTACAAACCCTCAGCCTGACCATCACCTGGTGCTTGCTCATCCAGATTCCACACAGGACCTCGATCTCAACGCAGCTTCTTGCTCCCTCGACAGGACGAGTCAGGAAAGGTTTCCCACGCTGAGATCCTTCATCACCCAAGCAGTTGTCAATCTCTTGTCCTCCTCCCAGGGCACTCTTTGCATGGCCATCGCAACGGAGACAGTGAGCAGAATTTTCTTCTGGAATGAGAGTTACGTTGCCTGTCGGTCTCGATCCGTAAAAAGACTCAAGGGCTCAAATCATTAATCATCAGCAATTGGTTGATTTTATATGTGCAAGGGGAGATGTGTCTCAGTCAAAGGTTGTGATCACATTTCCAATGTTAGTCGGCATAGCAGGATATGTATACAATAAGGTGATGCCTTTTGATAATGTGAAGTAGATCAATGTGTTAATCATCAGGTCTGCTCATAATATACACAAAGGTGATGGCTTTTGATATGTGAGGTAGATCAATGTGTTAATCACATTGCTGAGTTTGCATTAATCACCTAGGTTGAACATTATTGTGTGAACTATCCCATTATGCTTTGCAGTACTAAAGATTTTTCATCTATGCTCCCTCCGGTTTTTCGTTTAGGACAACTGGCTGATCTTTTTCTGCCACAACAGTGAGTGTGTGAAACACTTCTTTAACAATCTTACCTGGGTCGGTTGGTTGTGCCAGCATTAGCGCTGGTCCTGTGGTGACAAGGGCCGTAGCTGCCTGGGCTCAGCAATGCCGGATCAGGGCAGCAACACAGTAAAAGGCGGTGATTATGACAACAACAATGACGAGACCCTGTAGTAGGCTGCCACCCTGACACAAAACCCCTCTGGGCCCAAGAACTGGTTGGCTCTTAGTGTAACTTTGCAGATTCCTTGCGAATATAGTTTGCTAGATTAATAATATTTTCGGAATTATCGGGGACTTGTGATGATATTGAGTTTACCCATCCGAGAGCCCAAAACTAAAGTCAAGACTTTAAGTCTTATCTGTTATAGAAACATAGAAAATAGATGCACGAGTAGGCCATTCTGACCTTCGAGCCAGCCCCACCATTCAATATGATCATAACTGATCATCCAAAATCAGTATCCTGCTTTCACAACGCAACAAGAAGATCGGGTAAGACAATGAAGATTTTGTTCAAGAGTGCCAAATACAGTGATCACTGGGAGCAATCTAGGGAATTGCTCAACAAACAAAGTCATCTTATACAGAATTTTCCTTTGATGTTTTGTTTATTGCAGGACACGGAGTTTTTCTTATTCCAAATGGTCCATGGTGCACCTCCGAAAGACACAGCAGGATAAACAAAGCCCAATTCCACACCATTACAGATAAGCAAATGTTTTGTTACCCATTTCACCTATTTGATTGTTTTATGATTGCCATTGGTCCTTTGACAACAGAGAACAGAATCTGACTAAAGGACCAGTCCCACTTGGGTGACATTTCGGCAACAGCCTGAAAAGAGGTTGTCACGGGGTGACTCATTTAATGACACGCAGTGTCTCCCTGCCGCCGCTGGATTTTGGAATGTTCAAAATAATTCCGTGACATCTGCGTGCCTTATGTCATGCTCCCTGTCGCACGCTGACGTCGGCTGTCCTGCGGGTGATGCGCGGTGCTGCATGGTAACGCATGATCATGACCTCTACTAATTCATTTTGTGTCATCATACGTTGCCATGCATCAAAGATGCGTCAAGATGCGTCATTTGAGCACCGCACCACGTCTTCTTCTTGTGAATGAAACCAAGGGAATAATTAGATCTCAGGCCAGATGTTGAGCAGCCAGGTTGTTGTCTCTGCATCAATGTTTGCCAGGCCCTGAGCTACATTTGGTGGGCACCCAGAGATGACATGGTTGGCTGTCTGATGTTCTGCTCCACATTCACAGGCTGGACTCTGGCAGAGTCCCCATCTCCACATGCTGGCATTGAAACGCCCAACTCCAGTACGGAGTCTGTTGAGCTTCACCCATGCTCCTCTGGGGAAGTCAGACCCTGGACAGTTTTTAACTGGTGAAGAGATGTAGCTGTGTAATGGAGATGAGGTTGCCATCCACTCCTGTGACCACTTGGTGGCTATCCAGTGTGTGTTTGTCTCATTTGGCTGGGTGGATGCTAGGAGTTGTTTTCCATGTGGAGCAAAGAGGCATCGGGACTTCAGTCAGGGTGGCCTCTGCTCTCTGCTGATAGCCTGATGGAGGAGGTGATCTGGGTCCATGGCATGACGAGATAGTGCCAGAGTTGCTGCTTGCCTTTGGAACCCTGCAGGAGGAATGCCTGCAAGTATAGGGAGCTCCTCGACTGAAGTAGGTTGAAGGAACCCAGTGATGGTTCATAACGTGCTCTTTAGGCTTGTGTCTACCAGGCTAGTATGTCTACTTCTACTCCATACGGGTGCGTAGTACTCAGCTGGGGCAAATGCAAGAGCTAAGGCAGAGGTGGGAAGAGTTGATGGACTGGCTCCCCAACTTGTTCCTTTATATACCCGTGTGATCACGCTGCACCACGTAATCACGCAGGTCTATAAAGCGCCGACTTTCAAAACTTTTTTCACTTGCAACAGAGACGATCGCAAAATGGCACCCAAGAGAAGCAGGCTTCATCAGACAATCAAGGCACAATGAAAACCAACCATGCAAGCGAAGAGTGGTTTCGGCCCGAAACATTGCCCATTTCCTTCGCTCCATAGATGCTGCCTCACCCGCTGAGTTTCTCCAGCATTTTTGTCTACCTTTGATTTTCCAGCATGTGTAGTTCCTTCTTAAACATGCAGGAGAAGACCCAGGTTGAGCAGATTCAGGTATTGGAGGAGGAGACCATGAAGGTGAACATGGAGGGGGCTCATGGCGACAGCACCACCCACTCAGGGCCACATTTTCCAAAGCTGCTGCTGTTGATGCTTTTGATGCTGCTCCTGCAGTAGTTGCTAGATTTGCTGTAGATTGGCATTCCGATTTTGCTGAGGATACTGATGCCTCAGCTGAGCCAGTTGAGATCAAGAAGAAGAGGCAAATGGTAACCAAGCCATGTGATTTCAGCAGCGAACAAGAGGGGGACCTGGTAGATTGGTATCAGGCCAACCCTGAGCTGTATGATAAAAACAGCAGACATTTTAGAAACAAGGAACTAAAGTACGTGCTGCTTGAGACCAAGGAGAAGGAGTTCCCTGGCTACACTTATTTCGTTACTTTGTTACACACTTACTTTGTTGTTTGTCTGCATATCTGTCATTATAATTACAATCCCAATTAAAATTACAATTTGTTCCACAATGATCTTCATTCATTCTATGTCTTCACAGTGTGCCAATGGTTTAAGAGCCAGAGGACAAGCTGTCACACAGTTTGCACAAGTCTGGCTCCGGCAGTAAGTTTGTGACCCAGAGGCAGCTGTGGATAGTAGAAAAATGGGCCTTTATAAAGAACCATATCATTCGAGTGAAGAGGAGGCAGAGCACCAAGAAGGTGATTATTATCAAAAAATATTTTGACATTGATTATTTGATTGCCATCTTGCTTGCCCCATCCTGATGGTCTTAAAATTTGTGATGCACATTTGTTTTCTTCCAGTTTAACAAGGAGAATGAGCATGATCCTCCTGAGGGACCCTCTGGATCCACCACCCTGAGCACTCCCAGAGAAAGCAGTCCTCACTGCAGGCTCCAGCACAACTGCAGCTGAGGAAAAAGAGTCTAGACAGGCTAGTCAGTGGCAGATGATCAAACAAGTCAGCGGGAGATGATCAAAGAACCTCCTCTGCAAAGCAAAACAAGCTGCACATGTCATTGCAAGCAAGGAGTGCACCTATTTCGTACATCAACACCCCAGTCCTCCTCACCCAACATGGAATTTTAAGTAGGCATAAAAGGTAAGAAAAGGTTCGACCGCAGAACCAACCAATCCCCGTCGACTGATACTCTCCTCCACCTAGCGGAGCTGGTCCATACCCTTTACAACTTTCCGTTTGACTCCTTCCATTTCTTCCAAACACAAGGTGTATGTGCACGTACATGGGCCCAAGCTGTGCCTGCCTCTTTGTAGGGTACGTCGAACAATCTTTGTTCCAGGCGTACCATGGCCCTATCCCCGAACTCTACCTCCGCTACATCGATGACTGCATTGGCGCTCCCTCCTGCACCCACACACAACTTACTGACTTCATTTCATTAACTTCCATCCGGCACTCAAATACACCTGGACCATTTCCAACATTTCCCTACCATTTCTAGACCTCACTATCTCCATCTTAGGTGATAGACTAGTGACCGACATCTCCTATTAACCCACTGACTCCCATGGCTATCGGGTCTACACTTCTTCCCACTCTGCTTCCTGTAAGGACTCCATCCCCTACTCCCAGTTCCTCCATCTACGCGCATCTGGACCCAGGATGACGTGTTCAAAACCTGGGCATCGGAGATGTGCTTATTTTTCAGGGAACGGGTGTTCCCCTCTTCCACTATAGATGAGGCTCTCACCAGGGTCTGTTCTATATCCCGTAACTCTGCTCTCACTCCCCATCCCCCCCACTCGTAACAACGGCAGAATCCTCCTTGTCCTCACCTTCCACCCGACCAGTCGTCACATACAACAAATAATCCTCCGACATTTTCGTCATCTCCAATGGGATCTCACCACCGGCCTCATCTTCCCATCTCCTCCCCTGTCTGCTTTCAGCAGAGACTGCTCCCTCTGTAACTCCCTGGTCAATTCCTCCCTTCCCACCCAAACCAATCCCTCTCCGGGCACTTTCCCTTGCAACCGCGGGAAATGCTACACTTGTCACTTTACCTCTCCACTTGACTCCATTGCAGTCTTTCCAGGTGCGGCAGAAGTTCACCTACACCTCCTCCAACCTCATCTATTGCATCCGCTGCTCTAGGTGTCAGCTGCTCTACATCGGTGAGACAAGCATAGGCTTGGCGATCACTTGGCCCTACACCTCCATTTGGTTCGCAATAACCAACCTGATCTCCCGGTGGCTCAGCACTTCAACTCCCCTTCCCATTCCAAAACTGACCTTTCTGTCCAGGGCCTCCTCCATGACCAGAGTGAGGCCCACTGTAAATTGGAGGAGCAGCACCTCATATTTCACTTGGGCAGTTTACACCCCAGCACTATGAACATTGACTTCTCCCATTTCTGGTAGTCTCTGCTTTCTCCTCCCGTTCCCAGCTCTCCCTCAGCTCTCTGTCTCCGCCTCTTCCTTTCTTCTTCCCGCCCCTCCCCCAACCTCACATCAGTCTGAAAAAGGTTCTCGACCTGAAGTGTTGCCTATTTCCTTCGCTCTATAGATGCTGCCTCACCCGCTGAGTTTCCCCAGCATTTTTGTCTACCGATTTTCCTGCATTTCCAGTTCCTTCTTAAAGATTCTTATTGTAGTTGCAAATACATACTGTAGTTTTATGTGGTACTGACTAAGTAGATCTATATCAACAATTATCAAATAATTTAGTGCCAAAATACTCAGGAATCATTGAAAATTTGTGTAAGGAAAGGGTGTCAGAATGGTTAAAACCCATGAGCTTCATGAGCCCCTGGACCCCACCCGCAAGTGCTCGATTGCTTCACTCGCTCGCAAAAATCTCCCTGATTGAGAAATCCGAATGTTGGCAGGTCTGTAAAACTGTATCATGATGAATAGCCAACACAGCACTAGGGTTTCAGCCCCTGGTTATACTAACCAGCCATCTCTTCCTACGGGCCTACACGTAGAGCAAATGGACGCAGCAACTCCAAACCTCATCCAAAGATTTGATGGACCTCCCAGAGCGGGATGAACACCAAGTCGAGCCACAATTAGCGGAGTTGATGTTGATGTTGATAAACCACAGGAAAGGGTGCCCCTTCTAACCGCAAAAAAGGCTATTGGTATCAGAACATGGACTTTTCGAAAACTGTACCAGGAAGGAAAACTTGAAATAAAATGGAAACATTTCATTGGGAAATTTTATGAGTAGCAGAAAGCCACTGGACCGAATCAGGGGAATTATTCAATCAAGGATACAAGATTTTATATGTAGGAAATGACACAATACACTGCGCAGGAGTTGCACTTATTAACCATATAATATAACCATATAACAATTACAGCACGGAGACAGGCCCTCTCGGCCCTTCCAGTCCGTGCCGACCATTTGTTTTCCCCTAGTCCCATCTACCTGCACTCAGACCATACCCCTCCATTCCCTTCACGTCCATATACCTATCCACTTTACTTTTAAATGTTAAAATCGATCCTGCCTCCACCACCTCTGCGGGAAGCTCATTCCACACAGCCACCACCCTCTGAGTAAAGAAGTTCCCCCTCACGTTACCCCTAAACTTCTGTCCCTTAATTCTCATGTCATGCCCTCTTGTTTGAATCTTCCCTACCCTCAATGGGAAAAGCTTATCCACGTCAACTCTGTCTATCCCTTTCATCATTTTAAAGACCTCAATCAAGTCCCCCCTTAACCTTCTGCGCTCCAAAGAATAAAGACCTAACTTGTTCAACCTTTCTCTGTAACATAGTTGCTGGAACCCTGGCAACATTCTAGTAAATCTCCTCTGTACTCTCTCTATTTTGTTGACATCCTTCCTATAACTAGGCGACCAAAATTGTACACCATACTCCAGAATTGGTCTTACCAATGCCTTGTACAATTTTAAACATTACTTCCCTACTCCTATATTCAATGCTCTGATTTATAAAGGCCAGCACACCAAAGGCTTTCTTTACCACCCTATCTACATGCGATTCCACCTTCAGGGAACTATGCACAGTTATTCCTAGATCCCTCTGTTCCACAGCATTCCTCAATTCCCTACCATTTACCATGTACGTCCTATTTTGATTTGTCCTGCCAAGATGTAGCACTTCACACTTATCAGCATTAAACTCCATCTGCCATCTTTCAGCCCACATTTCCAAATGGCCCAAATCTCTCTGTAGACTTTGAGAATCTACTTCATTATCCACAATACCACCTATCTTAGTATCATCTGCATACTTACTTATCCAATTTTCCACCCCATCATCCAGATCATTGATGTACATGACAAACAACAGTGGACCCAACACAGATCCCTGAGGCACCCCACTGGTCACCGGCTTCCAACCTGACAAACAGCCATCCACCATTACTCTCTGACATCTCCCATTCAGCCACTGTTGAATCCATCTTGCTACTCCGCCATTAACACCCAAAGATTGATCCTTCTTAACCAACCTTCCATGGGGAACCTTGTCAAAGACCTTACTAAAATCCATATAGACAACATCCACTGCTTTACCCTCATCAATTTCCCTAGTTACCGCTTCAAAAAATTCAAGAAGGTTTGTCAAACATGACCTTCCAGGCACAAATCCATGTTGACTGTTCCTGATCAGACCATGTTTATCCAGATGCTTATATTTATTATCTCTAAGTATCCTTTCCATTAATTTGCCCACCACTGACGTCAAACTAATAGGTCTATAATTGCTAGGTTTATTCTTTGAACCCTTTTTAAACAATGGAACAACATGCGCAATACGCCAATCCTCCGGCACTATTCCCGTTTCTAATGATATATAAAATATTTCTGTCATAGCTCCTGCTATTTCTACACTAACTTCCGTCAATGTCCTAGGAAATATGCTGTCAGGACCTGGAGACTTAACCACTTTTATATTTTTCAAAAGTGTCAGTACTTCCTCCTCTTTGAATCTCAGTTTCCATAGCTACTCTACTTTTTTCCCTTACCTCACATAGTTCAATATCCTTCTCCTTGGTGAATACCGAAGAAAAGAAATTGTTCAATATCTCCCCCATCTCTTTTGGCTCTGCAGATAGCTGTCCATTCTGGTTCTCTAATGGTCCAATTTTATCCCTCGTTATCCTTTTGCTATTAATATAGCTGTAGAAACCCTTTGGATTTACTTTCACCTTTCTTGCCAAAGCAACCTCATATCTTCTTTTAGCCTTCCTAATTTCTTTCTTAAGATCTTTTTACATTCTTTATACTCCTCTAGCACCTCATTTACTCCATGCCTCCTATAATTATTGTAGATATCTCTCTTTTTTCGAAACAAGTGTCTAATTTCCCTTGAAAACCATGGCTCTTTCCAATTTTTACTATTTCCTTTCAACCTAACAGGGACATAAAGATTCTGTACTCTTACAATTTCCCCTTTAAATGTCGTCCATTTCTCTTCTACATCCTTCCCATGAAACAAAGTGTCCCAATTCAGTCCTTTAAAATCCTCACGCATTCCCTCAAAGTTAGCCTTTCTCCAATCAAAAATCTCCACTCTAGGTCCTGTTCTGACTCGCTCCATAATTATATTGAAACTAATGGTATTGTGATCACTGGTCCCGAAGTGCTCACCAACGCATACCTCCGTCACCTGTCCTGCCTCATTTCCTAACAGGAGGTCCAGCACTGCCCCTTCTCTGGTCGGTACCTCTATGTACTGCTGCAAAAAAAACTATCCTGCACACATTTTACAAACTCCAAACCATCCAGCCCATTTACAGAATGTGTTTCCCAGTCTATTTTTGGGAAATGAAATCTCCCACAATCACTACCTTGTGCTTACTACTAATATCTGCTATCTCCTTACATATTTGCTCTTCCAATTCTCGCTCCCCATTTGGCGGTCTATAGTACACCCCTAAAAGTGTTGCTACACCGTTCCCACTTCTCAGTTCCACCCAAATAGCCTCCTTAGACGAACCCTCTAATCTATCCTGCCAAAGCACTGCTGTAATATCCTCTCTGACAAGCAATGCAACACCTCCACCTCTGGTCCCTCCAATTCTATCACCCCGGAAGCAACGAAATCCTGGAATATTTAGTTTCCAATCACAGCCCTCCTGCAACCATGTTTCACTGATTGCCACAACATCATATTTCCAGGTGTCAATCCAGGCTCTAAGTTCATCCACCTTACTTACAATGCTCCTAGCATTAAAATATGCACATTTTATAAACCCACCATCCTTTATTCTCTGTCTATTTTCTTTTTCATCTTTCTCGCCTACATTTTGGGTCCGAGTGCTTCCCTTCTCTGCCTCTTGCCCCACACCCTGTCCCCTAGCCCCCCTCTACCCGAGTCCCTCCCCCCAGCCTTTCTAGTTTAAAGTCTCCCCAGTAGCCTTTGCAAATCTCCCTGCCAGGATATTGGTCCCCTTCGGGTTCAAGTGCAACCCGTCCTCTGCGTACAGATCATGCCTTCCCCAAAAGAGGTCCCAGTGATCAAGAAACTGGAATCCCTGCCCACTGCACCAGTCCCTCAGCCACGCATTTAGCCTCCACCTCATTTCATTCCTACTCTCACTGTCACGCGGCACAGGCAGTAATCCTGAAATCGTTACCCTTTTGGTCCTTCTCTTTAACTTTCCCCCCAACTCCCTAAATTCTCCCTTCAGGACCTCGTCACTTTTTCTGCCTAATGTCATTGGTACCTATGTGTACCACAACATCAGGCTCCTCTCCCTCCCTTATCAGAATCTTTTGGACACGTTCTGACACATGCGAGACCCTGGCACCAGGGAGGCAAACTACCATCCGGGTCTCCCGACTGCGTCCACAGAATCGCCTATCCGACCCCCTAACTATAGAGTCCCCTATTACAATTGCCTTCCTCTTTTTGCTACCCTTCTGAGCATCAGGGCCGGTCTCTGTGCCGGAGGCCCGGCCGCTGTTGTTGCCCCCAGCTAGGCTGTCCCCTCCAATCGTACTCAAACCCGAGTACCTATTTTCCAGTTGTACGGTCACAGGGGTACTCTCTAGCCCCTGCCTCTGCCTCTTGCCCTTCCTAACCGTGACCCACTTGTCTGCCTCCTGTGGTCTTGGAGTGACTACCTCCCTGTAGCTCCTCTCTATGACCTCCTCACTCTCCCTGACCAGGCGGAGGTCGTCGAGCTGCTGCTCCAGGTTCCTAACATGATCCTTTAGGAGCCCCATCTCGACACACCTGGCGCAGATGTGTACGTCTGGAGGGCTATCAGATTCCCTGACCTCCCACATCTGACATCCAGAACAGTACACTGCCCTGGCCTTCATACTGCCCCCCTTACACAGGATACAATAGCAACACAATATAAAATCACTACAAACTGCTGGGATCTGACTGTAAATCAGCTGCTTTCCCTAGTCCACTTCCCACCAATCAGCTGCTTTCCCTAGTCCACTTCCCACCAATCAGCGACTTCCTCAAAAAAAACCCACTTCTCCAAATGGAATGTTATGGATTTTGGTAAAAACAAGCCCCGCGCTTGATTTTATAGCTTACTGGTCGGGTGTCGCTCCTCCCCCTCCTCCTCTTCCAACGGCTCCTGTGGGCCTCTGAAAAAACAAGCCCCGCGCTTGATTTTATAGCTTACCGGTCGGGTGTCGCTCCTCCCCTCCTCCTCTTCCAACGGCTCCTGTGGGCCTCTGAAAAAACAAGCCCCGCGCTTGATTTTATAGCTTACCGGTCGGGTGTCGCTCCTCCCCCTCCTCCTCTTCCAACGGCTCCTGTGGACCTTCTATCTGAGACAGCGCAAAATGCACTTCTTGGATATAACCCAAGTTCAGCACGCCTCATATCGGCAAGATTCAAAACACAGAACGGAGCAATGGCCATTCTATAAGTATACGCCACAAACTCAGCTGATGTTTGATGAATTCTGTGATCTTCTCCAAAGTACTGTAAATAGAACTTCGAAAAGTGATGCCATCATCATCATGGGTGACTTAAATGCCAAGGTCGGAACCGACTGGCAACAATGGGGGAAATACCATATGCAAACTTGGATTTGGCAATGTAAACCAGCAAGGTGAAAAACTTGTGAATTTCTGCACCGTAAATAACTTCTGTATTAATCACACAATGTTTAAACAGAAAAAGGATTCCAGACAATGGACATGGGGATCTCCAGGTCAAGCAACACACAACAAAATAGACTACATAATGATAAGCAATAAGTGGAAAAACTGTGTGCAAAATGCCAGAAGCACTGACATTGGATCTGACAATCAACTTGTAATAGCTAATATACACATGAAATTACAAACAATCAAGAAAGCCAAATATCCAAAGGAGTATGATATTTCAGACTCAAAAACCCAGATACTAGAAGTGATAATAAAATTGAAATTGGAGGACGCTTTGCTCCACTTATGGAGCAGGACGATTGCGACACAGAACGCATGTGGACGAAAATGCCTTTAGCGAGACATCAAAGAAAGTTCTCGGATACTCTGAACATGAAAGGCCCATTATCTGTTTATTTGCACTTTATCAGTTTATTTATTCATGTGTGTATATATTGATTGTAAACAGGCACCCGACTCAGTACGTGATTCAAATACTTCTTTAATCAGCACTGAAACTTAACAGCATAAAGGATGGTTGGTTGTCAGTACATTCTAGCTGCTCAGACTGGGAGTGCCAGAAACAAGTGTTAGTATAAGTGTTACAGTGGGTGGACTTAGTGATGCTGGTTTATGTGTGATTGGTTAACATGCAACATCAATCTACATCCTTCCCCCTAAAAATTAAGTGTGAAAGAGCACCCATACCATGGAGTTAAACATACTGCTATATCTGTCTGGTGGTCTACTAACACGGCCCGAGCGCGTGTGGGCCAACGATGAGACGGAGAGTCTGGAGGCAAGAATGGCACGGTGGAGGCTTGTGGTGACCGAAAGGGGAAACATGCGGTAGGTGAGGCCCGTGGTTAGTGGAGACCGTGGGACGTGGAGGGGTGCAAGGCATGCGGGGACGGGTGGGAGACATTGCAAAAGGCGGCTGGAACTGGAGCGGTGGAGCATAGGGACCAGCAGGCGGTGGTCGAGGCTCCCTCACAGCAAGCAGGTGTTGGCGACATCTCCGGTATACCGCTCCATCACAGTCTACAAGGTAGGACCGTGGCTCGTCATTCGGGTTGACAACAGTGCCCAGACGGGATTGTCCCATTGAAGTTCGTAGACGGACGACCTGGCCTGGCATAGAGGCTCGAGCGGTCTGCTGGAACTGTCGTATGACCGTTTCTGGATGTCATGCTTCTCTTGGAGACGTTTCTGGATAGTGGCAGGTTTCAGCACCCGAGGGACCAGTTGTTGTTGTGCGATAGGGACCGGAGACCTCGTCAATCTCGACATCAGTCACTGTGCCGGCGATCCCAAGGTTCCGTCCCTGGCACTGTTTCTGAGATTCAGGAGATCGAGATAAACGTCTGACTTTGAAATCTGTGCTCGCTCCAGCAAGTGTTAGGCGCTTCTGATAGCACATTCAGTGAGTCCATTACTCTGTGGATACTCGGGACTGCTCGTGACCTGCTGGAAGTTCCATCGGTCAGTGAAAAGCTTGAACATGTGGCTGGTGAACTGCCGACCATTGTCGGTTCTCAAGCTGATGGGAGCGCCATAGGCGGAGAAGTGTCTTTTCAGCTTCTGGATGACCAACTCAGATGTGAGGGAGGTCAGTTGGTCTAGTTCAAACCAGTTAGAAAAGGAGCCGACTAGAACGAGGTAGTGCTTTCCGCACCATTCGAAAATGTCTGCCGCCTGCGACGCCCAGGGCAGAGCTGGTGGAGGTTGTTGCAGAAGATCCTGCCGCTGCTGATGAGGCACAAGGCTGTTGCAAGCGGGGCAGGAGGCTACGTGGTCCCGGATGTAACTGGCCATTCCCAGCAGTAGAACAGACTACTACACGTGCCAGTGTGGCATCGGCTCCTGGGTGACCGCTGTGTGCTTCTTTGAAATATACGTGTCGTAGCGATGAGGGTATCACTACCTTGTGACCCTTGACGACAACACCATCCTGAACTGCCAGTTCATCATGGACCAGGAAGCATGGCTGCACCTCTGTGGGCTTGTTGGATTGTTTGTCTGGCCAGCCTGTTTTGATGATGGAGGAGAGGATTTGAAGCGTATCGTCAGTGGCGGTGTGCGCGGCCAAGGTGCGCAGTTGCTTACTGGAGACGAAATGGACACCGAGGACCGTGACATTTTCCTGTTCATAGGGATGTATGGTAAATGATAGGGAATTGAGGAATGCTGTGGAACAGAGGGATCTAGGAATAACTGTGCATAGTTCCCTGAAGGTGGAATCGCATGTAGATAGGGTGGTAAAGAAAGCCTTTGGTGTGCTGGCCTTTATAAATCAGAGCAATGGATATAGGAGTAGGGAAGTAATGTTAAAATTGTACAAGGCATTGGTAAGACCAATTCTGGAGTATGGTGTACAATTTTATTCGCCTAGTTATAGGAAGGATGTCAACAAAATAGAGAGAGTACAGAGGAGATTTACTAGAATGTTGCCAGGGTTCCAGCAACTATGTTACAGAGAAAGGTTGAACAAGTTAGGTCTTTATTCTTTGGAGCGCAGAAGGTTAAGGGGGGACTTGATTGAGGTCTTTAAAATGATGAAAGGGATAGACAGAGTTGACGTGGATAAGCTTTTTCCCATTGAGGTAGGGAAGATTCAAACAAGAGGGCATGACATGAGAATTAAGGGACAGAAGTTTAGGGGTAACGTGAGGGGGAACTTCTTTACTCAGAGGGTGGTGGCTGTGTGGAATGAGCTTCCAGCAGAGGTGGTGGAGGCAGGATCGATTTTAACATTTAAAAGTAAAGTGGATAGGTATATGGACGTGAAGGGAATGGAGGGGTATGGTCTGAGTGCAGGTAGATGGGACTAGGGGAAAACAAATGGTCGGCACGGACTGGAAGGGCCGAGAGGGCCTGTCTCCGTGCTGTAATTGTTATATGTTGTTCGCAAGATGCCCGGGGCACACGGGAGAGAGTGTCAGCGACATGCATGTCCTTACCCTTTGTGTAGGTAATAGAGAAATCGTACCGCTGCAGCTGCATCATCATACGCTGCAAATGTACTGGCGCGGCGTGGATGGGCTTGTTCAGGATTGTTACCAATGGTTGGTGGTCCGTCTCGACCATGAAGGTGTTGCCAAATATGAAGTCGTGGAATTTGGAGCAAGCAAAGATGACAGCCAGCAGTTCCTTTCCGATTTGCTCGTAGTGCTGCTCCGTGTCAGTCATGGTGCAAGAGGCATACGGGACAGGTAGTAGGGTGCCATCGGCAGATGGTTGCAAGCAGGCTGCGCCGAGCCTGAATTTCAAAGCATCGCAGGTGCATCAGAGTGGATAAGACTACTTCTGACGCCATGTAAACAGGCACCAAACTCAGTGCGTGATTCAAATAGATCTTTAATCAGCACTGACACAGCATAAAGGATGGTTGGTTGTCAGTGCATCCTACCTGCTCAGACTGGGAGTGCCGGAAACAAATGTTAGTATAAGTGTTACAGTGGGGTGTAGTTGGTGATGCTGGCTTATGTGTGATTGGTTAACATGCAACATCCATCTATAATGGTATATGGACACACTGCTCTGTTCTGTATTAATGCCTACTATTTTCCGTTGTGCTGAAGCAAAGCAAGAATTTTATTGTCCTATCAGGGACACATGACAATAAACTCTCTTGAATCTTGAAAGGAGCCAAAAGGAGAAAACCCTGGATCAGTGAAGAAGTTATCCAGCTTACTAAGGAAAGAAGCGAAGCCAAACAAGAGAAACTTCTTGATCCAACCCAACGAAGCAGACACAACTACCTAAATTGTGAAATATAGAGAAAGATGCCGTGACGTGGCTCAAAGAGTTATGCGTCAAAGTAGAGCAAGCACATCAAGCTGCGAAATCCAAAGAAGTTTACTCAATAATTAAGAAAATTACAAGGAAAGCATCCACTAAAAAGCAATACATTAAAATTAATGATGCTAAAGGAAGGTTTTTTTAATATTTCAAAATAGACTTTATTCAGGTAACAAATATATACAATACATGAACCGTGCGAAAAATTCATCCGACATTTTCGAAGGCTATACAAATTGTTCAATACAGTCTATATACATTGATCAAATTTCACAAATCTGTCCCCCACCTTTGCCACTCATGTGCCCCATGTCGTGGGATACCTTCCCTTATTTTAAGGGGTGTCTCCACCACACCCTGCCCCACCATGTGCAGCAGCGGAAGGACCCTAGACTGTGGTGCTCCCCCACTGAGTCTTGCCGTTAGCTGCACCAAGCTTCAGTGCGTTCCTCAGCATGTACTCCTGCAGTCTGCAGCGGGCCAGTCGGCAACATTCCTTGATGGACATCTCGCTCTGCTGGGTGGTGAACAATGCTCGGGTAGACCAAAGAGCGTCATTCACAGAGTTGATGACCTTCCAGCAGCACTCAATGTCAGTCTCTGAATGTGTCCCTGGGAACAGTCCGTAAATCACAGAGTCCTCTGTGACGGAGCTGTTCAAAGGAAGATGGAAAGAGAATGGCCAAGACCTCTACAACAAGCAAACCCCAGTTGACGAATAATTCACAAATACCATCCCCCCAATACCAATCACTACTGTGGATCGTCAGCTCAATTAGAAAGCTTTCTGATGGAAAAGCCCTGGGCTATGACAACATTACTAGAGTAGAACTCAAGCAGCAGGAGACAAAGGAGCTGATATTATACACAAACTGTGCAAGAAAATATGGGACGCAGAAGAATTTCTCAATGACTGGGGAAAGGCAATCATTACACCAATCTACAAGAAAAAAGACAAGCTGGACTGTGGCAATTATAAGGGAATCAGCCTGCTTAATCATTCATGCAAAATATTCATCCTAACACTTCAAAGACGGATCAAGAAAAGGCCAGAAGAGATTCTATCAGAAGCCCAAGCGGGGTTTAGACCAGGTTGGTCATCCATAAATCAACTCTTAGGGAGTGGCCTTGTGAGGGAAGTGCCCTGTGAGAAAAGTACTAGTCTTTGGCTCCAGAGTCTTTGGCGAGGAGGCTGAGGAGAGGAGGCTATGCAAATGCTGGAGAGGGAGAGACAAAACAAGATGTCAAGCAAGCTGATTCAGTGTGATGCTTGCAGTATGTGAGAGGTCAAGGACACTGCTGGTGCCTCTGGCTGCTACAAATTTGAGAAGTGCATCCAGGTACATCTCCTGAAGGACCATGTTGGAGAAGCAAAAGTGGATGACCTCGTCCGAGAAACTGAGTCGTTCCTCGACAAGTCCTACAGTGAGATTGTTACACCTAAGGTACTGGAAGGGAGAAAGTGGGTGACGGTGAGAAAGGGGGGGAAACTTGGAATGCAAAGGTCCCCGGGTGTTGTACCTCTTGTGAACAGGTTCACCCACTTAGAAGCTGTCGGGACAGAAGACATTAAAAAACTGAGTGGCGGACTGGCTTGCAAAGCAAAAAGAGCTGTTGAGCCAAAACCAAAGAGGCCAACGTTAGGCAACGCCATTGTAGTTGGAGAATTGTAGTTGGATAACAAGGGAAATCAGGGATAGTATCAAAACAAAAGATGAAGCATACAAATTAGCCAGAAACAGCAGCCTATCAGAGGACTGGGAGAAATTCAGTCCAGCAGAGGAGGACAAAGGGCTTGATTAGGAAAGGGAAATAGATTATGAAAGAAAACGGGCAGGGAACATAAAAACTGACTGCAAAATGTTTTATAGATATGTGAAGAGAAAAAGGTTACTTAAAACAAATGTAGGTCCCTTGCAGTCAGAAACTGGTGAATTGATCATGGGGAACAAGGACATGGCAGACCAATGGAATAACTACTTTGGTTCTGTTTTCACTAAAGAATAATCTGCCGGAAATAGCAGGGGACTGGGGGTCAAATGAGAGGGAGGAACTGAGTGAAATCCAGGTTAGCCGGGAAGTGGTGTTAGGTAAATTGAATGGATTAAAGGCCGATAAATCCCCAGGGCCAGATAGACTGCGTCCCAGAGTACTTAAGGAAGTAGCTCCAGAAATAGTGGATGCATTAGTGATAATTTTTCAAAACTCTTTAGATTCTGGAGTAGTTCCTGAGGATTGGAGGGTAGCTAATGTAACCCCACTTTTTAAAAAGGGTGGGAGAGAGAAAACAGGGAATTACAGACCAGTTAGTCTAACATCAGTAGTGGGGAAAATGCTAGAGTCTGTTATTAAAGCTGGGATAGTAGCACATTTGGAAAGTGGTGAAATCATTGGACAAAGTCAGCATGGATTTATGAACGGTAAATCATGTCTGGCGAATCTTGTAGAATTTTTCGAGGACGTATGGATGTGTTATATCTGTGGATGTGTTATATCTGGACTTTCAGAAGGCTTTCGACAAGGTCCCACATAAGATATTTGTATACAAACTTAAAGCACACGGTATTGGGGGTTCAGTATTGATGTAGATAGAGAACTGGCTGGCAGACAGGAAGCAAAGAGTAGGAGTAAACGGGTCATTTTCAGAATGGAAGGCAGTGACTAGTGGGGTACCGCAAGGCTCAGTGCCGGGACCCCAGCTATTTACAATATATATGAATTATCTGGATGAGGGAATTGAATGCAACATCTCCAAGTTTGCGGATGACACGAAGCTGGGCGGCAGTGTTAGCTGTGAGGAGGATGCTAGGAGGCTGCAAGGTGACTTGGATAGGTTGGGTGAGTGGGCAAATGCATGGCAGATGCAATATAATATGGATAAATGTGAGGTTATCCACTTTGGTGGCAAAAACAGGAAAGTAGACTATTATCTGAATGGTGGCCGATTAGGAAAAGGGGAGATGCAACGAAACCTGGGTGTCATGGTTCACCAGTCATTGCAGGTGCAGCAGGCAGTGAAGAAAGTGAAGAAAACATTTATAGCAAAAGGATTTGAGTACAAGAGCAGGGAGGTTCTACTGCATTTGTACAGGGTTTTGATGAGGCCACACCTGGAGTATTGCGTACAGTTTTGGTCTCCTAATCTGAGGAAAGACATTCTTGCCACAGAAGGAGTACAGAGAAGGTTCACCAGACTGATTCCTGGGATGGCAGGACTTCCATATGAAGAAAGACTGGATAGACTCGACTTGTACTCGCTGGAATTTAGAAGATTGAGGGGGGATCTTACAGAGACTTACAAAATTCTTAAGGGGTTGGACAGGCTAGATGCAGGAAGATTGTTCCCGATGTTGGCGAAGTCCAGAACAAGGGGTCACAGTTTAAGGATAAGGGGGGAGTCTTTTAGGACCGAGATGAGAAAATCATTTTTCACACAGAGAGTGGTGAATCTGTGGAATTCTCTGCCACCGAAGGTAATTGAGGCCAGTTCATTGGCTATATTCAATAGGGAGTTAGATGTGGCCCTTGTGGCTAAAGGGATCAGGGGGTATGGAGAGAAGGCAGGTACAGGATACTGAGTTGGATTATCAGCCATGATCATATTGAATGGCGGTGCAGGCTCGAAGGCCTGAATGGCCTACTCCTGCACCTATTTTCGATGTTTCTATGTTTCTATCCATTGTGAGAGGTACGGACAGGAGTTTCTGCGGCAACAGACGGGATTCGAGGATGGTGTGCTGCCATACTAGTGCCAGAATCCGGGATGTCACGGACAGAGTGCAGAAAATCCTCAAGGGCGAAGGTGAACAGCCGGAAGTGGTAGTGCTTATCGGCACAAACAATGTCGGAAAGAAGGGGATGAATATTCTGCAGTGTGACTTTAGAGAGCTCGGAAAAATGCTGAAAAGCAGGACCTCCAGGGTTGTTATCTCAGGTTTGCTTCCAGTTCCTCGTGCTGGCGAGAGCAGGAACAGGGAGATACGGGAACTGAATGTGTGGCTGCGTAACTGGTGCAGGGGGCAGGGATTTACATTCTTAGATCACTGGGATCTGTTTTGGAGTAAGTGGGAGCTGTACAAACGGGACAGATTGCATCTGAACTGATGGGGGACCAGCATTCTGGCAGGCAGGTTTGCCTCTGCTACACGGGTGGTTTTGAACTGAATAATGGGAGTGGGGTGTCAATGAGATAGTCGATGATGGAGTTAATGGGAAAGAGAGTAAAGGGATGGTTAATGACCCCAGAATTAACAGGAAAGGAAGCTCACAAAGAGATAGGAGAGTATGGCCAAGTGTAATAGGGATCGATGTGAAAGGTGAGAAGCATAAGGAATTAAAGGTATTGTATACGAAAGCGCGAAGTATAAGAAGTAAAGATGATGAGCTTGAGGCTCAGTTAGAGGTTGGTAGATATGACATTTTGGGGATTACTGGGATGTGGCTGCAGGAGGATCGGGCCTGGGTACTTAATATTCAGGGATTTACATCCGATAGAAAGGACAGGCAGGTGGGCAGAGGAGGGGGGTCGCTCTGTTGGTGAGGGATGGAATTCAGTCCCATGCGAGGGAGGACATACAGACTGACGAGGTAGAGTCACTGTGGATTGAGTTGAGGAATTGTAAAGGCAAGAATTGGTGTTATTTAAAGACCCCCAAATAGTAGCCCAGATGTAGGGTGCAAGTTGCAGCAGGAGTTCAAACTGGCATGTAACAAAGGTAATGCCACTGTGGTGATGGGGGATTTAAATACGCAGGTAGACTGGGATAATCAGTTCTTTCCCAAGGAAGAGAGTTTGTAGAATGCCTCCGAGATGGATTCTTAGAGCAGCTTGTAATGGAGCCGACCAGAGAAAAGGCAATTCTGGATTTAGTATTGTCCAATGAACCAGATATGATAAGGGAACTCGAGGTAAAGTAACCACTTGGAGGTAGTGATCATAATATGATTAGTTTTAATCTGTAATTTGAGAAGGAGAACGTTCAATCGGAAGTGACAGTGATGCAGTTGAACAAAGCGGACTATGAAGGCATAAGAAGGGAGCTGGCCAAGGTAGACTGGAATGGGATCCTAGCAGGAATGATGGTGGACCAGCAATGACAGGAATTTCTGGGCATAATCTGGAAGACGCAGGATCATTTCATTCCAAAAAGGAAGAAAGATTCTAAGGGTAGTAAGAGACAAGCGTGGCTGACAAGAGAAGTTAGGGATAGAATAAAACTAAAAGAAAAGATGTATAACACAGCAAAGAGGAGCCGGAAGCCAGAGGATTGGGAAACTTTCATAGGACACCAGCAGAAACAAAACGGGCAATACGGGCTGAAAAGATGAAGTACGAGGGGAAGCTGGCCAGGAATATAAAGAAGGACAGTAAAAGCTTCTTTAGATATGTTAAGGGAAAAAGAGTAGCAATCAAATGTGGGTCCCTTTAAGGCTGACATGGGTGAAATAATTATGGGCAACAAGGAAATGGCAGAAGAGTTGAATAGGTACTTCGGATCAGTCCTCACTAAGGAGAACACAAACAATCTCCCAGATGTACTGGAGAACAGAAGATCTAAGGGGGTAGAGGAACTGAAATAAATTTTCATTAGGCGAGAAATATTGTTGGGTAGGCTAATGGGACTGAAGGATGATAAATCCCCTGGGCCTGATGGTCTGCATCCCAGGGTCCTCAGGGAGGCGGCTCTGGAAATAGTGGACACATTGGTGATCATTTTCCAATGTTCAATAGATTCAGGATCAGTTCCTGTGGATTGGAGGATAACTAATGTTATCCAACTTTTCAAGAAAGGAGCGAGAGAGAAAACGGGGAATTACGGACCAGTTAGCCTGACTTCGGTGGTAGGAAAGATAACCATATAACCATATAACAATTACAGCACGGAGACAGGCCCTCTCGGCCCTTCCAGTCCGTGCCGACCATTTGTTTTCCCCTAGTCCCATCTACCTGCACTCAGACCATACCCCTCCATTCCCTTCACGTCCATATACCTATCCACTTTACTTTTAAATGTTAAAATCGTTCCTGCCTCCACCACCTCTGCTGGAAGCTCATTCCACACAGCCACCACCCTCTGAGTAAAGAAGTTCCCCCTCACGTTACCCCGAAACTTCTGTCCCTTAATTCTCATGTCATGCCCTCTTGTTTGAATCTTCCCTACCCTCAATGGGAAAAGCTTATCCACGTCAACTCTGTCTATCCCTTTCATCATTTTAAAGACCACAATCAAGTCCCCCCTTAACCTTCTGCTGGAGTCAATTATTAAAGAGGTAATAATGGAGCATTTGGATAGCAGTAAAAGGATTAGTCCAAGTCAACATGGAATAAAGAAAGGGAAATCATGCTTGACTAATCTTCTGGAATTTTTTGGGGATTTGAGAAGCAAAATGAATGAAGGGGTGCCAGTGGATGTAATGTATCTAGACTTTCAGAAAGCCTTTGATTAGGTCCCACACGGGAGACTGGTGACTAAAATTAGAGAACATGGTATTGGGGGTAGGGTGTTGACATGGATAGAAAATTGGTTGGCAGGCCTAAAGCAAAGAGCAGGAGTGAACGGGTCCTTTTCAGAATGGCAGGCGGTGGCGAGTGGAGTGCCGCAAGGGTCGGTGTTGGGGCCGCAACTGTTTACCATATATATAAATGATTTGGAAGAGGGAATTAGGAGCAACACTAGCAAGTTTGCGGATGACACAAAGCTGGGTGGCAGTGTGAACTGTGAAGAGGATGTTAGGATGTTGCAGGGGGACCTGGACAGGTTGAGTGAGTGGGCAGATGCGTGGCAGATGCAGTATAATATATATAAATGTGAAGTTATTCATTTTGGCAGCAAAAACAAGGGGGCAGATTATTATCTCAATGGGGTTAGGTTAGGTAAGGGGGAGGTACAACGAGACCTGGGTGTCCTTGTACACCAGTCACTGTAAGTTGGTGTGCAGGTACAGCAGGCAGTGAAGAAAGCTAATGGAATGTTGGCCTTCATAACAAGAGGATTTCAGTACAGGATAAAGAGGATCTTCTGCAGTTGTATAGGGCTCTGGTGAGACCACATCTGGAGTATTGTGTACAGTTTTGGTCTCCTAATTTGAGGAAGGATATCCTTGTGTTTGAGGCAGTGCAGCGTAGGTTCATGAAATTGATCCCTGGGATGGCGGGACTGTCATATGCGGAAACATTGAAAAGACTAGGTTTGTATTCACTGGCGTTTAGAAGGATGAGGGGGATCGTTTAGAAACATATAAAATTATAAAAGGACTGGACAAGCTAGATGCAGGAAAAGTGTTCCCAATGTTGGGTGTCCAGAACCAGGGGCCACAGTCTTAGAATGAAGGAGAGGTCATTTAAGACTGAGCTGAGAAAAACCTTTTTTACCCAGAGAGTTGTGAATTTATGGAATTCCCTGCCACAGAGGGCAATGGAGACCATATCACTGGATGGATTTAAGAGAGAGTTGGATAGAGCTCAAGGGACTAGTGGAGTCAAGGGATATGGGGAGAAGGCAGGCACGGGTTATTGATAGCGGATGATCAGCCATGTTCACAATGAATGGCGGTGCTGGCTCGAAGGGCTAAATGGCCTCCTGTTACACCTATTTCCTATGTTTCTATGTCACTGTTCACTCTATGACAAACAATGGAAAACATCTTGAAAAGAAAAAAAAAATATTCTGTTGCTATTTTGACTTTGAAAAGACCATCGATTCTGTGTGGCAGGAGGGATTGTGGAAAGCACTGGTTTCTTTGCTTTATTTTACAAAATTATAAGGCCACTTAATGCACTTTACTAGAAATCTACAAGTGCTTTAAGATTGAATGGGGGAACTAACAGATTGGTTTACCACTGCAGTTGGAGTGTGGGATCTCACCACAGCTATTTAACATCCTGCTTGAACTGGTCATGTTATTGCATTGCACGACACAAATATAGGAGTAAATATCCAACAGCTAAATAACCTGCGCTTTGCAGATGACATCGCACTCGTTGCTGCGAGTGAAACTGACCTCCAGACTCTGGTAAACCTCGTACATGAAAGTAGTAAAGTGCTGGGACTGAAAATCAACTTAGGAAAAACACAAGTGCATACAATCACCAAAGAGAACATAAATATAAATATCCAAATCAATGGTACATCATTAACTCAGGTTGAGGAGTTCACATATCTAGGAGGAAAGATATGACAATCTAGATCCTTCTCCGAAGACATAAAATTATGCATTGGGAAAGCTGATGGGACTGTTCAAAACATCCAAAAGATATGGAGCGCCAGAGACATCCGAAGCAGCACTAAGATTGAGCTCTATAAAGTACTTGTGCTCCCAATACTGTTGTATGGAGTGGAAACATGGACACTAAAGAAGGAAGATGAAAACAGGCTTTCTACATTTGAAATGATGTGCCTTTGCAAATTAATGGGAGTGTCACGTTTTGACAGGATCCGGAACACCACCATACGTGCAACCCTTGGTATGGAATTAACCATTCTGGACAGATTTACAACAAAAATACTATGTTACTTCGGCCATATCTAGCGAATGCCACCATCATGCTTTCCCAAACTAGCATTTGAGGCATGTGTGCATGGAAACTGCCCAAGAGGAAGACCATCAAAAAGATGGAGTGACTGCCTGAGCATAGACTGCTACACAAAGAACATCAACTCTCTGGTCAGAGGTAGCTCAGGTCAGAAGAGAGTGGCAGGACATCATGAAGTAGATGGCACCACTCAACTCCAAGTTGGAGTGAACGCGATAGATAGATAGATAGATAGATAGATAGATAGATAGATAGATAGATAGATAGATAGATAGATAGATAGATAGATAGATAGATAGATAGATAGATAGATAGATAGATAGATAGATAGATAGATAGATACAAAAGAAAATTGGCTTCAAAAATAACATTGCCTTGATTTATCTTACGCCTTTTCAACATTGTCAATAAGCGATTAAGTTATTGTGGTAGTTATTATCTGTTTTTGCCTTTAACATAAATAACAGCATGTGTTATTTATGATGTCGGCTATTTATGTTTGTTTTCGTGTTTACAGATATGGTTGATTTTTTTTTTGTGAGTGAAAACCTCCTTATGAGATCACTTGAACAAGCAGTTTGATTTCAGTTGTTTTTTGCATTGTCGATAAACTTGAGAAAAAGTTTAAGTTATTTTTTTGCTTAAACCAATTATCAGAAAATATATTATGCTTGCCTTATGAACTTTAATTTTATGAAAGAGAAAGAAAGGGATTAATAAAGATATATAATATTTTTTATGTGGAGGTTCCCTGAGACATGAACATTATTTCAAGGGTTCCGCAAAGGTAAAAAGGTTGAGAAATGCTGATGTAGAGGAACAAATTAAAGGGCAGGCCATCCTAGACTTGGTATTGTGTAATGAGGAAGGACTAGTTAGCAATCTTGTTATGCAAAGCCCCTTGGGTAACAGGGAGCATAATATGATAGAATAGCAAGATTAAACGAGAACTTACCAGTTCGAAGTTTGATCCTTATTTTATGAGACGTAACATTGAGGGATTACGTGAAGAAGCCCCGCCAGGCGCGTGCGCGTCATGCTTCAAAGCAGCGGCGTGAAAACACAGAAACAAATGGCCGAAGTAACATAGTAAGGCTTGAAGAAGACTAGAACTACCAGTTGATCTCTTAGATTATGAGGGTGAGTTACTCCTCATAAAATAAGGATCAAACTTCGAACTGGTAAGTTCTCGTTTAATCTTACTATTTTACTTCGGAGTCACGTGAGTGACTACGTGAAGATTTCAAAGCTCTGTGTTTCCATGCCGTAGATACACTCCATAGGACAATCTGCTTCGGTTGACACAGTAGTGAATAAATAATATATTGAACATTGCTTCAAATTATTCAATAACTATTTTAATAATAATAACAAAAAACAGTAATAACCCCTCTGTCCTAGGGGTAAATTACAAATAATGCAAAGCAAATTAATTAAATGGAACCCAAAACAGCATGCCCAAACCGTGGCACTGTCTGTACAGGTTTGTCATAGAATTGAGAAAATGTTGATTCTCTAGATCATCCTGCGGCCGCGAGGATTTGGTCTAGCGGCACGTCCTGAGCCTTCGGCGCGGATGTTGATGCCGCCATGGTGGAGTGAGATTTAAATACATGAGCATAATTGAGAACCTGTTTCAACCATCTAGAAATAGTTTCTACTGGCACTATTTTATATGGCTTTTTGTGACTAATGAGCAGTCCTGTCTCAGAACCTCTGAGACTCCTTGTTAACTCAATATATTGGGTTAAATGTTTAACTGCACATAACATTTGGTCAACAGGATATGCTTTATACGTCACCTTGGTTCCTGCCATCCCTGGCCTGCTTTGTTTGATTAAATCATAGACATAAAATATAATGTCATCTAGAGACAAATGCATACAATCTATTTGTAACAATTGTAATGTTTGTACATGTTGTGCGGAAACCAGCGGCATTAGCATAACCACTTTAAGAGTTAATCTTTGCATAGATAATGACGTAATTGGAGCCCATTGCCAAAGCAGTGTGAGAACTATACTGATATCCCACATTTCTGTACATCTAGGCTTAGGAGGGTTTTTGTTAAAAATTCCTCTCATAAATCGGGATACTAATGGATGAAACCCGATAGGTTGTTGTTGTTCTGAAGACTGCCCTAAATAGTAGGACACTCTGAGCACTGTTAATGGCACTATAACTCAGGTGCTCATCAAAATGCAATTTAGCAAGGAACTCCAACACATCACATATGCTTGCAGTATCATAAGATATATTTGATTGTACACAGAATATCTCCCATTTCTTTATGTGCACCACATATTGTTTTTTAGTGCTATTTCTCCAGGCTGCAGTGATAACCTCCATGGTCCTGTTCGATAATCCAAGGCCTTGGAATGGTCTGGTCAGAACCTCCAGACCAACAAATTGATACGGTCATGTAACGGTTGACTTTCTCCTCTAACCGGATGCACCAAAAAATTACTGCAGCTGGGAATCATCATGAATGGCTGAGCCATCATTCTCAGTACTAATGGGAACCATGGTTGTGTTGGCCAATCTGGGACCACCAAAACGCCTGTGGCGGAGTCACGGTCTATTTTGGTGAGACATTTTGTGATCAGACAAAATGGAGGAAATGCATAAAAGAATGAGTGCCCCCAATGTAACAAGAACGCATCCACAGCCACTGCTCCTATACACTGCTGTGGTGTTATCAATCTGGAGTCGAACGTGTAAATTATTCATTGTGGAGCAATATGCTTTTAACCCATAAAATGCCCCCAATAATTCCAAATAATTTGTCCCTTGCATGTGGAGAATCAAACCTTCTTGTTCATTCCATCTACCCCCACAGCTGGACTTGGTGTCTGTAGCCCCCCATCTGAGTGCGCTTACATCAGTCTGTAAGATCACTGAAGGTTCGTCCACCAAAACGTTATTGGTAGCTTGACTAACATTAACAATCCACCACTGCAATTCTGCTAGAGCTGTGGTTGGTAACAGCATAACCCGATCAAATGGCCTGCGTGCTCTTTTACTTCTTGTTCTCTTGCTCTGTGCAAATGTTGATAATGCAAAGGTCCGAACTGTACTGCAGGAAAAGCTGCTACCAATTTCCCAATGACCTTGGCGACTTCTCGGATGGAGGGATAAAGTTTTTGTGTGAGGCAAGTACAGACATTAGCAATATCCACAACCTTGGCTGTTGGTAATGTTACAGTCATATCAACTGAATCAATATGAAATCCCAAATACTCAATCTTTTGGGTTGGCTGTAACTTGGACTTAGTTGGATGGACCAAAAATCCTAATGTTTCAAACACATTTTTGGTTACTGCAACCGATCCTTCAGCTGACTCTTTAGTGTTGCTGATAATTAAGATATCATCTAAATAAGCCATGACGATGTGATTGTGGGCCCTCAATAGCCCCAGCACAGGTTTTAACAATTTAGTAAATAGCCCATGTGCTGAGCTTAATCCATTGGGCAATACTTTGTATTGCCACAGCTGTCCCATCCAATTAAATTTCAAGTACCTGCGATAATTAGCATGAATTGGCACCGAATAATATGCATCTTGCAAATCAATAGTTGCCATATCGTATCAAGTGAGGGAATACATTAATCCTCCATTGCGCTGCTATAACTGTCAGGGTTTTGGACATGTTGCTGGGTCTTGTCGGAGTAAAGAAAGTGTGCAAAGTGCGGTGGAGATTATGCATTAGAAAATTGCAAGGGAGAGGATCCTAAGTGCCCTAACTTTGATGGGGATCATGCAGCATGGTTTCATGGTTGTGAGCGTGTTGTTCAGGCCAAGCGAGTGCAGGAAGTGAAGGATCAGGACAACGTGGCATATGCAGAGGCAGCTCAAAGGGTGGCTAGAGAATGCGGAGATGTGAGCGCTGGGACTAGAGTGGTGCTAGGAAGCCAGGTCACTGTGCCAAACTTGCCGTCGGCTTTTCCATCTGACATGTTGATTTTTAATAAGAAGTCATTTCTGTCTTTTGTTTCTGATGTGTTGGTAGGAGCTAATAAAGCAGCTAACCGGTCAGGTATCCTCAGGTTAGTAGTGGGGGCAGCTGAAAGGTTAACCATACAACCATATAACCATATAACAATTACAGCATGGAAACAGGCCCTCTCGGCCCTTCCAGTCCATGCCGACCAGTTGTTTTCCCCTAGTCCCATCTACCTGCACTCAGACTATACCCCTCCATTCCCTTCACGTCCATATACCTGTCCACTTTACTCTTAAATGTTAAAATCAATCCTGCCTCCACCACTTCTGCTGGAAGCTCATTCCATACAGCCACCACCCTCTGAGTAAAGAAGTTCCCCCTCACGTTACCGCAAAACTTCTGTCCCTTAATTCTCATGTCATGCCCTCTTGTTTGAATCTTCCCTACCCTCAATGGGAAAAACGTATCCACATTAACTCTGTCTATCCCTTTCATCATTTTAAAGACCTCAATCAAGTCCCCTCTTAACCTTCTGCGCTCCAAAGAATAAAGACCTAACTTGTTCAACCTTTCTCTGTAACATAGTTGCTGGAACCCTGGCAACATTCTAGTAAATCTCCTCTGTACTCTCTCTATTTTGTTGACATCCTTCCTATAACTAGGCAACCAAAATTGTACACCATACTCCAGAATTGGTCTTACCAATGCCTTGTACAATTTTAACATTACTTCCCAACTCCTATATTCAATGCTCTGATTTATAAAGGCCAGCACACCAAAGGCTTTCTTTACCACCCTATCTACATGCGATTCCACATTTAGGGAACTATGCACAGTTATTCCTAGATCCCTCTGTTCCACAGCATTCCTCAATTCCCTACCATTTACCATGTACGTCGTATTTTGATTTGTCCTGCCAAGATGTAGCACTTCACACTTAACAGCATTAAACTCCATCTGCCATCTTTCAGCCCACTTTTCCAAATGGCCCAAATCTCTCTGTAGACTTTGAAAATCTACTTCATTATCCACAACACCACCTATCTTAGTATCATCTGCATACTTACTTATCCAATTTTCCACCCCATCATCCAGATCATTGATGTACATGACAAACAACAGTGGACCCAACACAGATCCCTGAGGCACCCCACTGGTCACGGCTTCCAACCTGACAAAAAGCCATCCACCATTACTCTCTGACATCTCCCATTCAGCCACTGTTGAATCCATCTTGCTACTCCGCCATTAACACCCAAAGATTGAACCTTCTTAACCAACCTTCCATGGGGAACCTTGTCAAAGGCCTTACTGAAATCCATATAGACAACATCCACTGCTTTACCCTCATCAATTTCCCTAGTTACCGCTTCAAAAAATTCAAGAAGGTTTGTCAAACATGACCTTCCAGGCACAAATCCATGTTGACTGTTCCTGATTGTTCTACCATTGAGTTTATCTCAGGGATAGATCCACCTCAACATCACAAGCCTAATAAAATGTTGGTGTTTTCTGCTCCAGAGACTGAACACGATGAGATTAAGAATTTATTCCAAAAAGGAGTGATTGAAAAAGCCATTAATCATCCTCAACAATTTGTGTCTAATATATTCCCCAGACCTAAAAAAGATGGGGGTTGTAGAGTAACTCTGGACCTCACACACTTAAATTCTTCAGTTCTCTATAGGCATTTTAAAATGGACACCTTCGTTACTGCTACGCAGCTGGTATCACAGGGTTATTATATGGCAACTATGCTTCTTCTTCTTATAGGATTCCGGCAGTGTAGACGCTGCCAAGCGTATTACTGCCCTCCACAGGTCAAAGTTTGAACTAAATTCTTACATACAGTCCTGTAACATGCAGGAATTGAAGAACAGCCCTGGATATCAGCTGATGTTTCTCACTTTGTTCAAACAAAGATAAAACAGAAAAAGCCTCAACTCCAAGTCCTGTCAGTCTAGCAAACAATGCCTTTCTTTCTACCCTATACTTTTTACATTCTAGGAAAACATGCTTAACTATCTCCTTACTCCCACATTCACACAAGCCAGAAACATGTTTCCCTACAGTGCAAAAACAGTAATTTAACCCACAATGTCCCAACCTCAATCTACACAGTCTAACTGAGTCCCTATGGGACAGAGATGTAGAGAAACATATTTTTCTAACTTCAGCTTGTACAGAAAAGTAGTGTCTATATCTGACTTCCTTTTCCCATCCTCTCTGCCATTCTTTTGTTAAGCCCTCTTTAATTATTTCTCTCAGTTCCACTCTCCCCAATGATACATGGATATCTGTTTCTCTTCTTAAACTCTCCTTTGCTATGAGGTCCGCCTGCTCATTCCCCCTCACCCCAGCATGCCCGGGAACCCAGCAAAAAGTGATGTTACACGCAAACCCAATTCTAGAAAACACACTCAAGATTTCATTTAGAATGTCAGGACGAGCTTTAGATTTCCCTACACTTAAAGTTTCAAGAGCAGCTGCAGAATCAGAACAGATAATGACTTCTCTAAAACTGGCTTCCTCAATCCACCATAGAGCCCATTGAATTGCCATTAATTCAGTCGTGAGAACAGAGCTTCCATCAGAAATGCGTCGGCCAATCTTCAACCCAAGCTGCTCCACATACATTCCAAACCCAGCTCTCCCACTAACTGGATCTTTAGATCCATCTGTAAAAACAATCAAAGTGCTCTCACTGATTGAATTAAGATATTCCACTATTCTTGGAGTCACCTCGCACTTATCCTTTTCCTGAAGAAAAGCAAGCTCAATAAACAGTTCAGGAAGAACCCAATAGGACACAGGTAACCATGTTGTATACTCTATAATACCCCCTTGTTCCAAACCCCACTTCCTAGCCCACTGATTTATAATGACAAAAAATGTGTTATATTTGTCACCATCGTCAACCTCTTGCAACAAACACCTTGCTGGGAAGGTATCATTACACCCACAAAGTTTAGCCCAGTAATGTAACCCTAGCTTAATGTGCCTTAACCATAAGGGCATTTCTCCCATTTCAACAATCAGGGCAGGGACTGGGGAAGTTCTGAAGGCTCCACAGCAAAGCCTCAAAGCCTTTGCCTACAACACATGAGAATTAGACATGAGAATTAAGGGACAGAAGTTTAGGGGTAACGTGAGGGGGAACTTCTTTACTCAGAGGGTGGTGGCTGTGTGGAATGAGCTTCCAGCAGAGGTGGTGGAGGCAGGATCGATTTTAACATTTAAAAGTAAAGTGGATAGGTATATGGACGTGAAGGGAATGGAGGGGTATGGTCTGAGTGCAGGTAGATGGGGCTAGGGGAAAACAAATGGTCGGCACGGACTGGAAGGGCCGAGAGGGCCTGTCTCCGTGCTGTAATTGTTATATGGTTATATGGTTATATGGTTAACACATCTAGCCTAGCCAGACCAGTTTTAGACGCAGACCCATACACAAAACACCCATTGTCAAGAGAAGATCTGATCATGGCCTGATAAATTAGCAGCATTGTCTCTCTGTTAGCCCCCCCACTCACACCCAACCAGACTTCTCATAACTTTTTCACATTTCAACACAATTTTACCTACATGCAGAGCCCAAGTCATACGTTCTTCAAACCAAACACCCAAAAACTTAAAAACCTTTACCTTCTCCAATAGAGACCCATACATATACAGCCCTATCTTAGGTAACTTTCTTTTAAAACCAAATACCATATATTTAGTCTTAGAGGCAGAGACTTTAAAGCCCCATGTGTTCCCCCATTCCTCTACAGACACTAACACTCTTTGAATCCGTTTTAAAACAAACTCTACATTACGACCTCTTTTCCAGATGGCCCCGTCATCTGCAAACAAAGACAGACCAAATCCTCTCTCTAATTTACAAAATATGTCGTTTGTCATGATATTAAATAAAACTGGACTGATAACACTTCCCTGCGGGGTTCCATTCTCTATCGCTACAGTCTCTGATCTGACACTACCAACCATTACTTGTATTGTTCTATTCAATATAAAATCCTTAATCCAGTTGAACATTCGTCCCCTGACTCCCAAGTCAAAAATTTTAATCATTAATCCCTCCTTCCACAAAGAATCATATGCTTTCTCAATATCAAGGAATACACTCACTACTATTTTCTTGCTTCTAAATGCCCTTTTAATATCCCGATCCAAAACTGATACAGACTCCATTGTAGACCATCCATTCCTAAAGCCATTCTGTACATCAACAAATAGTCCTCTGGTTTCTAAAAAATAAACTAGTCTGTCGGTTACCATCCTCTCCATAATTTTACAGAGCACTGCTGTAAGCGCTATAGGGCGATATGAACTAGGGTCAGATGCCTCTTTGCCCGGTTTTAAAATAGGGACCACGACTGCATGTTTCCATTCCTTTGGTAAATAACTCTCTGCCCACACAGTATTAAACAAAGCTAAGATTTCATCAAGTACAATATCATCCAGATGTTTAAATAACTCATACGACAACCTATCTCTCCCCGGGGTGGTATTTGCCCTGGACATAATTGCATCCTTCAACTCTTTTATGGTAAAAAACAGATTAAAGGTATTATCATTTACTAATGCTCTTTCTACACCTCTCCACTCCCATGCTCTCTGATCTATGCACTGCTTGAAAGCTGTCAACACACATGTCTGCTTTTTCCTTATTGGAAACTGCTACCACCTCACCCTTCTGCAACACTGGTAACAAACTTATTTTATATACTCCTGACATTCTATGCACAGCTGACCACAAATGCCTTACTGGAGTTTCAGGGCCTAACGTACCACAAAACTTCCTCCAACTATTCCTCTTTGCATCCTTTACAACTCGTCTTGCTACTGCCCTTAGCCGCTTGAACTCCATTGCATTGACCAAAATTGGATGCTCTCTTAATTTTCGATAGGCTATATTCCTATTCCTTGCAGCTTCATCACATTCTTTATTCCACCAAGGAACGGACATACGGGACCTAGGTTCCTGCTTCACAGGAATAGTACAACAAGCTGCCTCATGAATCATGAGACTAATGGAAGTATTCCAACTATCTACAGAACCCTCACTATTAATCTCTCCAACTAAACTTTGGTTCATTATAAACCTCATTATAAAACAATTGTAATCTACCTCCAATAGGAGGTTGTCCACCAGAAACTTTATCGTTAACAAAAAGTTCCTGTACCTCTCCAGTTGGCCTGAAAGCCTGTTGTCTGCCCATATTGGGGATGTAGCCAATCTGTCTTGGTGGGTATCCTTGTTGCCCCACTGGCCTCCCCCTGCTGGGCCCAGCACCCGGATCCGACCTTCGGGACATAAGCCCAGGCTTTCGAATAGACGGCCTAGAGATGGTTGCCTTCATTAAGCCAATAGTTTTTGCCTCCTCATCAATCTCCCGAATTTGTTTCACACGATCCGTTCCAAAGAGGAATTCAGGCGTTTGAACATTCGTCGCCTTACACAGAGCAGCAAATTTCTGATTTAGAGTTGGCCTGATGCCGATTTTTCTAATGCAATTAACCTCAAAAAACGCATTGCATAATATAACCAACATATCTTTTTGGATTTGATTTATCATTGTCCCTTTTACCATGGTGCCAAATGCAGTAATTGTAGCCGCCACCAGTTGGAGGACGTGTTGATATCGAACCTCCTGTACCCTCATAGAAGGACTCATAGGTGCCCATATTGCTGGGTTCACCGTAGGCACTTTCAGCGATGCACAGTTGACAGGTGTCTTATACTTGTTTGTGGTCTCTTGCATCATAGATTGCTGGAACTGGTGAGACACTAAATAGTTGATGTTGTTGGCAAGGTACTCTTCCATTGCCTCACCAGTCCCCTCCGGAATGGCAAAGCTCATTGCTATTTCCGGGACACCCAGAGTGTGGCTCTTGTGCTCTGGTGTTTGCACATAAGCAGGGACACCAGAATCAGGGTCAGCTGCATCCTGCCCTGCTTCTCCCAATTCATATTGTAGGAACGCATCCTCCAGTCCTAAACAAAGCACTGGAAGGAAATCCCCTTGCTGGTACTCCATATACTCCTCTTGATATGGGCCTTGCTGCACAGCTGCCTGTGGAACCACTGGGGCCTTTGACCCTTGTTTTATCAAAGTCTGGAGCATCTTCTCCATATTCTGCATCCTCCCCCACATTCTTTTATTATCTGGGGGAGAGTCACCATCTTCGTCAGACTCGTCTGACAACACTGATCTGTTAGACTTCCTTTTTGCCTTTCTATGGCTAACAGCAGGCTCAGGCTGCTGAGTCTGTGGAGCTAGTGTAGAAGGTTCGCTCTCTAGCATAACTGCTGCCAGTAAAACGGCACCCGGTATCGGAACCGGAGTTGCCGCGCTAATCTCCCGACCCGATCGAATTTGCGAATCCTCACTGGACCCACGCTTACTATGAACCCTCCTACCGGACTGCTCCATCTCTCCAACTCCTACTGGCTGCTTGAGCCAGATTGACGGAGTTTAAGTACTCGCGGGCAAAGTTTTGTAAAACCACTTACCTGCGAAGTTTCTACTAACCGCTGGTGGAGCTGCGCCCTCCAGCCCGTTCAGTGCGGCATGCGCGGACGTAATGACGCGCATGCACCTGGCGGGGCTTCTTTACGTAGTCACTCACGTGACTCCGAAGTAAAATTCTGCATTAAGATGGAAAGATAAAAATGGCATTTAATTCACGACAAGGGTCCTGAACTTAACGAAAGGTAACTTTGATGGTATGAGACAGGAATTGGCTAGGATACAGTGGCACAGCGGTAGAGTTGCTGCCTTACAGTGAATGCAGTGCCAGAGACCAGGGTTTGATTCCAACTATGGGTGCTGTCTGTAAGGAGTATGTACGTTTTTATGTTAGCATTCATAGCAAAAGGATTTCAGTATAGGAGCAGGGAGCTCTACTACAGTTGTACAGGGTCTTGGTGAGACCACACCTGGAATATTGCGTACAGTTTTGGTCTCCAAATCTGAGGAAAGACATTCTTGCCATAGAGGGAGTACAGAGAAGGTTCACCAGTCTGATTTCTGGGATGTCAGGACTTTCATATGAAGAAACACTGGATAGTCTACATGTACTCGCTAGAATTTAGAAGATTAAGGGGGGATCTTATAGAAACTTACAAAATTCTTAAGGGGTTGGACAGGCTAGATGCAGGAAGATTGTTCCTGATGTTGGAGAAGTCCAGAACAAGGGGTTACAGTTTAAGGATAAGGGGGAAATCTTTTAGGACTGAGATGAGAAAAACATTTTTTACACAGAGAGCGGTGAATCTCTGGAATTCTCTGCCACAGAAGGTAGTTGAGGCCACTTCATTGGCTATATTTAAGAGGGAGTTAGATGTGGCCCTTGTGGCTAAAGGGATCGGGGGTATGGAGAGAAGGCAGGTACAGGATACTGAGTTGGATGATCAGCCATGATCATATTGAATGGCGGTGTTGGCTCGAAGGGCTGAATGGCCTACCCCAGCACCTATTTTCGATGTTTTCTATGTTTCTATAGACTGGCAAATAATTCTTAATGGGTCTGAAGAAGAGTCTCGACCCAAAACGTCACCTATTCCCTCGCTCCATGGATGCTGCCTCACCCGCTGAGCTTCTCCAGCATTTTTGTAGGTTTTCATGAGTTCCCTCCTCATGCTTCTCAACTCCAGTGAATACAGGCCCAGAGCCTTCAAATGTTCCTCAGAGGTTGACCCAATCATCCCCAGGATCATTCTTATAAACCTGCTCTGGACCCTCTCCAACACCAGCACATCCTTCCACAGATATGGGGCCCAAACCTCATCTACCTCTGTTGCCACCTTGATGGATCCTTGGAATTGTACAGGCCCCATTGTTCGTCAAGACTCTCTGGAGCCCTACCATTCACTGTTTAGTTTAGGGATACAGCATGAAAACTGGCCCTTCGGCCCACTGAGTCCATGCCGACCATCGATTGCCCATTCAAATTCAAACTATTTCTATGTCATGAAACTTTCTCATCCACTCTCTGCACACAAGGGGCAATTTACTGAGGGCCAATCAACCTACAAACCTGCACGTCTTTGGGTTGTGGGAGGAGTCCGGAGCATCTGGATGAAACCCACAGTCACAGGGAGAATGCACAAACTCCATGCAGACAGCATCCGAGGTCAGGAACGAACTTGGTTCTCTGGCGCTGTATCTAGGTGTCGCTTCTGTGTACATACATTATTCTTCCTTCCAAAAACATCACCTCACAATTACCATCTGCTGTTGCAATGTCTCTGTTACCACTGGGCAGTGCTGGTCTGTGAAATGATGCATGGCCGTGGAAGTCATAATGACATCCTTGGCATTTAACCATCAAAGAGGCTGCAGTATGGGAGAAAAATATTCAAATTGGTCTGGGCGGTTAACACAGCATTTCATGAAGCATACAGCGTGCACAGCCGGGAAGTTACATCTAAAAGGCATTTAATGAAGCACAGTGCAAACAGGAAGTGGTCAAGATGAGACTTTTAATTATATAGATATGATGCCTGGCTTGAGTACTGTGTCCAGTTCCAAAATTTCAGGTACAGAAGGATTGTGAGGTTTGGAGAGGGATCATAGGGATTTACAGGAGCTCTCGAGAGATGAGGAATTATGTGTGGCACACACAAAATGCTGGAGTAACTCAGCGGGACAGGCAGCATCCCTGGAGAGAAGGAATAGGTGATGTTTCGGGTTGAGACCCTTCTTGTGTGCATGTGGGTGGGCAAGGGAAGCCGAGGATGTTTCCTTATAGCTGAGGGGCAAGAGGAGCAGTAACAGCACTGTGGTGCAGCTTGTGGAGCCAACCTTTCGCAGCTCCTCTGACCCCGGTTCAATCCTGACCTCGGGTGCTGCCTGCGTGGAGTTTGCACGCTGTCCCTCTAAATGTGTAAGTTCCCTTGGGGCGCATCAGTGAAGCAGTCCCATCTGTGAATGGTGTGGTTGCGATAACCAAAAGGTATTGATTTAAGGTGGTTGGATGAAAAATGAAGACAAACATTGGAAGTACATTTTACATGAAGGGGCGAGCACTTGAAATAGCAGATAAAATGTGTAGGAAGGAACTGCAGATGCCTGTTTAAACCGAAGATAGACACATAAAGCTGGAGTAACTCAGTGGGACAGGCAGCATGTCTGGAGTGAAGGAATGGATGTTTTGGGTCGAGACTTAAAGTCACGGGAAAGGGAAACGAGAGACATAGATGATGATACAGAGAGATATAGAACAACAAATGAAAGATATGCAAAAAAGTAATGATGATAAAGGAAACAGGCCATTGTTAACTGTTTGCTGGGTGAAAACGAGAAGCTGGTGCGACTTCGGTGGGGGAGGAATGGAGAAAGCGGGAATACCGGGGTTACTTGAAGTTAGAGAAATCAATATTCTGGGCTGTAAGATACTCCAGCAAAATATGAGATGCTGTTCCTACAATTTGCGTTTAGCCTCACTCTGACAATGGAGGAGACCGAGGAAAGAAAGGTCTGAGTGGAAATTGGAAGGAAAATTAAAGTATTTATCAACCGGGAGATCAGGTAGGTCCAGGCGGACTGAGTGAAGGTGTTGGGGGCTGGATGTAGGAGCAGTGGTGGGTTGGTAGGGGTGGTGGGAGTGATTGAAGGGTCGCTGGTAGTAATAGGGATTGGGGGGAGTGGCTGGTGGTATTGGGGTAGTATCAGGGTGAGGTGTGGGGGCAGGGGTGGTGGCGGGGGGATGGGGTGTTGGGGATGGAGGGGAGTGTGGGTGAGGGGAGTGGTGGTGGATGGTCAGTGGAGGCGTTGGGCCACATTGAGGTTGATGAGGGTTGCTGGGTGTTCGGATTGGTGGGGGGTGCGGGGGGGATGGTGGGTGGTGGCGGGGGGGGATGGTGGGTGGCGGTGGGGGGGATATGGTGGGTGGGGGTGGCAGCATGTGGAGTGTGGATGAAGGGAATCGGGATGTGGATTGGTGGGGGTGGGCGAGAGTGGGGCGTGTGGGGGTTGGAGAGTGGGGGTGGATATGGTGGGGGGTGGTGAGGATGGGGGGGGTAGGTGGGAGTCAGGAAGTTAGGGTAAGGGTGTGAGGAGCTTTTGTGGGGTTGGAGGGTAAGTGATGGAGTGGGGTAGCATGGGGGGCATGGTGGTATGGCTGGTGCTGGTGTGGGGTCAGATGGTGAGGGTTTAGGAGAGGGAGTGGTGCTGATGTGCAGCGCTGGTGTTGTGAGGGTCAGGGTGGGGCTGGTGTGAGGGGTGGGGATCAGGGTGGTGGTATAGTGGTGCTGGTGCTGTTTTGTGAGGCTGTCACGGGAGCATGGATCAGGGTCAGGTTGGTGCTGCTGTTGTCAGGGTATTGGTGGTGTGAGGGTCAGGGCGGTGGGGGTGTAGGAGGTGAAAGTGGTAAGGGTGTGGGAGGGGGTGGTGCTGCTGTGTCGTGATCAGGAGCGGTCAATAGACAATAGGTGCAGGAGTAGGCCATTCGGCCCTTTGAGCCAGCACTGCCATTCACTGTGATCATGACTGATCATCCACAATCAGTACCCCATTCCTGCCTTCTCTCCATATCCCTTGACTGCTATCTTAAAGAGCTCTATCTAACTCTATCTTGAAAGCCTCCAGAGAATTGGCCTCCACTGCCTTCTGAGGCAGAGAATTCCACACTCACAACTGTGTGAAAAAGATTTTGCTCATCTCCGTTCTAAATGGCTTATTCTTAAACTGGACCCTGGTTCTGGGCTCTCCCAACATCGGGAAAATGTTTCCTGCCTCTAGTGTGTCCAAACCATTAATCATCTTATATGTTTTAATAAGATCCCCACTCATCCTTTTAAATTCCAGAGTATACAAGCCCAGCCGCTCTATTCTATCAACATATGACAGTCCCGCCATCCCTGGAATTAACCTGGTGAACCTACGTTGCACTCCCTCAATAGCAAGAATGTTGCTCCTCAAATTTAGAGACCAAAACTGCACACTATAGTCCAGGTGTGGTCTTACTAGGGCCCTGTACAATTGCAGAAGGACCTCTTTGCTCCTATACTCAACTCTTCTTGTTATGAAGGCCAACATGCCATTCGCTTTCTTCACTGCCTGCTGGACCTGCATGCTTACTTTCAGTTACTGAAGAACAAGGATCCCCAGATCTTGCTGTATTCCACTTTTCCCATCTTGACACCATTTAGATAATAATGTGCCCTACATCCACTGGTTCTCCTTTTCCCTAGTTACATCTTCAAAGAACTCGGACCGATCCTGATACTGTCATCCAAATGTGCTGCTATTTCATCTTTTATAGTCAGAGTGAGGCTATTGTGTGATTGTGTGGAGGTGGGGATCAGGGAGGCGAGGTGAGGGTGGGGGCGGTTGTCACGGTTCCTGTTCCCCCCCCCCCCCCCCTCCCGTGACACAAACTAACACTCTAGAATATAGCATTTTGAACGATGCAGCCAATGGGCAGAGGCGCTGTGGGCAGGATGTAGAAACAGGCACAGACACAGACAGACGCCGTTGGAGGAGGTCGTGTCTGGTGTCTGCTCTGCTTAGCTCAGCTCTGCTCAGCTATACTCTACCCTATCCCACCCTACCCTATCCTCATCTACCATCATCTACGATTATCTACCATCATCTACCATCAACTAGAATACTATACTAAACTCTAGGTGCAGGGAAGGGGAGTGGCCACGCTCCCGCTCCTTGTTCCTGGCGCCGCGGGGAAGCTTCTGCCGCTCGGACCCCGCAGGGACCATCATTCAGTGAGTCTGTCTGTCTGTCGTTTCAGTCCCTGGCCCCGCACAGGTGACCGCTCCTCCCGGCACCGGGGGCCCTGCGGACGGTGGCGGCTCCCAGCCTTACCCCCTTTAACTTTGGATCACAAATTTATAGATAATGTTTATTATTGTCAATATGATCCATCGCTAGGTATGGTGGATCATAGACTCGGGTGTCCAGTTCAAGGAGAGGCCAATGGCTGCTGTTTTAGAAAAAAACAGTATGGAATCTTCACGCTCTCTTGAAAGTCCTGTACTAATCCTTTAGCCTCTGTCTACCTTCTTTTTGTATCAGTGTGGTAACTGGTGCCGGTATCTTGGCCCTCCATGACCATGACGAATTGATGAATTTGCAGTGTCGTGGCCCTGAAGCTGCAGAGGTTTTCAAACCACATCAATCCTGTGCTATGGTTGGCATCTTGTTGCAAACTTTGTTATCTCTGATACAGGGGTGATAGCTGGTGACTCGTGGAGTAAACTGAATGGTTAATAATAGGGAAACTGTTAACTACCTGTGATAAAATGTCATGTTAAAGGGAGAATGACTGAATTTGCTTAAAGTATTATTATCTATATATTATAATATTACTAAAACTATCATTTTGTTTGTTTGTATGCGTGCTCGCATGATTGCCAAAACGGTACGCGATAGCGCTACAATTTTTGGCCCACCATTGTCCTAGGGAGTCCGTTCGCCAAGTTTCGTTTAGATTTATGTTATTATTTACAATTTTTTGACATTTGAAACTTTACAAAAACTACTCTTAAAGCACGCTTCCACTTGCCCTGCCTGTCAATGACATCACGATGGAATCCCGAATCGCATTTACATAAAATTCAAAACAAATTCAGTTTTATTCAAATTCTTCTGTTTTCAATCACAATAACCTCACACAGGGAATCGGAATCTCATTTACATAAAAAATCGTGAGGGGGTGGGATAGGGTGGAGGTGAGGAGTGAGGGAGCAGGGAGGGAGAGAGGTTATGGAGGGAGGAAGGGAGTGACTGAGGGAGGGAGAGGTGATTGAGCGAGGAGGAGAGGGGAAAGAATAGGGAAGGTGAAGATGCCTGGTTGGGGACGAGCCCCGGGACTGTAGCCGGGCTCGAAGTTTGGGCGCTGGGGAGCTGACAGACACAGACTGGGCCATGAGCAGTGTGGGGTCCGGGGACTGCTGCTTCGGGTCCATGGGGAGGGAGAGTAGCGGGACATTGGACAAGGACTAGGCCACAGAGTTGTCCTCTCCCTCCCCCAGATCGCAGCCTCAGCCTCTCTCTCCCATGGCTCCAGACCTGTCGACATGTGACGCCCAAAGAGTCTGGTTGCCGCTGGATTTTCAACATTTTGAAATTTTTTGGCGACCTGCTGTGACTATGACGTGTGCCGGCAGTTGCCAAAAAAATTACATAAGTGGGACAGGTCCTTTAGACTGTTGAGTAAGCCTTCTTTATGGGCTCACAGCCCGGTGGGGGCTGTAAAGCTCCACTTCGCTCCAGTTGGATTGTCTGGTCCCTGTAATGTCTTAGACACAAAATGCTGGAGTAACTCAAAAGGACAGGTAGCATCTCTGGAGAGAAGGAATGGGTGACGTTTCTGGTCTAGACACTTCTTCAGACAGATATCAGGGGAGTTCGAAGTGTATAGACAAGGAAATCTATAAGTGTATACATAAGGATATCTTCCATTCCCTGACATCAGTCTGAAGAAGGGTCTCGACACGAAACATCACCCATTCCTTCGCTCCAGCGATGCTGCCTGTCCCGCTGAGTTTCTCCAGCATTTTGTATCCATTTTTGGTGTAAAGCAGCATCTGCAGTTCCTACACAAGCCATTTGGGCAGGCCGGTGGGATGAGTAGGAGGGGTTGGGGGAGATGTGTAAAATCACAAAGGATAGTGAGTGAGGAGAAGTCGTGAGTAGGGATGACAAGGTCACTGTGTTGACGGTGCAGGTTTAAAAGGGTGGCATGGTGGCGCAGTGTAGAGTTGTTGCCTTACAGCGCTTGCAGCGAAAGAGACCAGGGTTCAATCCCGACTGCAGCTGCTGTATTTACAGAGTTTTTACGTTCTCATCGAGACCGCGTGGGTTTTCTTCGAGATCCGTTTCCTCTCAAGCTTCAAAGACATACAGGCTTGTTGGTTAATTGGCTTTGTATGAATGTAAAATTGTCCCTAGTATGTGTAGGGTGGAGTTAATGTGCGGGGATTGCTGGTCCATGTGGACTTGGTGGGTCGAAGGCTTGTTTCCGCGCAGTACTTAAACTCTAAAGTGATTAGAAACAACCTCTGGGTTTCGTGGTTTCGGTCAGATTTGCTCTGAAACAGAGAAGGAAGCAGATCCGGTGAACTTCTCAAAGAAACTGGAGAAATGTTGGAATTGGTATGGATTTGCAGGCCAGTGGGGGAAGAGCAAGGAGCAGGGGGATTGGTGATTGTTCAAGCATTTGTGGCTATCTTCCTTTCAGGTAGTGGGCAGAGGCAGCTATGTGTTTGACAATTGATACAGCGAGTTATAACTAGTCCCAAAGACATGCAGATTTGTAGGTTTATTGGCCTCTGTAAATTGTCCCCAGTGTGTAAGTGGATGTGAAACTGAAGTAGCTTTGAGGTTATGAGGAGAAGGCGGGTGAATGGAGATGATGGGGAAAGATAGATCAGCCATGATAGAATGTTGTAGTAAATGATGGGCCAAATGGCAATTAACCATATAACCATATAACCATATAACAATTACAGCACGGAAACAGGCCCTCTCGGCCCTTCCAGTCCGTGCCGACCATTTGTTTTCCCCTAGTCCCATCTACCTGCACTCAGACCATACCCCTCCATTCCCTTCACGTCCATATACTTATCCACTTTACTCTTAAATGTTAAAATCGATCCTGCCTCCACCACTTCGGCTGGAAGCTGATTCCACACAGCCACCACCCTCTGAGTAAAGAAGTTCCCCCTCACGTTACCCCGAAACCTCTGTCCCTTAATTCTCATGTCATGCCCTCTTGTTTGAATCTTCCCTACCCTCAATGGGAAAAACGTATCCACGTCAACTCTGTCTATCCCTTTCATCATTTTAAAGACCTCAATCAAGTCCCCCCTTAACCTTCTGCGCTCCAAAGAATAAAGACCTAACTTGTTCAACCTTTCTCTGTAACATAGTTACTGGAACCCTGGCAACATTCTAGTAAATCTCCTCTGTACTCTCTCTATTTTGTTGACATCCTTCCTATAACTAGGCGACCAAAATTGTACACCATACTCCAGAATTGGTCTTACCAATGCCTTGTACAATTTTAACATTACTTCCCTACTCCTATATTCAATGCTCTGATTTATAAAGGACAGCACACCAAAGGCTTTCTTTACCACCCTATCTACATGCAATTCCACCTTCAGGGAACTATGCACAGTTATTCCTAGATCCCTCTGTTCCACAGCATTCCTCAATTCCCTACCATCAATTCCCTACCATTTACCATGTAATTCTGCTACTCGAACAGATGAACTTATGAACATAGAACTAGTATGAAAGGGAGATTGAAGGTCAGCATGGACTTGATGGGCCAAGGCACCTGGATCCTTTCTGTACCTCAGGTTTAGCTTTATTATTTTTACATGTGCTGGCGTACAGTGAAAGGCTTTGTTTTGTAAGCTATCCAATCAAATCAGAAAAAAAAAATTCATAAATACTTTCTTACTTACTGCCTGTTATGCCTCATGGCATGTAGGGCAGCAACAAAGGTCCTCCACTCCTGTCTGTTCTGGGTTAGCTTTTGGACACTACCCCAGGTCAGATCCAACTAGTGATGATTCCTTCAGTTGCTGTTTCCGTAACATATTTGTTTTACGAGGCAGGGTTGTTAGCCCTGCGCTCAACCCCCAACTTGGTGGACCATTGGATCGCTCTTCATCTCGCCTCTACCCTTCAACCTGTCCAGCTTGGGAGACTCTAACAGGAGACGAATCTCCCGCTGGCATAGCTCTAGGGGTCACTGAGACACACAAGCTCCCTGACCATGACAAGGTTGCAATCCAACGGGGAGATTCATAAATACAATCAAGCCAAATCAAGTTCAATAGGTAGAGCAAAGGGGAACATACAGAGTGCAGAATATAGATTTCAGCATTGTAATGCATCAGTTCCAGAGACTGTCCAATGTGCGCAATAGGGTGGAGGTGAATCGGCCAGTACTGTAGTTTCATTAGTTCATAAGTACTAGGAGCAGAATTTGGCCATTTGGCCCATCAAGTCTACTTTGTTATTCAATCATAGCTGATCTATCTCTTTCTCCTATTCCCATCTCTTCCCCATAACTCCTGACACCATACCAATCAAGAATCTACCTAGCTCTGCCTGCAAAATATCCATTGACGGTCTCCATAACCTTCTGTGACAATGAATTCCACAAATTCATCAATTTCTTCATCACTGAAGAAACACCTCCTTATCTCTTTCCTAAAGGAACGTCTTTTAATTCCGAGGCTATAACCTCAGGTCCTAGACTCTCCCACTAGTGGAAACATCCTCTCCACATCACAGTTTATGATTGACAATCAGACAATTGGCCTGCCACATGCTGTATCAAGAGACTTGCTGTGTGTGTGGGTACTCTCCCATACCTACTGATGATGCCCATTTTTGATGAGTGCCGCCCACACAAAATGCTCTGCCTGTCATCAAATCCCAAGAGGCCAGGGCAATGGTGAGCCAGAGGATTGGCGTTTTACTGTGCATGTTGTTCCATTGTTTAAAAAAGGGTTCTAAGAGTAAACCTAGCAATTATAGACCTGTTAGTTTGACGTCAGTGGTGGGCAAATTAATGGATAGGATACTTAGAGATAATATATATAATCTCTGAATAATACAGGGTCTGATTAGGAACAGTCACATGGATTTCTGCCTGGAAGGTCATGTTTGAATAATCTTGAATTTTTTGAAGAGGTTACTAGGGAAATTGATGAGGGTAAAGTGGTGGATGTTGTCTACAAGTGTGAGGTGCTACATCTTGGCAGGACAAATCAAAATAGGACATACATGGTAAATGGTAGCGAATTGAGGAATGCAGTTGAACTGGGGGATCTAGGAATAACTGTGCATAGTTCCCTGAAGGTGGAATCTCACTTTGATGCTAGGGTGGTAAAGAAAGCTTTTGGTGTGCTGGCCTTTATAAATCAGAGCATTGAGTATAGAAGTTGGGATGTAATGTTAAAATTGTACAAGGCATTGGTGAGGCCAGTTCTGGAGTATGGTGTACAATTTTGGTCGGCAAATTATAGGAAAGATGTGAACAAAATTCTCTATTTTGTACAGAGGAGATTTACTACAATGTTGCCTGGGTTTTCAGCACCTGTTACAGAGAAAGGTTGCACAAGTTAGGTCTTTATTCTTTGGAGCGCAGATGGTTAAGGGGGGACTTGATAGTGTCTTTAAAATTATGAGAGGGATAGACAGAGTTGACGTGGATAAGCTTTTTCCATTGAGAGTAGGGAAGATTCAAACAAGAGGACATGATTTGAGAATTAAAGGGACAAAAGTTTAGGGGTAACATGAGGGGGAACTTCTTTACTCAGAGAGTGGTAGCTGTGTGGAATGAGCTTCCAGTGGAAGTGGTGGAGGCAGGTTCTATTTTATCATTTAAAAATAAATTGGATAGGTATATGGACGGGAAGGGAATGGAGGGTTATGGTCTGAGTGCAGGTAGGTGGGACAAGGTGAGAGTACGTGTTTGGTATGGACTAGAAGGGCCGATATGGCCTGTTTCCATGCTGTAATTGTTATATGGTTATATGAGTTGGTACGTTCTACCCGTGACCGCGTGGGTTTTCTCCGAGATATTTGGTTTCCTGTCACATGCCAAAGACGAACAGGTTTGTAGGTTAATTGGCTTGGTATACATGTAAATTGACCCTAGCCGGTGTAGCCTGTGGTTTGTGTTGTCTGAGATTTAAGAGAGAGTTGGATAGAGCTCTAGGGGCTAGTGGAGTCAAGGGATATGGGGAGAAGGCAGGCACGGGTTATTGATAGCGGACCATCAGCCATGATCACGGTGAATGGCGGTGCTGGCACGAAAGGCTGAATGGCCTCCTCCTGCACCTATTTTCTATGTTTCTGTGTTTCTATATGTTATCTGCTGTTTGAGCCCAGCCTCGCATGTTGAGTGGAGGCAGTATTGGCGCTGCAGCTGCTGCTGGCTGGTGCCAGCCGACTGAAAAGTAAAAACGCGCAGATGCTGGAAGTCAAAAATGAAAATGAAAGAGGCATTGTAGGGTTTGCAGGTCTGACCCCATTAATGTGTCAGGTCACCGACCCTCCATTGAAACAGTCATAAAACAGAGAAACAGGCCCTTCAGCCCTACTCCTCATCCATGCCGACAAAGGAGCCTCCCCGGGCTTCTCCCATTTGCTGTGGTTGGCCCATATCCCGCCTCTAAACCTTTCCAATCCGTGACCCTCACCAAATGTCTTTTAAACATAGTAAATCTGGCAGTTCGTTCCATGCCCCTGCACTCTCTGTTGGAATGGTTGCCCCTCAGGTTGCCCTTAAAATCATTCTCCTCAGATGTAACTCTGAAATGGCCTCACTGACCCATAGGTTTTGGTCCTGCCCACTTTTGGAAAAATATTGGAAAAACGTTTTTGATACTATTTCTGTAGTCTTAGATATTGATTTACAACCTCATCCTATTACTGCAATTATTGGGCTACCAATGTTAGATTCTATTCATTTGTCCCGCTACGCCCATCAGTTGATTGCTTTTACAACATTAATCGCCAGAAGATCTATTTTATTTAAATGGAAAGACTCCAACACTCCGACCACACTCCAGTGATATTCTGAAACGATATCATGTTTAAATTTAGAAAAAATTAGGAGTGACATTGTTGAACCCTTGGTTAAATTTGATAAGACTTGGGGAAATTTTATTGAACACTTTCATTCAATATAAATTGCTCCCTCTTTAACCGTTATAAAAACTATTTTACCTCTATATGGTGGAACGGATTTGACGACATACAGACTTAAGTTGTTGAAACTTTTAGTTCAGATTCTGTTTTGCTTTGTTTAGTTTTAATTTATTTATTTTATTTTTAGTCTTATTTTATTATTATTAATTTGTTTTATTTTTTTTTAGTTTAGGCGGGTTTTGCTTTTCCCTTTTTTCTTTTCTTTGCGTCTTTTTCTTTTTGTGTTTTTTTCAACATTTAGAAGTTTTCTTTTAAAGATTTAACTATATTTACATAGAGGCCTATATTCAATGTGTATTTTGACACTGGTCACGTATCAGGTTATACATGTTATTAATGTAATCCTGATCCCTATCTATCAATATAATTGTTATGTTTATCATTATTCTTTTTGCTCTGGTTTTTTTTAATGTTTTATTTTTGTTTTCTTTGGAAAAAAAAAACAATAAAAAGATTTTAAAAGAAAGAAAAAATCATTCTCCTGTCAGCTATGTCTCTGTTCCATAGCTGTAGATTCCCCAACAATAGGTGCAGGGGGTGGCAATTCGGCCCTTCAAGCCAGCACCGCCACTCAATGTGATCATGGCTGATCATCTAGAATCAGTACCCCGTTCCTGCCTTCTCCCCATATTCCCTAACTCCGCTATCATCAAGAATCCTATCTAGCTCTCTCTTGAAAGAGCTATGTTTCCTGCCTCTAGGGTTTCCAAACTACTAATAATCTTATATGTTTCCATAAGATATCCTCTCATCCTTCTAAATTCAAGAGTATACAAGCCCACCCGCTCCATTTTCTCAGCATATGACAGTCCTGCCATCCCGGGAATTTACCTTGTGGACCTATGTTGTACTTCCTCAATAGCAAGAATCTCCTTCCTCAAATTTGGAGACCAAAACTGCACACAATACTCCAGGTGTTGTCTCACTAGGTCTCTGTACATCTGCAGAAGGACCTCTTTGCTCCTATACTCAACTCCTCTTGTTATAAAGGCCAACATGCCATTCGCTTTCATCACTGTCTGCTGTACCTGTATGCTTACTTTCATTGACTGATGAACAAGGGCCCCCAGATCCCGTTGTACTTCCCCTTTTCCCAACTTGACACCAATTAGATAATAATCTGCCTTCCTGTTTTTGCTACCAAAGTGGATAACCTCACATTTATCCATATTAAACTGCATCTGCTATGCATCTGCCCACTCACCTAACCTGTCCAAGTCACCCTGCATTCTCATAGCATCCTCCTCACAGTTCACACTGCCACCGACCTTTGTGTCATCTGCAGATTTACTAATGTTACTTGAAATCCCTTCATCTAAATCATTGATATATATTGTAAATAGCTGCGGTCCCAGCACCGAACCTTGCCGTACCCCACTCGTCACTGCCTGCCATTCTGAAAGGGACCCGTTAATCCCTACTCTTTGTTTCCTGTCTGCCAACCAATTTTCTATCCATGTCAGCACTCTACCCTCAATACCATGTGCCCATCCATGTGCAGAGAGGGTGTGCAGGATGACAACAATGTGTTGTCCCCCTCCCTCTCCGGGCCAGCGGGCAGGGTGCCAGTGCCCAGTGCAGGGCTGCCCCTCACACTGTCTTTCTCTTTGCTCACAGTTAGTGCAGAAGACTCGAAGTGCCGTGCTCGGGCTGAGGCTCGGGGTGGTGGTGCTACGGTGAGGATGTCTCGCCGAAGTCCTCGTCTGGCCACCAACGGCTACTACCAGCACAACGACGATGCCTCCAGCAGCAGCGGCGGCTCCGCCAAATCCGGCGCTCCCTCTTACAAGGAGACTCCCGTCAGGTACGTCTCTCTAACTCTCTCTTGTCTCGTCTCCCCCCCCCCCCCCCCCTCGTTCTTTCCTGTCTAAGCTATGCTCCTTTCTAACAGTAAAGATGCAGCCTCCACCCTAGTATCTCACTCAAGGAGCTGTGTATCAAAACCCCAACTTCTCCCTCCCCCCCCCTCCCTCTCCTCCCCCAGCACGGCCACCCAACTCCCAATCCGCCCCCCTTTGCATTTCCCCCACCCCCAACTGAACCTTTCCCTACAGGACAAAAACTCAAGGCAAGTTCCAACAGCCTCTTCTTTCCTGCTTGGAATCTCAGGTGCAGGGCGATTGGATGTGTATATCTTCCATAGGCCAAGGGCAGGGTTGCCGTGCAAATAAGTTGTTGATTAAGCCATTCGGTTGATGGGCTTATGAGGGATGTTGGAGGGAACGTGACCAGGGGCTGGCTTCACACGCTGAGTTACTCCAGCGCTCTGTGACTTTTTTTATAAACCAGCATCTGTAGTTCCTTGAGGAGGGGAAGAGGGAGAGAGAGAGAGAGAGAGAGTCGTGATATTCCTTCCCCCTGTGAAGCAAACTTCTCCCCCACCTTCCCAGCTCTGACAAGTCGCAACAGCTTCTCATTTTCACTTAACAAGCGGCTAGCAACGGCCTGTTTCCTTTATCATCGTTATTTTTTTGCACAGCTTTCATTCATTTGTTCCATATTTCACTATATCACCATCTCTATCTCTCGTTCCCCTCTCCCCTGACTCAGTCTGAAGTAGGGTCTCGACCCGAAACATCACCTGTTCATTCTCTCCAGAGATGCTGCCTGCCCCGCTGAGTTCCTGCTGCTTTTTGTGTCTATCTGGTATAAATCTGTATCTGTAATTCCTTCACACACCTACCTGTGAGATTTCTGCTGCCATCTTTTAGTTTAGTTTGTTGGTTACGTGTAACGAGGTAAAAACTTTTCTCGCGTGCTAACCAGTCTGCGGAAAGGCTATATGTGAAAACAAGCGAGCCATTCACAGTGTACATGATAAGGTGAATAGCGTTTAGTGCCAGATAAAGCCACTAAAGTCCGATCAAAGATATGTTCAAGAAGGAACTGCAGATGCTGGAAAATCGAAGGTAGACAAAAGACGGAGGTCTGAAGAAGGGTTTCGGCCTGAAACTTTGCCTATTTCCTTCACTCCATAGATGCTGCGCACCCGCTGAGTTTCTCCAGCACTTTTGTCTACCTCTGATCAAACATAGTCCGATGGTTTCCAATGAGATGGATAGTAGTAAGGACTGCTCTCTATATATTAGTAGGATGGTTCAGTTGCCTGATGACAGCTGGGAAGAAACTGTCCCTGAATCTGGAGGTGTGCGTTTCCACACTTCTATACCTTTTGCCCGATGGGTAAGGGGATAAAGAGGAGTGGCCAGGGTGACAGGTGCTTGAATGTGCTGGTGGCCTTGCCAAGGCAGCGTGGGGTGTAGCGTTGCCTCGGCAAGGCCACCACCATAACGAAGGACGAGTCACAGCTTCTGTTTGTTATTGGGCCCAGGCACGCTGTTGTCAGTTTTAAGATGCCTGCTCTCGGCGGTTCATGGTGCAGCATTATGCTAATGGTGGGCAAGTGCATTTGGCCTGAGCCATCTTTCTATTCTATTCTATCTTTCTCCATAGCCTTGACACCGTTGTCTCAGACTGGATCATCACCCAGGTTGTTCCCTGGAATAAATCTTAAGCAGAACATTTTTTAATTTAGTTTGGAGAATGGATTCAGAAAGGTAGCAGGTTTGTCAGGAGGGAAAGGTGTTTAGTGGTGGTGTCAACATTTTGTTCAGCTTAGAGATATAAAAGGATCAATTGGAAGCGAATGCTAACTCCCTAATAACTGTCGGGCAGAGTGAGACCCTGATTGGGTAGAAAGAAACTGCAGCTGCTGGTCGATACTGAGATACAAAGTGCTGGAGCAACTCAGCGGGTCAGGCAGCATCTCTGGGGAATAAGGATGGAACCTGTCTTCAGATTGAAAGAAGGGGGGATGGAATGAGAGGTAGGAAAAAAGCAGAACAAACTGGGGCCGGCAACAGATGACCGTGCTATCCATTCAAATCATACAATGGACGATTACAAGCACCTCGCGATTTACGGAGAGTTACGTGCTTGAAAAGCAGCACATCATTCAAAAATATGTAAATTAAGCAGATAGGCGACTATGCCGTCAACAGTAAATTTGAACGCTTTATTCTGAACATACCAGCGTGTAAATTAGGCCTCTGTAAATCTACCCAATCAGTTGTTCTCATGATCTTATGCAGCTCTATACGATCAGCCCTCATCCTCGTAAATCTTCTGTTCCAGCTTGACAACATCTTTCCTATAACATGCGCCCAGAACTAAAACATTTTGTTGGGTTTAACCAGCAATGGGTAAGCCATTTAGAACGGAGACGAAAAAACACTTTTTCTCACAGAGAGTTGTGAGTCTGTGGAATTCTCTGCCTCAGAGGGCGGTGGAGGCAGGTTCTCTGGATGCTGTCAAAAGAGAGCTAGATAGGGCTCTTAAAGATAGTGGAGTCAGAGGATATGGGGAAAAGGCAGGAACGGGGTACTGATTGGGGGTGATCAGCCATGATCACATTGAATGGCGGTGCTGGCTTGAAGGGCCGAATGGCCTACTCCTGCACCTATTATCTAAACACAATACTCTAAAAGCAGCCTCACCAACGTCTTATACAACTGCAACTTGACCTCCCAACTTCTATACTCAATCCTGTGGCTGATTGAGGCCAATGTGCCAAAAGCCTTTTTGACCACTCGATCTACCTGTGACTCCACCTTCAGGGAACCATGCACCTAGATCCCTCTGCTCCACAACATTCCCCAGAGCCCCACCATTAACTGTGCAGGTCCTTCCTTTGTTAGTCTTCCCAAAATGCAACACCTCACATTTCCCTGCATGGCCTAATTCTGCTCCTATCACCTATGAGATTAAACTGTTAGTCAGCATAGAAGACCAGGGTTCCAGCAACTATGTTACAGAGAAAGGTTGAACAAGTTTAAGAATGTAAAAAGAATCTTAAGAAAGAAATTAGGAAGGCTAAAAGAAGATATGAGGTTGCTTTGGCAAGAAAGGTGAAAGTAAATCCAAAGGGTTTCTACAGCTATATTAATAGCAAAAGGATAACGAGGGATAAAATTGGACCATTAGAGAACCAGAATGGACAGCTATCTGCAGAGCCAAAAGAGATGGGGGAGATATTGAACAATTTCTTTTCTTCGGTATTCACCAAGGAGAAGGATATTGAACTCTGTGAGGTAAGGGAAAAAAGTAGAGTAGCTATGGAAACTATGAGATTCAAAGAGGAGGAAGTACTGACACTTTTGAAAAATATAAAGGTGGATAAGTCTCCAGGTCCTGACAGGATATTCCCTAGGACATTGAGGGAAGTTAGTGTAGAAATAGCAGGAGCTATGACAGAAATATTTCAAATGTCATTAGAAACGGGAATAGTGCCGGAGGATTGGCGTACTGCGCATGTTGTTCCATTGTTTAAAAAGGGTTCAAAGAATAAACCTAGCAATTATAGACCTATTAGTTTGACGTCAGTGGTGGGCAAATTAATGGAAAGGATACTTAGAGATAATATATATAAGCATCTGGATAAACAGGGTCTGATCAGGAACAGTCAACATGGATTTGTGCCTGGAAGGTCATGTTTGACAAATCTTCTTGAATTTTTTGAAGCGGTAACTAGGGAAATTGATGAGGGTAAAGCAGTGGATGTTGTCTATATGGATTTCAGTAAGGCCTTTGACAAGGTTCCCCATGGAAGGTTGGTTCAGAAGGTTCAATCTTTGGGTGTTAATGGCGGAGTAGCAAGATGGATTCAACAGTGGCTGAATGGGAGATGTCAGAGAGTAATGGTGGATGGCTGTTTATCAGGTTGGAAGCCGTGACCAGTGGGGTGCCTCAGGGATCTGTGTTGGGTCCACTGTTGTTTGTCATGTACATCAATGATCTGGATGATGGGGTAGAAAATTGGATAAGTAAGTATGCAGATGATACTAAGATAGGTGGTATTGTGGATAATGAAGTAGATTCTCAAAGTCTACAGAGAGATTTGGGCCATTTGGAAAAGTGGGCTGAAAGATGGCAGATGGAGTTTAATGCTGATAAGTGTGAAGTGCTACATCTTGGCAGGACAAATCAAAATAGGACGTACATGGTAAATGGTAGGGAATTGAGGAATGCTGTGGAGCAGAGGGATCTAGGAATAACTGTGCATAGTTCCCTGAAGGTGGAATCGCATGTAGATAGGGTGGTAAAGAAAGCCTTTGGTGTGCTGGCCTTTATAAATCAGAGCATTGAATATAGGAGTAGGGAAGTAATGTTAAAATTGTACAAGGCATTGGTAAGACCAATTCTGGAGTATGGTGTACAATTTTGGTCGCCTAGTTATAGGAAGGATGTCAACAAAATAGAGAGAGTACAGAGGAGATTTACTAGAATGTTGCCAGGGTTCCAGCAACTATGTTACAGAGAAAGGTTGAACAAGTTAGGTCTTTATTCTTTGGAGCGCAGAAGGTTAAGGGGGGACTTGATTGAGGTCTTTAAAATGATGAAAGGGTTAGACAGAGTTGACGTGGATAAGCTTTTTCCCATTGAGGGTAGGGAAGATTCAAACAAGAGGGCATGACATGAGAATTAAGGGACAGAAGTTTAGGGGTAACGTGAGGGGGAACTTCTTTACTCAGAGGGTGGTGGCTGTGTGGAATGAGCTTCCAGCAGAGGTGGTGGAGGCAGGATCGATTTTAACATTTAAAAGTAAAGTGGATAGGTATATGGACGTGAAGGGAATGGAGGGGTATGGTCTGAGTGCAGGTAGATGGGACTAGGGGAAAACAAATGGTCGGCACGGACTGGAAGGGCCGAGATGGCCTGTCTCCGTGCTGTAATTGTTATATGTTATTGTTATATGGTAAGTTAGGTCTTTATTCTTTGGAGCGCAGAAGGTTAAGGGGGGACTTGATTGAGGTCTTTAAAATGATGAAAGGGATAGACAGAGTTGACGTGGATACGTTTTTCCCATTGAGGGTAGGGAAGATTCAAACAAGAGGGCATGACATGAGAATTAAGGGACAGAGGTTTTGGGGTAACGTGAGGGGGAACTTCTTTACTCAGCGGGTGGTGGCTGTGTGGAATGAGCTTCCAGCAGAAGTGGTGGAGGCAGGATCGATTTTAACATTTAAGAGTAAAGTGGATAGGTATATGGACGTGAAGGGAATGGAGGGGTATGGTCTGAGTGCAGGTAGATGGGACTAGGGGAAAACAAATGGTCGGCACGGACTGGAAGGGTCGAGAGTGCCTGTTTCCGTGCTGTAATTGTTATATGGTTATATGGTTATAAGACATTTTAGGGTGAGAACCAAATTATAGAAAGAGATGGAATGTTGCAGCAGAGCGTTTGGATTTGGAGAGGCAGCCGTGCAGTTGGCAGGAGGTTGGCTGGAAAGGTAGGGGAGGGATGGAGGAAGCCTGCAGTTAGTTGGATTATGATGGGTCAGTGGGAACAGCGCCAACGCTGGGGTGCACAACCAAAGGTCAAGACAATTACGTGGCACTGTAGCTGGACCTAGCGAAGAGTTACTACCCGTGTAAGATTGGCTGAATGCAAAAGCTGAAGCTGTTCAGTACTGTAATCTCGCTTAGAAGAAGGTCGGATAATCCTAAATTATGTTCCTCATGTAGTTTCCTGCGACATGTTTTGTGTAGTGCTTCACTGGGCACTAAACTGAAACAGGGCCAATCACACACAACAGCAGTGCTTTGCTTATGATAGGCGCTGAGGGATTAATGGGACAGAAAAGCCAGCAGAGTTTAGAAAGTGTAGGAGAGAAATTAAGGGTGACATTTACAGAAAGCAAGGAGGGTTTGAAAATATTTGGCAAATAAAATCAAAAGATTTCATGTGCACGAAGAGCAAGAGAATGATCAAGAAACGAATAGGGCCGTTGGGAGACGTTTAGACTTTAGAGATACAAGCCCTTCGGCCCACCATGTCCGCATCAACTAGTCATCACTCCATAAGCTAGCATTATCCTACACACACTAGGAACAATTTATAATTATCAGTAGCCAATTATCCTACAAACCTGTACATCTTTGGAGTGTGTGAGGAAACTGGAGCACCCGGAGAAAACCCATGCAGTCACAGGGAGAAGGTACAAACTCTGTAGAGACAGCACCCGTAGTCAGGATTGAACCCGGGTCTCAGGTGCTGTGAGGCAGCAACTCTGCCGCTGCGCCACCGCGCCAACCCAAAAGTTTGACTGTGAGTGGCTATGTGTACGATGAATGAATATTTAGTGACAATGGACAGAGGGGATGCTGCTGTGAAACTTCAACACGTTTGGCTGTGTATTGACCTGCAGGGTGGCAGGCGATCAGACAGGGTTGTTTTTGCTTGACTCACACAGATGGGCTGAATGGCCTCCTGTGTCATCGATGTTTAAATCTTCTTACACCCTGGCATCTGGAAACCAGAGCACTGCTCAAGCACAGTGCCGGTAACCTCTACCCTGACCCTGCTAGTCTGATTTAAAGTGTAGGGGGTAACTACGGATGCTGGTTTACACCGCAGGTAGACACAAAATGCTGGAGGAACTCAGCGGGACAGGCAGCATCTCTGAGAGAATTATGTTTCAGGGCAAGACCTTTCTTCCGAATCTCAGTCTGAAACATAGAAAATCAATGCAGGATAAGGCCATTTGGCCCTTCAAGCCAGGCCAAAATCATTACCCTGTTCTGGCTTTTCCCCCAATTTCCCTTGATTCCCTTAGCCCAAAGAGCTAAATCTAACTCTCTCTTGAAAACATCCAGTGAATTAGCCTCCAGTGCCTTCTGTGGCAGAGAATTCCACAGAATCACAACTCTTTGGGTGAAAAAGCTTTTCCACATCTCAGTCCTAAAAGGCCTACCCCTTATTCTTAAACTGTGACCCCAGCTTCTGGACTCCCTCAACACCGGGAACATCTTGTTTTGTAACTGCCTTGTCCAATCCTCTAAAAAATATGTTTCAATATATTCCTTCTCATCCTTCTAAATTCCAGTGAATAAAGTCCAGTTGACCCATTCTTTCATCATATAACTGTCCCACCATCCCGGGAATTAAACTGGTGAACCTATACTTGACTCCCTCAATAGCAATAATGTCACAACTCACTAATGTGAGATGTCACTAATGTCAGAAGAGTTGTGAATTTGTGGAATTCTCTACTACAGAAAGCAGTGGAGGCCGATTCACTGGATGTATTCAAAAGAGATTTAGATGGAGCTCTTAGGGTTAGCAGAGTCAAGGGATATGGGGAGAAAGCAGGATGATCAGCCATGATCATATTGAATCCTGCACCTATTTTCTATGCTTATAATCATTACACACAATGTGTTTTGGATTGCTGTGCCAATTTCACAGAAGTTGCTGCTTCTCTTTCGCAGTCCTGGTCTGCCTCCACCCTAAATCGTTGCCCTTTGACATTTCAGGTTGCACAAGAAAAGGTCAAACAGCAAGGGGTCGGGACCTGTGCCTAGAGTTAAAGGTTCACCGTCCAACAGTTCCGTCAACAGTCTGAGTAGCAACATCAGCAACATCAGCAACGCCTCCAAGCGCACTCAGCGCTCTCTGCACCTCGGCAGCAGCAGCAGCTGGCAGGAGCCCGTCGGTACGTGTCCGGAGAGGGCAGCGCGGGGGTTGGAAGCAGGGCACCCTCGCATTTCTTTAGTCAGACGGTGGCGAATCAGTGGAATTCATTGCCGCTGAAAGCTATGGAGGCTAAGTCAGTGCATATTTTTAAGGCAGAGATAGATAGATTCTTGATTTGTACAGAGGTTATGGGGCGAATAGGGTTAGGAGGGAGAGATAGTTCAGCCATGATAGAATGTTGGAGTAGACTTGATGGGCCGAATGGCCTGATTCTTCTCCTATCTCTAATAACTTTTTGACAGCAGTGTTCTTAAAGCCTTAACCCTTCCCTCCAACAGACTGGTTAAGTGCTTCTCCTTGTTTTAAAGTACCGCGATCACTGGTGCATGTCGGAGACTCGTGCTTCAGTATCCCAGTTTTAGTTGGAAACGCCCTTTGGCCCACCGTGTCCACGCTGACCAGTGATCATCGCTCAGCTGCAGTGAGACTTTGCCCATCCCGCCTGGGTGTGGTAACACACACGGTTCAGTTACTGTGGGGAGAGGTGGGTCAGGGTCTGATGCCCCCTGGTGGTGGGAGGTGACCGACACTGAGCTGCAGTTACTGAGAGGTGAGGGATTATACCTTCCTTTATAGGAAGGAACTGCAGATGCCAGTTTACACTAAAGATAAACACAAAATGCTGGAGTTTTATCAACGGGCCGATGGTTGAAAGGGTCAAGAGCTTCAAATTCCTGGGCGTGCACATCTCTGAAGGTCTTTCCTGGTCCGAGAACACTGATGCAATTATGAAGAAAGCACATCAGCGCCTCTACTTCCTGAGAAGATTACGGAGAGTCGGTTTGTCAAGGAGGACTCTCTCTAACTTCTACAGGTGCACAGTAGAGAGCTTGCTGACCGGTTGCATCGTGGCTTCGTTCGGCAACTTGAGCGCCCTGGAGCGGAAAATACTACATAAAAGTAGTAAACACTGCCCAGTCCATCATCGGCTCTGACTTCCCTTCCATCGAGGGGATCTATCGCAGTCGCTGCCTCAAAAAGACTGGCAGTATCATCAAGGACCGACACCATCCTGCCCACACACTCATCTCCCTGCTACCTTCAGGTAGAAGGTGTATATATTTATATAATGATATATAGACACAGTGATCTGTTCTGTAGTCATGCCTACTATGTTATGTTGTGCTGAAGCAAAACAAGAATTTCATTGTCCTATCAGGGACACATAACAATAAACACTCTTGAATCTTGAATCTTGAGTAACTCAGCGGGACAGGCAGCATAAGTGATAGGAGCAGAATTAGTCCATGCAGAATCCGTCCCATCAAGTCTACTCCACCATTCAATCATAGCTGATCTATCTTTCCCTCCTAACCCCATTCTCCTGCCTACTCCCCATAATCCCTGACATAGAAACATAGAAACATAGAAATTAGGTGCAGGAGTAGGCCATTCAGCCCTTCGAGCCTGCACCGCCATTCAATATGATCATGGCTGATCATCCAACTCAGTATCCCGTACCTGCCTTCTCTCCATACCCTCTGATCCCCTTAGCCACAAGGGCCACATCCAACTCACTCTTAAATATAGCCAATGAACTGGCCTCAACTACCCTCTGTGGCAGAGTGTTCCAGAGACTCACCACTCTCTGTGTGAAAAAAGTCTTTCTCATCTCGGTCTTAAAGGATTTCCCTCTTATCCTTAAGCTGTGACCCCTTGTCCTGGACTTCCCCAACATCGGGAACAATCTTCCTGCATCTAGCCTGTCCAACCCCTTAAGAATTTGTAAGTTTCTATAAGATCCCCTCTTAATCTCCTAAATTCCAGAGAGTATAACCGAGTCTATCCAGTCTTTCTTCATAAGACAGTCCTGACATCCCAGGAATCAGTCTGGTGAACCTTCTCTGCACTCCCTCTATGGCAATAATGTCCTTCCTCAGATTTGGAGACCAAAACTGCACGCAATACTCCAGGTGTGGTCTCACCAAGACCCTGTACAACTGAAGTAGAACCTCCCTGCTCCTGTACGCAAATCCTTTTGCTATGAAAGCTAACATACCATTCGCTTTTTTCACTGCCTGCTGCACCTGCATGCCTACTTTCAATGACTGGTGTACCATGACACCCAGGTCTCGCTGCATCTCCCCTTTTCCTAATCGGCCACCATTTAAATAATAGTCTGCTTTCCTGTTTTTGCCACCAAAGTGGATAACCTCACATTTATCCACATTATACTGACACTCATACTAATCAAGAATCTATCTATCTCTGCATTAAAAATATCCACTGACTTGGCCTCCAAAGCCTTCTGTGGCAAAGAATGCCACAGATTCACCTCCCTCAGACTAAAGACATTCCTCCTTATCTCCTTCCTAAAGGAACATTGTTTAATTTTAAGACTATGAACTCTAGACCTTGATTCTCCCACAAGTGGAAACATCCTCTCCACTTCCACTCTATCCAAACCTTTCACTTTTCGGTGAGTTTCAATGAGGTCCCCCTTCATTCTTCTAAACTCCAGCGAGTACAGGCCCAGTGCTGTCAAACACATTTCTGGAAAGAAAGAATGGGTGACATTTCGGTCGAGACCCTTCTTCAGACTTAGTCAGGGGAGTGGGAGATCTGGAAGGGTAGGTGCGAAAACAAGATCAAAGGAGACGAAGTTCTAAGAAAATGTAGAATAGATCATTGTTAGCTAGGGGAAGGTGACAACGAAGCATCCAACGATAGAATGTAGTCAGGAGGAGAGTTAAACTGGCCAGAGAGCAAGATGGTGGAGGGATGGAGAGAGAGAGGGAAAACAAGGGTTGCTTGAAGTTAGAGAGTTCAACATCATATCGTTGGGCTGTAAGGTGTCCAAGTGAAATATGAGGTGCTGTAATATTTTCCTGTGATGACTTGCCTTGGTAACCTGTATCTCGCATCCAGCAGTCGGAGGGCCGTCCAGCTTTCAGGGCAGCTACAAAGACAAAGTAAACAGAGCATACGGCAGGATGGGGACACTGACAGCGCCTTCCACTTCTTCCAACATCTACTTGTCGTCGACATCTGGCTACTCCTCCGAGGATGAGCTGCAGGGTAAGTGGAACGTTCATCATCTCACCCCCCACGTCCCTCATCCTGAACAGCTAACGCGCGGCACCTTGCACTATCGGGAGAGAGGACACACTGGCTGGGGCTGGAACAGAGGCTTTAGGGATTTCATATTGAAGTTGGGCAGTGGGGCAGCTGAGCAGGCACTTACTGCGGTGGGTGGATGAGTGGGTGGGAGGTGTATCTAGGGTGGGTGGGTGAGTGGAAGGTTACGAGGGTGTGGACAGGGTAGGTGTGGAAGATGTTACTCGGTGTGAACAGCAATGTTACTAGGGTGGGGCAGATGGATGGGGGCAGTTACTAGGGCATGGACAAGGTGGGTTGGTGAGTGGAGGATGTAATCAGGGTGGGGACAAGGTGGATGGGTGGTAGATGTTGGGCGTGGGCATTGGTGAATTCGGGATGTTGTTAAGGTGTGGACAGGGTGGGTGAGTGGAGGATGTTGGGGGGTGTGGGCGACTGGAGGATTTCGGGGGGTGTGGGGTGGGTGAGTGGGGGATTTTGGGGGTGTGGGGGGGTTGGGTGAGTGGAGGGTAGGGGGGGTGGGTAAGTGGAGGGTGGGGTGTGGGTGGGGGTGTGGGTGAGTGGAGGGTGGGGATGTTGGGTGAGTGGAGGGTGGGGGGTGTGGGTGGGGGTGTGGGTGAGTGGAGGGTGGGAGGGGGTGTGGGTGAGTGGATGTTGTTGGTGTGGGGGGGGGTGGTGTTTGTGGGTGAATGGAGGATGTTGGGGGGTGGGGGTGAACATCCCATTGCTGGGGCCGGGTGAGGTTGAGTGGGCTCTTAAAGGCGCGGGTGTCGGGATATGGGGTGGGTACATATGCTGTTAATGGGAAGGGGGTGAGGGACATGGAGGCCGGCTGACGGTGGGGAGGGTAAATGGAGTGGGTGGGGTGTGAGGGTCCGTTACTGGGGCAGGTGAGGGGCTGTTAGTGAGGTGGGCTGTGGGTGGGTGAGTGGGCCGTGGACTGACACTGGGCAGGAGCTGAACCTGTTTTACAGGATTGTAGATGTCCCAGATGCTGGGTTACATCAGGAGGACTGAGCTGTTGTTTGGGGCAGCTAATGGCCATTCACTCACACACATGCACACACACACACATATGTGCACATAAAAAAACAAACACAAAAAATAGGGTGCTGCCATTTGACGAGACAAACTCCCCCTGCATAGCGCCTGTTCACCAAGGTGTGGAAAGTGATGCAGCTTCTGCTAAAGAGCATTGTTCCATTGCAATCTCCAGGTTGTATCAACAGCAACACCCATTGTAACCATCCACTTAAAATCATTAATGAATCCACTTCCTGCAGCGTTTTGGAGAGAATATTCTGGATCCTGTCAATAATGAATTTGTGACCTCTGTTTATTGATCTCTCAATAGCAAAACCTTTCTTGTTTAGAACCCTGCTACAATCTTCAACGTTTGATAGGTCATCTCTTTTACTTTCTCTGTTCCGAGAGGACTCCTAACTTTTCCAAATTACTCTTTACTGTAATTGTAGAAACTGTCTAAATCAATTCTTAGGCTTGAAGTCTGAAGAAGGGTCCCAACCCAAAAGTTCACCCATCCTTTTTCAGATAGAGATGCTGCCTGACCCGCTGAGTTACTCCAGAACTTTGTGTCTATCTTAGGCTTTTGACAACCTTCCTTTCATTTAGTTTAGTGATATAGTGTGGAAACAGGCCCTTCGGCCCACCGAGTCGGCACTGATCAGCGATCCCCGCACACTAACAGTTGAGCCGTGGGCTGATCAGTTGCATGGTATTTTTGTGAACAGCAGCATAAACATTGGGCCACGTGGCCCTTTGAACATTGTAAACCGTGAGAGAGAAGTTTGCTTTGTTGACATCTTGCTCTTCTTCCCCACCGCCCAGGTTTGGCGTACTCTGAATCGTTCTCTCCCCTTGCCAAGCTGTGGGGCTGGATCTCGCTGCTGTCTCCAGGTACCTGCATTACTAATCTTCCCTCTTCTGTGGTCCATGGCCCCAAATCTGTGCTCCAGTCAACCAGTGCCCTGCTGATACTGGACCCAGTGGTGAGGTAGAGCCCGCTGCTCCCTCCTTAAACTCCCAGGGTTTGCACAAGGCCTGGTCCCCAGTGCTCTGTTGTTCATGCTGCCTAGGACCACAGTCAGTGCGGGAGGAAGCCGCCTTCCAGCTTGGTACTCCAGTGTGTTCCCTCAGCCTGACTGGGTCACTCACTGAGATGAGTGGTGAGTTGCCCAGAGGACCATAGAGTCAAGATACGACTGACTGTCAATGCTCGGTTACTCAATCCCGACTGCAGTCATGTTGTAACACCTAAGGGAGGCTTGGTTTGTGTCCCAGGGCACTGGGGTGATGAAAGAATAGGATCTCCTTTAGATTTCCCCAGCTATGTGGGACTGAGGATGCTTTTGAAATGTAGTGTAACGTGGTGGACCGTGGCCAAGCTCGCACACAGCATTGTGGTGATGAGCAGACGTGCCCATGTTCAATAAATCTAGATTTCTCTAACTTCAAGTCACCCTCTCTCCGTCCCTCCCCCTCCTTAGTTGTTGTACTAGTTTCACTGTCGTCCTGGTGAGTTTCATTCGTTAACACCGAGCCCACAGCCAACCAACAATGGACCCTTTCCTTCAGCATCGTTACTTTTTTGTATATCGTTCATTCATTTGTTCCATGTCTCTCTACATCACCGTCTATATCGCTTGTTTCCCTTTCCCCTGACTCTCAGTCTGAAGAAGGTTCTCGACCCAAAACGTCACCTATTCCTTTTCTCCAGTGATGCTGCCTGACCCGCTGAGTTACTCCAGCTTTTTGTGTCTATCTTTGCCCATGTTGGTTGTGGGATAAGATTGACTGGGACGGAGGGGGCTGCTGTCCATTCACAACCCAGGCAATCTCTCTGTGTTGAAAGGTGATACTCCCTGCTCAGTGGAAGTGTCATTGACAATCTCCCATTTATTTATTCTGGACACTTAAGGAGGCCATTCGACCCATCGTGGCCTCTGGAGTACCCCCATCAATGCTGTTGTCCCGTTGATATCCCTGACACCTATTTTTTCTCGGGTGCCCTATAGCTCCCCTGGGTTCTCCTGCCACCACCTTGCGGTGGACAGGGGAGAAGGTCTCTCAGTCTGACGTGGTTCCACAGTGCGTTCTGTGTTGGAGAGTCTGAGCTCTCTCCGTTTCCACTGATGGGAAGGATCGGTCCCAATGTTGTGTTGCTGTCTCTTTCAGAAAAAACTCTGCCCCTGGTGTACTGGTGGTTGTCCACAGCCTGGTACCAGTTAACAACAGCCATCTCCTTGATCGATGTCTTTACTCTGTCCAGGTATGTGCTCCGGGGATCCACAGCCTCCCTTCCTCCACCTGGTCAACTGAAGCAATGTTACCCATCGCCGCTGCCTCCTCCATCTCCTCCCCACCTCTGTACTGAACACACCCTCCGCAGTCACACTGAACCCTCAATAAACCCACCACAGAACAGCCCACTCTCACTGCTACAGGTAAACTCGCCATAGAACAGCCCATTCTCACTGTACCCAACAATGCCTTACAACGCTTACAGCAGCAGACACCCAGATTCCATCCTGACTATGTGGGCTGTCTGTTCAGTAAGAAAAGTTTGTAAGTTCTCCCCATGACCTGAGTGGGTTTTCCCAGATAGCTCCGGTTTTCTCCCACACTCCAAAGATGTACAGGTTTGTAGGTTGATTGGCTTAGTTTTATTGTAAATTGTCCCTAAGCAGGGGGGGTGGGGGGGGGGGTGGGATCTCGTACAGGACAGAGACACGTGATAGGCTAGAAGTTGGAATGAAGGGTGGTGTGGGGTAGGTTAGTGGACCTTCCTGCCTTGCAGGCGCAAGGCAGAGAATGAGGAAGGAGGGTTAGTTTAAACTGAACATAAAGGGGCCTGACGGGTTCGGCAGATGAGTTTAGGGCAAGGATAAGTACGAGCGACTGGGACGTTGTAGCCATGACTGAAACCAGGTTAAGGGAGGGGCACGACTGTCAGCTCAATGTTTCGGACTACGGGAGCTTCAGGAGAGAAAGGGGTGAAGGAAAAAGAGGGGGAATTGCATTGTTGGTTGAGGAGGATGTCACGGCAGTGTTTAGAAGTGACGTTACAGACAGATCGTCTAGTGAGGCTATATGAGTTGAGGAACAAGAAAGGGATGATCACCTTGTTGAGGGTACTACAGACGCCCAAATAGTCAACGGGAATTAGAAACATAGAAACATAGAAACATAGAAATTAGGTGCAGGAGTAGGCCATTCAGCCCTTCGAGCCTGCACCGCCATTCAATATGATCATGGCTGATCATCCAACTCAGTATCCCGTACCTGCCTTCTCTCCATACCCTCTGATCCCCTTAGCCACAAGGGCCACATCCAACTCACTCTTAAATATAGCCAATGAACTGGCCTCAACTACCCTCTGTGGCAGAGAGTTCCAGAGACTCACCACTCTCTGTGTGAAAAAAAGTCTTTCTCATCTCGGTCTTAAAGGATTTTCCCCCTTATCCTTAAGCTGTGACCCCTTGTCCTGGACTTCCCCAACATCGGGAACAATCTTCCTGCATCTAGCCTGTCCTACCCCTTAAGAATTTTGTAAGTTTCTATAAGATCCCCTCTCAATCTCCTAAATTCCAGAGAGTATAAACCGAGTCTATCCAGTCTTTCTTCATAAGACAGTCCTGACATCCCAGGAATCAGTCTGGTGAACCTTCTCTGCACTCCCTCTATGGCAATAATGTCCTTCCTCAGATTTGGAGACCAAAACTGTACGCAATACTCCAGGTGTGGTCTCACCAAGACCCTGTACAACTGAAGTAGAACCTCCCTGCTCCTGTACTCAAATCCTTTTGCTATGAAAGCTAACATGCCATTCGCTTTTTTCACTGCCTGCTGCACCTGCATGCCTACTTTCAATGACTGGTGTACCATGACACCCAGGTCTCGCTGCATCTCCCCTTTTCCTAATCGGCCACCATTTAAATAATAGTCTGCTTTCCTGTTTTTGCCACCAAAGTGGATAACCTCACATTTATCCACATTTATACTGCATCTGCCAAACATTTGCCCACTCACCCAGCCTATCCAAGTCACCTTGCAGTCTCCTAGCATCCTCCTCACAGCTAACACTGCCCCCCAGCTTAGTGTCATCCGCAAACTTGGAGATATTGCCTTCAATTCCCTCATCCAGATCATTAATATATATTGTAAATAGCTGGGGTCCCAGCACTGAGCCCTGCGGTACCCCACTAGTCACTGCCTGCCATTGTGAAAAGGACCCGTTTACTCCTACTCTTTGCTTCCTGTTTGCCAGCCAGTTCTCTATCCACATCAATACTGAACCCCTAATACCGTATGCTTTAAGTTTGTATACTAATCTCTTATGTGGGACCTTGTCGAAAGCCTTCTGGAAGTCCAGATATACCACATCCACTGGTTCTCCCTTATCCACGCTACTAGTTACATCCTCGAAAAATTCCACAAGATTCGTCAGACATGATTTACCTTTCGTAAATCCATGCTGACTTTGTCCAATGATTTCACCACTTTCCAAATGTGATGCTATCCCATCTTTAATAACTGACTCTATTCAATTTACCCAACACCACTTCCCGACTGACCTGGATTTCACTCAATTCCTCCTTTGACCCACGTTCCCCTGCTATTTCCGGCAGATTATTTATGTCTTCCTTAGTGAAGACGGAACCAAAGTAGTTATTCAATTGGTCCGCCATAATGTGTGCCAACATGCACAACAACCTCCGGCTGCTCCCCCTCACTCTTGAGGATGCATGGTAGGCTGCTCTGGAAGGTTATTCTGCAGCTACTCCGAATATCCTGGACCCTGGCACCATGGAGGCAACACACCATTCTGGAGTCTCGCCTGTTGCTACAGAATCTCCTGTCCGCACCTCTGACGACGGAGTCTCCCACTACTATGGCTCTGCCTGACGTCACTCTACCCCATTGAGCCTCAGCACCAGGGTTGGAATCACAGAACTGGCTACCACTCAATCTTGTTGCGTCTTCCGTTCTCATGGGGGTGCACCTCTTTTCAATAGGTACAGCCACCGAGTGGGTCTCCTGCACTCCACGTTTACTCCTCCTTCTCACAGTCACCCACCTTTGCTCATCCTGTATCCTTGGTCTGACTACCTCAATGTAGGTCTTGTCCAGGAAACTAATTTTCCTGAATGACCCTGAGGTCATCCAACTGCTGCTGAGGTTCCACAACACGTTTGTTCAGGAGCTGCGTCTGGACATCATTTATGCAGGTGTAGCTTCCAGAAGCACCAGTGTCCCTGACTTTCCACAGCCTGCAGGAAATTCACAGTACCAACATGCCTGCCATTTCTTCAGTGGACAAAAAAAATCACAAGTTTTGTAGTGTCGCTTCCTTGGCTCGCCCTCCTCGTCGAAGACTCTTGAGCCAAATACTCACACTTTACTCACCAAGGCACTTCACCTTGACAAGGCCACTCCCAACAACATTGCTCCACTACAGCTGTATCAAATACATTAGGGCTAATTTGTAAATTACTTGAACCCGGGTAAATTACTTGAACCTGGGTATTTGGCACTCTTTTTAAATCTTCTTTTTCTCCGACTCACCTACTTCAGCCAATACTCGCTCTGGCTGCTGCTTCTCTCCGACCTTCACGGACTTCTCCGACCTTCAAGGAAAAGGCAGTCATCTTGTTGAGTCGCTTTGTCTGTACTCGTACTCATCTAGCACACAGCTAACAATGGCCTGTTGCCTTATCATCATTACTTTTTCACATATCTTTCATTCATTTGTACCATATCTCTCTACATTACAGTCTATATCTTTTATTTCTCCTCGCCTGATTCTCAGTCTGAAGAAAGGTTTCGACCCAAATGATCACCGATTCCTTTTCTCCAAAGATGCTGTCTAACCCACTGAGTTACTCTAGCTTTTTGTGTTTATTAAGTCATAGAGTGATACAGTGTGGAAACAGACCCTTCGGCCCAATTTGCCCACACCGGCCAACATGTCCCAGTTACGCTAGTCCCACCTGCCTGCGTTTGGTCTATATCCCTCCAACCCTGTTGTATCCAACCTATAACCATATAACAATTACAGCACGGAAACAGGCCCTCTTGGCCCTTCCAGTCCGTGCCGACCATTTGTTTTCCCCTAGTCCCATCTACCTGCACTCAGACCATACCCCTCCATTCCCTTCACGTCCATATACCTATCCACTTTACTTTTAAATGTTAAAATCGATCCTGCCTCCACCACTTCTGCTGGAAGCTCATTCCACACAGCCACCACCCTCTGAGTAAAGAAGTTCCCCCTCACGTTACCCCTAAACGTCTGTCCCTTAATTCTCATGTCATGCCCTCTTGTTTGAATCTTCCCTACCCTCAATGGGAAAAACGTATCCACGTCAACTGTGTCTATCCCTTTCATCATTTTAAAGACCTCAATCAAGTCCCCCCTTAACCTTCTGCACTCCAAAGAATAAAGACCTAACTTGTTCAACCTTTCTCTGTAACATAGTTGCTGGAACCCTGGCAACATTCTAGTAAATCTCCTCTGTACTCTCTCTATTTTGTTGACATCCTTCCTATAACTAGGCGACCAAAATTGTACACCATACTCCAGAATTGGTCTTACCAATGCCTTGTACAATTTTAACATTACTTCCCTACTCCTATATTCAATGCTCTGATTTATAAAGGCCAGCACACCAAAGGCTTTCTTTACCACCCTATCTACATGCAATTCCACCTTCAGGGAACTATGCACAGTTATTCCTAGATCCCTCTGTTCCACAGCATTCCTCAATTCCCTAAAATTTACCATGTACGTCCTATTTTGATTTGTCCTGCCAAGATGTAGCACTTCACACTTAACAGCATTAAACTCCATCTGCCATCTTTCAGCCCACTTTTCCAAATGGCCCAAATCTCTCTGTAGACTTTGAGAATCTACTTCATTATCCACAATACCACCTATCTTAGTATCATCTGCATACTTACTTATCCAATTTTCCACCCCATCATCCAGATCATTGATGTACATGACAAACAACAGTGGACCCAACACAGATCCCTGAGGCACCCCACTGGTCACCGGCTTCCAACCTGACAAACAGCCATCCACCATTACTCTCTGACATCTCCCATTCAGCCACTGTTGAATCCATCTTGCTACTCCGCCATTAACACCCAAAGATTGAACCTTCTGAACCAACCTTCCATGGGGAACCTTGTCAAAGGCCTTACTGAAATCCATATAGACAACATCCACTGCTTTACCCTCATCAATTTCCCTAGTTACCGCTTCAAAAAATTCAAGAAGGTTTGTCAAACATGACCTTCCAGGCACAAATCCATGTTGACTGTTCCTGATCAGACCCTGTTTATCCAGATGCTTATATATATTATCTCTAAGTATCCTTTCCATTAATTTGCCCACCACTGACGTCAAACTAATAGGTCTATAATTGCTAGGTTTATTCTTTGAACCCTTTTTAAACAATGGAACAACATGCGCAGTACGCCAATCCTCCGGCACTATTCCCGTTTCTAATGACATTTGAAATATTTCTGTCATAGCTCCTGCTATTTCTACACTAACTTCCCTCAATGTCCTAGGGAATATCCTGTCAGGACCTGGAGACTTATCCACCTTTATATTTTTCAAAAGTGTCAGTACTTCCTCCTCTTTGAATCTCATCGTTTCCATAGCTACTCTACCCTTTTCCCTTACCTCACAGAGTTCAATATCCTTCTCCTTGGTGAATACCGAAGAAAAGAAATTGTTCAATATCTCCCCCATCTCTTTTGGCTCTGCAGATAGCTGTCCATTCTGGTTCTCTAATGGTCCAATTTTATCCCTCGTTATCCTTTTGCTATTAATATAGCTGTAGAAACCCTTTGGATTTACTTTCACCTTTCTTGCCAAAGCAACCTCATATCTTCTTTTAGCCTTCCTAATTTCTTTCTTAAGATTCTTTTTACATTCTTTATACTCCTCTAGCACCTCATTTACTCCATGCTTCCTATAATTATTGTAGATATCTCTCTTTTTTCGAAACAAGTGTCTAATTTCCCTTGAAAACCATGGCTCTTTCCAATTTTTACTATTTCCTTTCAACCTAACAGGGACATAAAGATTCTGTACTCTTACAATTTCCCCTTTAAATGTCCTCCATTTCTCTTCTACATCCTTCCCATGAAACAAAGTGTCCCAATTCACTCCTTTAAAATCCTCACGCATTCCCTCAAAGTTAGCCTTTCTCCAATCAAAAATCTCCACTCTAGGTCCTGTTCTGACTCGCTCCATAATTATATTGAAACTAATGGTATTGTGATCACAGGTCCCGAAGTGCTCACCAACGCATACCTCCGTCACCTGTCCTGCCTCATTTCCTAACAGGAGGTCCAGCACTGCCCCTTCTCTGGTCGGTACCTCTATGTACTGCTGCAAAAAAGTATCCTGCACACATTTTACAAGCTCCAAACCATCCAGCCCATTTACAGAATGTGTTTCCCAGTCTATTTTTGGGAAATTGAAATCTCCCACAATCATTACCTTGTGCTTACTACTAATATCTGCTATCTCCTTACATATTTGCTCTTCCAATTCTCGCTCCCCATTTGGCGGTCTATAGTACACCCCTAAAAGTGTTGCTACACCGTTCCCACTTCTCAGTTCCACCCAAATAGCCTCCCTAGACGAACCCTCTAATCTATCCTGCCAAAGCGCTGCTGTAATATCCTCTCTGACAAGCAATGCAACACCTCCACCTCTGGTCCCTCCAATTCTATCACCCCGGAAGCAACGAAATCCTGGAATATTTAGTTTCCAATCACAGCCCTCCTGCAACCATGTTTCACTGATTGCCACAACATCATATTTCCAGGTGTCAATCCAGGCTCTAAGTTCATCCACCTTACTTACAATGCTCCTAGCATTAAAATATGCACATTTTATAAACCCACCATCCTTTATTCTCTGTCTATTATCTTTTTCATCTTTCTCGCCAACATTTTGGGTCCGAGTGCTTCCCTTCTCTGTCTCTTGCCCCACACCCTCCCCCCTAGCCCCCTCTACCCGAGTCCCTCCCCCCAGCCTTTCTAGTTTAAAGTCTCCCCAGTAGCCTTTGCAAATCTCCCTGCCAGGATATTGGTCCCCTTCGGGTTCAAGTGCAACCCGTCCTCTGCGTACAGATCATGTCTTCCCCAAAAGAGGTCCCAGTGATCAAGAAACTTGAATCGCTGCCCACTGCACCAGTCCCTCAGCCACGCATTTATCCACCACCTCATTTCATTCCTACTCTCACTGTCACGCGGCACAGGCAGTAATCCTGAAATCGTTACCCTTTTGGTCCTTCTCTTTAACTTTCCCCCCAACTCCCTAAATTCTCCCTTCAGGACCTCGTCACTTTTTCTGCCTATGTCATTGGTACCTATGTGTACCACAACATCAGGCTCCTCTCCCTCCCTTATCAGAATCTTTTGGACACGTTCTGACACATGCGAGACCCTGGCACCAGGGAGGCAAACTACCATCCGGGTCTCCCGACTGCGTCCACAGATTCGCCTATCCGACCCCCTAACTATAGAGTCCCCTATTACAATTGCCCTCCTCTTTTTGCTACCCTTCTGAGCATCAGGGCCGGTCTCTGTGCCGGAGGCCCGGCCGCTGTTGTTGCCCCCAGCTAGGCTGTCCCCTCCAATCGTACTCAAACCCGAGTACCTATTTTCCAGTTGTACGGTCACAGGGGTACTCTCTAGCCCCTGCCTCTGCCCCTTGCCCTTCCTAACCGTGACCCACTTGTCTGCCTCCTGTGGTTTGGGAGTGACTACCTCCCTGTAGCTCCTCTCTATGACCTCCTCACTCTCCCTGACCAGACGGAGGTCGTCGAGCTGCTGCTCCAGGTTCCTAACACGATCCTTTAGGAGCCCCATCTCGACACACCTGGTGCAGATGTGTACGTCTGGAGGGCTATCAGATTCCCTGACCTCCCACATCTGACATCCAGAACAGTACACTGCCCTGGCCTTCATACTGCCCCCTTACACAGGATACAATAGCAACACAATATAAAATCACTACAAACTGCTGGGATCTGACTGTAAATCAGCTGCTTTCCCTAGTCCACTTCCCACCAATCAGCTGCTTTCCCTAGTCCACTTCCCACCAATCAGCGGCTTCCTCAAAAAAAACCCACTTCTCCAAATGGAATGTTATGGATTTGGGTAAGCCTCTGAAAAACAAGCCCCGCGCTAGATTTTAAAGCTTACCGGTCGGGTGTCGCTCCTCCCCCTCCTCCTCTTCCAACGGCTCCTGTGGGCCTCTGAAAAAACAAGCCCCGCGCTAGATTTTGAAGCTTACCGGTCGGGTGTCGCTCCTCCCCCTCCTCCTCTTCCAACGGCTCCTGTGGGCCTCTGAAAAAACAAGCCCCACGCTAGATTTTATAGCTTACCGGTCTGGTGTCGCTCCTCCCCCTCCTCCTCTTCCAACGGCTCCTGTGGGCCTCTGAAAAAACAAGCCCCGCGCTAGATTTTATAGCTTACCGGTCGGGTGTCGCTCCTCCCCCTCCTCCTCTTCCAACGGCTCCTGTGGGCCGAAGAACAAATGTGCCAGGAGATTGCAGACAGATTGGGGTCAAATAGGTTGTTGTAGAAGGGGATTTTAACTTTCCCAATAAAGACTGGGAAAATCATAGCATGAAGGGTTTAAATGGGGTGCAATTCCTCAAAAGTGTTCAGGAGAGTTTTGTTAAGCAGTATGTGGAGGCTCCCACATGTGAGAGGGCAATACTGGATCTAGCATTGGGAAATTGGGAAAGGCAAGTTAATGTAGTGTGTGTGTGGAGGAGCCTTTTGGGTCCCGTGACCACAGTTCGATTATGTTTAAGATAGTTATGGATGGGGACGGAGAGGGTCCACGTGTTAAAATGCACAACTGGGGCAAGGCCGATTTTGAGGGCATGAGAGAAAATCTCGCTCAAGTTGATTGGAGCATGTTATTAGAGGGGAAATGTAGGATGTTTTAAGCGTGCTGCCAAAAGCTCAGCATATGCACGTCCCCGTTGGAGTGAAGGGAAAAGCAAGCAAACTTGGCTGACGAGGGAAATTGTGGCGTTGGTCAAAAACAAGAAGGATGGATAAGACAGGTATAGGCAGCTGGGATCAAGTGTATCCCTGGAGGAGTTTTGGGAACTAAAGAGTAAACTGAAAAGGTGATCAGAAGGGCAAAAAGGGGCCAGGAGATAGCTCTGGTGGGTAGCAACAATCCCAAAAGATTTTATAAATACATAAAGGAGAAAAGGGTAACCAAGAAGATGGTGGTACCTCTCAGGAATCAAAGCAGTCACATCTGTGTGGAGCTACAGGAGAAGGGCAAGGTACTCAATTAATATTTCTCCTCTGTATTTACAGAGGAGAAAGACAGTAGGATGGAAGGTAGACAAAAATGCTGGAGATAGCGGGTGAGGCAGCATCTGTAGAGCAAAGGAATAGGTGATGTTTCGGGTCGGGACCTTTCTTCACACTAATGTGGGGGGGGGGGTGGGAAGAAGAAAGGAAGAGGCGGAGACAGTGGGCTGTGGGAGAGCTGGAAAGGGGAGGGGAAGGAGAGAGAAAGGTAAGACTTCCTGAAATTGGAGAAGTCAATGTTCATACCGCTGGGATGGAAATTGCCCAAGCAAAATATGAGGTGCTGCTCATCCAATTTGCGATGGGACTCTAGCCATGGAGGAGGCCCAGGACAGAAAGGTCGGATTTGGAATGGGAGGGGAAGTAGAAGTGCTGAGCCACCGGGAGATCAGGTTGGTTAATGCGATCTGTGCAGAGGTGTTGGGTGAAGCGATCACCAAGCCCATGCTTGGTCTCACCGATGTAGAGCAGCGAATGCAATAGATGAGGTTGCAGGAGGTGCAGGTGCACCTCTGCCTCACCTGGAAAGACTGCTAAGGTCCTTGGATGGAGTCAAAGCGGAGGTAAAGCGACAAGTGTAGGATTTCCTGTGGTTTCAAGGGAGAGAACCAGGGGAGGGGGTGGTTTGGGTGGGAAGTGACAAATTGACCAGGGAGTTATGGAGGGAGCGGTCTCTGCAGAAAGCAGAAAGGGGTGGAGATGAGAAGATGCGGCCAGTCGTGGGATCGCGTTGGAGGTGGCGAAAATGTCGAAGGATTAACTGTTGTATGTGATGGCTGGTAGGGTGGAAGGTGAGGACAAGAGGGACTCTGCCCTTGTTACGAGAGGGGGGATGGGGATTGAGAGTGGAGCTACGGGATATAGAGGAGGCCCTGGTGAGAGCCTCATCTACAGGCGAAGAGAGGAACCGCCATTTCCTAAAGAATGAGCACGTCTCAGATGCCCTGGTTTGGAACACCTCATCCCGGGTGCAGATGCGGTGCAGACGGAGGAATTTGGAGTAGGGGATAGAGTCCTTTGAGGAAGTAGGGTGGGAAGATGTGTAGTCCAGATAGCCATGGGAGTCAGTGGGTTTGTAGTAGATAGTGATGTCCAGTGAGTGCCTTTGTGATGGATGCTTAGAGCAGCTTGTATTGGAGCCTACTAGGGAGAAGGAAATACTGGATTTAGTGTTATGTAATGAACCGGATTTGATAAAGGACCTCGAGGTTAATGAGCCATTAGGAAGTAGTGACCATAACATGCAGGATTAATCAACAATTGGAGAGGGAGAAGGGTAGATCGGAGGTATCAGTGTTACAATTGAATAAAGGGGACTATGGGGCCATGAGGGAGGAGCTGGCCAAAGTTGACTGGAAAGATACACTAGCAGGGATGACAGTGGAACAAAAATGGCAGGTATTTCTAAGAATAATACAGAAGGTGCAGGGTCAGTTCATTCCTAGAAGGAAGAAAGATTCCAAGGGGAGTAAGGGGTGACCGTGGCTGACAAGGGACATCAGGGACAGTATAAAAATAAAAGAGAAGAAGTACAACGTAGAAAAGATGAGCGGGAATCAAGAGGATTGGGTAATGCTTAAAGAGCAACAGAAGATAACTAAAAAGACAATACGGGGAGAAAAGATAAGGTACGAAGGTAAGCTATCCAAGAATATAAAGCAAGATAGTAAAAGCTTCTTTAGGTATGTGAAGAGAAAAAAATTTGTTAAGACCAAAGTTGGACCCTTGAAGACCGGAAAAGGTGAATTTATTATGGGGAACAAGGAAATGGCAGATGAGTAGAACAGGTATAACCATATAACCAAAGGTACTTTGGATCTGTCTTCACAAAGGAGGACGCAAACATTCTTCCGGATACAGTAGTGGTCAGAGGATCTGGGGTGACGGAGGAACTGAAGGAAATCCACATTAGGCAGGAAATGGTGTTGGATAGACTCCGTAGGGAGGATAGACTGATGGGACTGAAGGCTGATAAATCCCCAGGGCCTGATGGTCTGCATCCCAGGGTACTTAAGGAAGTGGCTCTAGAAATCGTGGATGCATTGGTGATCATTTTTCAATGTTCCATAGACTCAGGATCAGTTTCTGTGGATTGGAGGGTAGCTAATGTTATCCCACTTTTTAAGAAAGGTGGGAGAGAGAAAACAGGGAATTATATGCCAGTTAGGCTGACATCAGTGGTGGGGAAGATGCTGGAGTCAATTATAAAAGATGAAATATCCGCACATTTGGATAGCAGTAACAGGATCGGTCCGAGTTAGTGTGGATTTACGAAGGGGAAATCATGCTTGAATAATCTTCTGGAATTTTTTGAAGATGTAACTAGGAAAATGGACAAGGGAGAGCCAGTGGATGTAGTGTACCTGGACTTTCAGAAAGCATTTGACAAGGTCCCACACAGGATATTAGTGGGCAAAATTAGGGCGCATGGTATTGGGGGTGGAGTGCTGACATGGATAGAAAATTGGTTGGCAGACAGGAAACAGAGAGTGGGGATTAACGGGTCTCTTTCAGAATGGCAGGCAGTGACTAGTGGAGATATCGCAAGGCTTGGTGCTGGGACCGCAGCTATTTACAATATGCATCAATGATTTGGATAAAGGGAGCAAAAGTAACATTAGCAAATTTGCAGATGACACAAAGCTGGGTGGCAGTTTGAACTGTGAGGAGGATGCTATGAGAATGCGGGGTGACTTGGACAGGTTGGGGGAGTGGGCAGATGCATGGCAGATACAGTTTCATGTGGAGAAATGTGAGGTTATCCACTTTGGTAGCAAAAACAGGAAGGCGGATTACTATCTAAATGGCGTCAAGTTGGGAAAAGGGGAAGTACAGCGGGATCTGGGGGTCCTTGTTCATCAGTCTATGAAAATAAGCATGCAGGTACAGTAGGCAGTGTAAAAAGCAAATGGCATGTTGGCCTTTATAACAAGAGAAGTATAGGAGCAAAGAGGTCCTTTTGCAGTTGTACAGGACCCAAGTGAGACCACACCTGGATAGTTATGCACAGTTTTAGTCCCCTAATTTGAGGAAGGACATTCTTGGTATTGAGCGAGTGCAGATTAGGTTTACAAGGTTAATTCCTGGGAATGCGGGACTGTCATATGCTGAGAGAATGAAGCAGCTGGGCTTGTACACTCTGGAGTTTAGAAGGATGAGAGGGTATCTTATTGAAACATATAAGATTGTTAAGGGTTTGGACATGCTGGAGGCAGGAAACATGTTCCCAATGTTGGGGGAGTCCAGAACCAGGGGCCACAGCTTAAGAATAAGGGGTAAGCCATTTAGAACAGAGACGGAAACACTTTTTCTCACAGAGAGTTGTTAGTGTGTGGAATTCGCTGCCTCAGAGGGTGGTGGAGGCAGGTTCTCTGGATGTTTTCAAGAGAGAGCTGGATAGTGCTCTTAAATATAGCAGAGTCAGGGGATATGGGGAAAAGGCAGGAACGGGGTACTGATTGGGGATGATCAGCCATGATCACATTGAATGGCGGTGCTGGCTCGAAGGGCCGAATGGCCTACTCCTGCGCCTATTGTCCATTGTCTATTGTCTATTGTCTAGAATCGGTAGGGAGATGTCGGAAATGGTCCAGGTGAAGTTGAGTGCTGGATGGAAGTTAATGGTGAAATGAATGAAGTCAGTGAGTTCTGCATGGTTACAGGAGGTAGCACCAATGCACTGGTCAATGTAGAGGAGGTAGAGTTCGGGGATAGGGCCACGGTACGCCTTGAGCAAGAGGCAGGCATAGCTGGGGCCCATGCGCGTGCCCATAACTACGCCTTGGATTTGGAGGAAATGGGAGGAGTCAAAGGAAAAGTTGTTGAGGGTAAAGTCGTCCTTAAATACTGGCGGGGTGCTGGAAGACTGGAGGGTGTAAATGTTGTGCCTCTTTTCAAGAAGGGCTGCAGGGAAAATGCTGGGAACTCCTGGCCGGTGTGCATTACATCTGTATCTAGAGAGTATTCTGAGGGATAGGTTATACAGGCATTTGGATGGGCAAGGGCTGATTGGGGATAGTCCATATAACCATATAACCATATAACAATTACAGCACGGAAACAGGCCCTCTCGGCCCTTCCAGTCCGTGCCGACCATTTTTTTTCCCCTAGTCCCATCTACCTGCACTCAGACCATACCCCTCCATTCCCATCACGTCCATATACCTATCCACTTTACTCTTAAATGTTAAAATCGATCCTGCCTCCACCACTCTGCTGGAAGCTGATTCCACACAGCCACCAACTTGTTCAACCTTTCTCTGTAACATAGTTGCTGGAACCCTGGCAACATTCTAGTAAATCTCCTCTGTACTCTCTCTATTTTGTTGACATCCTTCCTATAACTAGGCGACCAAAATTGTACACCATACTCCAGAATTGGTCTTACCAATTCCTTATACAATTTTAACATTACTTCCCTACTCCTAGTCAGTATGGCTTTGTGTGTGGGAGGTCGTGTCTCACAAAAGTATACAAAATCATGAGAGGAATAGATCGGGTCGATGCACAGTTTCTTCCCAGAATAGGGGTATCGAGGACCAGAGGACATATGTTCAAGGTGAAGGGTAACATTTTCACACAAAAGGTGGTGGATGTATGGAACAAGTTGCCAGAGGAGGCTGAGACTATGCCATCATTTTAAAAAACAGTTAGATAGGTACATGAATAGGACAGCTTTGGAGGAATATGGACTAAGCGCAGGCAAGTGGGACCAGTGTAGCTGGGACATTTGTGGTCGGTGTGGGCAAGTTGGGCGGAAGGGCCTGTTTCCAAACTGTATCACTCTATGACTCTAGTCTGTGTAGGGTAGAGTTAGTGGGCGGAAATCGTTGGTTGGTGCGGATTCTGTGGACCAAAAGGCCTGTTCCTGTGCCGGGCTTTAAACTAAACTTAAAAAATGATAACCCATTTATTGTACCCCAGGTAAACCCACCACAGGCCAACCCACTTGTACTACCCCAGATAAACCCATTAGAAACATAGAGAAAACATAGAAAAATAGGTGCAGAAGTAGGCCATTCGGCCCTTCAACTACAAGATTGGCCTCACTCTACCCCAATAAACCCACCACAGAACAGCCCTCTGATCCTGTACCCTAGGTTGACTAATCTTTGCACCAGTGTCACCATGGCTCTGAGCTTTTGGTGTGTGGAGTGAAGGTCTGTCAGCAGCGTGGGTCCATGGAGGGGTCTGTCCATCTCTTGACCATAATCATTGACCTGATTCTGTCTGTTTGATGGGAGCATTCAATTTGCTTGTAACGTGTGTGTGGGAAGTAACTGGAGGTGCTGTTTTAAACTGAAGATAGACACAAAAAGCTGCCGTAACTCAGCGGGTCGGGCAAGCGTCTCTGGAGAGGAATGGGTGACGTTTCAGGACAACGGCCTTCATCAGACTCCAGAGATACTGCCCGACCCACTGAGTTACGGCTGCTTTTTGTGTCCATCTTGCTTCAGACGGGGTTGGGTTCAATAGCTGGCTGACTTGTGTGTATTTCCCCTCCAGATGTGTCCCTCAAGTGAAGAAGTGGATGCTGCTGGTGTTGCTGGCATTACTGGGTAAGGACCTGCTCCATTTCTTCATCGATCATTGATGTCTGCAGGACAATATGAAGAGAAAATCTTCACAGAGGGTTCGAGCAGTTGAGGCAAAGCATGAGGAGAAACAGTCAAATTGAGAGTAAAGGATTAAAGGAGGGAGGAATTGGCATGGGCCCTGGGCTGTATTTAGCAGTCTGTTTGACAGAACAACGCTGGCCAATTTATAGTGTAAACTGAATATCTAGAGCCCAAGGTTTATATTGGAATTAGAGAGTGAGGTCCAAGCAGCTGAATTGAGGTTGTGTTATATGGTACAGGCCCATTGCCTACAAATGCTCATCACACGTCAACCCACTCATTCCTGGGATCATTCTCGTAAACCTCCTCTGGACCCTCTCCAACACCAGCATATCCTTCTTCAGATGTGGAGCCCAAAACCGCTCACAATACTTCAAATGTGGTCTGGCCAGTGTCTTATAAAGCCTCAGAGTTACATCCCTGACTTTAAATTCTATTATCAGGATGCTTGTATTTGATAATCTTGCTATTCTAACGCGTGCGAAGATGCTAATCTCTAGGTTGCTCCCAGTAGCTGGTACAGTGAGTGTAGGTGTGGGAAGGGTGTGGGTGATGAGCAGGGGAGTGATGGTGCAGGAGGGAGGGCTGGTATATTCCTCGGGCACTGTCACTGGTTCTGAGGGCAGGTGGCACCTCGACGCTGGGACCAATCTCCTCGATGGGTTTGTTATTGCCGTTCGGATGGGTTGATATGGTTTGGTATGGAAGGAAATTTGAGCCAAGAATTGGGGGGAAGATGGGCAGAACAGGGAACAAGGGCTTGAAGTTAGTGAGTGTTTGGGAGGAAGAGTAATGAAAGGCTGTAAAATCCAATGGAGGATTGTGGCTCCACTTAATGCAAGGATTCCATCGAGGGGAAAATGTCAAAGGCTAGAGGGCATAGCTTTCAGGTGAGAGTGGCGATGTTTAAAGGAGATATGGCCCCAAAGTTGTTCTTTTAAGTGTGGTGGGTGTCTGGAACGTGCTTCCTGGGGTAATGATGGAAGCAATATGATAGTTGATGTTTAAGAATATTTTAGATTTAAGATATGCACATGGATATACAGGGATTGGTGGGAAATGGATCACATGCAGGTAGAGATTAGTTTAACTTGGCATCATGTTCAGCACGGACATTGGGCCGAAGATCCTGAGCTGTTCTATGTTGGAGCATGACTGGCTTTCACTCTGAATTTGTTCTGAGCAGCTCATTATGGAGAATGGAGACTGAGGGATGACAGTACTAGTTAATTAAACACTGAAAACTGTGAAAGGGATGATATGTGTAGGAAGGAACTGCAGGTACTGGTTTAAATCGAAGAAGGGTCTTGACCCAAAACATCACCCATTCCTTCTCTCTAGAGATGCTGCCTGTCCCGCTGAGCTTATTTTCAGCATTTGAGACTTCAGAAGGGATGATATGTTAGAAAGTTGTCAATGTCGAATGTAAGATCAAAATGGGCAATTGCTGACTTGTGAGTGCATTGGTGACCCCAAATAGGGTGTGAGAGAGAACAATTGTCAATTGTCTAAAAGTTAAGTTAAGGAGAGGTCGTCAGGATGGAGTTCTTGCAGGAAGGCCTTGTCTGCATATTTAACAATGGTTACATTGTTTGAGTTTGTGACAAAGAATTGATAAGGGCAGCATGTTTCATGGAGACTATGGTTTTCAGTGAGGTTTTTGGCAAGGTCCCATATGGCAGGCTCGTCAAAAGGTAAAAGGTGAGTGGTACATTGGAACCAAAATTAGATTTCTGGTAAAAAGCAAAGGTTAATGTGTGGGAAGGAACTGCAGATGCACCGAAGATAGACACAAAATGCTGGAGTAACTCAGCGGGTCAGGCAGCAACTTTGGAGAAAAGAAATAGATTACGTTTTGGATCGAGACTCTTCTTCAGACTGAGAGTCGGGCGAAAGGGAAATGAGAGATATGGACGGTGATGTAGAGAGATGTAGAACAAATGAATGAAAGATATGCAAAAACGTAACAATGATAAAAGAAACAGGCTGTTGTTCGCTGTTTGTTGGGTGAGAAAGACTACAGACAATGAGACTCATCAAGACATCTTTGAAGCTGGTACAACTTGGTGGGGGAGGTATGGAGAGAGAGGGAATGCAAGGTTTACTTTGAAGTTATAGAAATCAATATTCATACCGCTGGGTTTTAAGCTGCCCAAACAAAATATGAGATGTTGTTCCTCCACTTTGCATTTGGCCTCACTCTGAGGACAGAAAGGTTAAGTGTAGGAATGGGAAGGGGAATTACTGTGTTTGGCAACCGGCAGATCAGGTAGGTCCAGGCAGACTGAGCGCAGCGAGCAGACTGAGGCAACTGCATACCTTGAATGTTGCTTGCTTCAGTGCAACCTTTCTGCCTCTGCAGGTGTTAGCTTCTTGATGTCATCCAGAGGTATCTGGTCTCGTGCCGAGAAGCTGGGCACGCTGGAAAGCACTCAGGTGAGCCCCTGACCATCCCATCCTTGTGCACTCTCGTTCTTCCTCCTGGAGCCCTTCGCCTCCGCAGGTCATGGCTGTCCGTGAACAGTCCGGGTATCAGGGATTATGGGGTGCGGCAGGAGAATGGGGTTAGGAGGGAGAGATAGATCAGCCATGATTGAATGGCGTAGATGGGCTGAATGGCGTAATTCTGCTCCTATCACCTATAACCTTATTACCCTGGAGATGCCCTGGCTGCAGGATCCCTCACAGTCCATTCACCCCTTTCCCACATTCTGGTACAGCCACCAGTGACCCAGTAACTAGCACAATCACAGGAGGTCCTCGGCACAATCATGTCCATCCCTGGGACTCCAGGATAGTCATGGTGTTGTAGTCATGCAACATGTTGTTAGTTGGCCTCGCCAAGCAAGTTGGCAAACTGGGCTCATTTGGCCCACAGTCCTCTAAACCCTTTGTCAATATTTCTGTCCAATTGTCTTTTCAGAATGTCATAAACCAGTGAGTACCTGGTGGATCTTGGCATTCACTGAAACTCTTCCACAGCAGTAGGAGCTTCTAATGCATATTTAAAATTCCAACATGAAGTTGTTCTTCGTCCTTCCGTGGCCAAATCTGACTTAATTGGCCATCCTGTCGATCAGAATAGGCTGTCCTCCCTGCCAATACACTATAATAGACCATACCTCTTGCCAATCACAACACCGAATAAATTTGGCTGACCCTCCCTCCTTGTTGTGCATGAGCTACAATCTGCCATCCCTCCCGGCTTCTCACTGTGCCTTTGTCTGGTTGCCCGTTCATTTACACTGGACACGAGATAATGGGGATGTCACTGTTAAGCGCTTGTTAATTGTCTCTAATAACGTCATATTAACACAATGTGTCACCAATTGTGTTTTGACCTTCAAGTATTACTGAAGGTATTCACGGAAAATTTCTTAAAGCTGTCTGATGTGGGTACAATTACCATTTGAACTAATTGGATGTAGTGGTGGATGGGAGAGATTTAAACGGTTCGAATGGGTTTCCTGGCTCGCTTGCTGGTAAGTCCTTCATTCAGGTCACTCACGTTATTTAGTTTTTTTTTCCCATTTCTCTCTCTCTCTTTCCCCCTCCAAGGTCGGTTCTTCTGTTTGCCTTTATTTGCTTCAGTTTTACTTATTTAAGTGTTATTTATCACATTGTAGCTTTTGAAAGATTCAAACGGTTATCAGACGTTTTCTAAGGGCTGAATCAGCCGATTCGTGGGGCCTTTCATCGCCCGGCGTGGCTTAAAATCAATCTGCTGCATCGAGGTGATCGAGGCTACTGATGTTGAAGCCCTCGCCCGCCGATTTTAAACTGCGCCGGGCGATGAAAGTTCCTGCAAACGGGCCGATTCAAGCCCCACGATTCGGGGCGGACAAAGCTGCTGTTGCTGGACTTTGGAGTCTGTCACCAACCAGGTCAGCTACCGATGTTACCATCTACAGAGCTCACGGCCGAAGCCGCGCGCGCGTGTGTGTGTTTAGTTTAGAGATAGAGCATGGAAGCCGGCCCTTTGGCCCACCGAGTCCGCATCGACCAGCAATGCTCGCACACTAATACTACTCGACACACACCAGGGACAAATTTACATTTATACCAAGCCAATTAACCAACAAACCTGTACGTCTTTGGAGTATGGGAGGAAACCAAAGATCTTGGAGGAAACCCATGCAGATCACGGGGAGAACGTACAAACTCAGTACACACAGCACCCGTAGTCAGGATTGAACCCAGGTCTCTAGCGCTGGAAGACAGCAAGAGCCACCTCGAATGTGGAAGGAAACCGGAGCAACCAGAGGAAACTCCCGCGGTCATAGGGAGAATGTACACAAGAGAGCACCCAAGGTCAGGGTAAAACCCAGATCTCTGGCACTGCGGGGTAACTTGGTCGGCTTCGATGTTGGGCTGAAGGGCCTGTCTCCGTGTTGTGTGATTCTGCAGACTTGAGCCCTGTGCTTCCAGATCAGCAGCAACGACCCATACTGCAGTCCACCAGGTTGCCAACACCACTGAACCGACCACTGTGCACAACTTCACAGACTTGCTAGACATTAAATGCTGGAGTAACTCAGCAGGTCAGGCAGATTCAGTGGAGAAGAGGAATACGTGATTTCTGGAAGGTCTCAACCCGAAACGTCACCTATTCTTTCTTTCCGGAGATGCTACTTGACCCACTGAGTTACTCTAGTTTTTGTGTCTATTTTCAGTTTAAAACAGCATGTGTAGTTCCCTCCTATGCATTCCGACAGCTTGCTAGCTGGTTTGTCGACACTAGTCGTGCTGTGCAGCTTTGAACTCCACGCCCCTGTGTGTGGTTTGCACATCCTTTGTTAGCTGCGTGCTTCTGTGTGGCCAGCTCACCTCCCTCATGAGAAAAATCCATGGGCCAACTCATACTTATTTAGATCCAAAGCATTCTCGGGGAAATCTTTGCCATTTGACGGTTACCGCACATGGTATGGATGTCTGCTCCAGTCAGTAAATGTGGAATCAAGGACGGCACGGTGGCATGGCGGTAGAGCTACTGCCTTACAGCACTTGCAGCACCGGAGACCCGGGTTCAATCCTGATTGCGGGTGCTGTCTGTATGAAGTTTGTATGTTCTCTTCAAGACCGCATGTGTTTTCTCCGAGATCTGCGGTTTCCTCCCACATTCCAAAGACATACATGTTTGTTGGTTAATTGGCTTGGTATAAATTGTCCCTAGTGTGTCTGGGACAGTGTTAGTGCATGGGGATCGCTGGTCGTGCAGACCCGGTGGGCCAAAGGGCCTGTTTCCTTGCTGTATCTCTAAACTAAACTAAACTGCACACAATCCCCAGACAGAAAGAGCAGTGAGACTTGCAACTTTGTGGCTATGGTTGGGAGGTGTTGGGCAGAGCTGCCACCCAGGGACGAGGCAGCGTTTAATTTTGCACTGAGAGGTGTCACGTGCGTGCACACACACACACACACACACACACACACACACACACACACACACACACACACACACACACACACACACACACACACACACACACACACACACACACACACACACACACCCCACACACACGGACACACACACACACGCACGCACGCCCAAGGCGGGATTTGACCTTCCTGCAGCCTATAAGTGTTGTTGCTGAAATTACTTGAACCCGTGAACTGGACTGTCACTGAAGAAATGTTGATCAAAGCTTTCCCATGGCCAGTGGGGGAATGGGTGAACCGAGATGAAAGGCAGAGGAATGCTGGAAATGTGGGTGGGAGGAAGGAGCAGCAGGGGGAATAGCCTTGCTGCCCACAATGTCAATGTGGAACATAATGCAAAGATGACTAATCTTGCTTGCCTGCACACAATGTATATCCCACCAGTCCCTGCAAATGCCTCAATTGTATGTGCTTCCACTGCCTCTCCTGGCAGAGCGTGTTCCAGGCATCCACCTGGTATTAAAAACCTATCTCCTTTTATACTTTATCCCTCTCATCGTAAACCTCTATCCTCTGGTCTTTGACATTTCCACCCTGGGGAGAAAGTAGTTGAGGGGAAAATAGAGGAGAGATGTGAGATAAGTGAAGGAGAAAGGGTGGGCTGCTGGGTGGGTTGGGGGCAGATTGAATGAGGTGGTGGGTTGGGGGTTAAGATGGGGTTGCAGGATGGAGAGATTGCCTGTGTTGGCTGCAGTCGGCCTGCATTAGGTTGGAGGTGTCCTCCGTCCACGCTGTGGAACCTGGCCTTGACAATAAATGTGCGGTGCACAGTCTCATTGAAGGGCGCAGATGGCACGATTCTGGGTCAGGTTGATATGGACTTTAGTCTAGAGATACAGCGTGGGAACAGGCCTTTTGTCCCACCGGGTCCACACCGACCAGCAATCCCCGCACACTAACACCATCCCACACACACTAGACACAATTTTACATTAATACTAAGCCAATTCATCTACAAGCCTGTGCATCATTGGAGTGTAGGAGGAAACCAAAGATCTCGGAGAAAACCCATGCAGGTCACGGGGAGAATGTACAAACTTCGAACAGGCAGCACCTGTAGTCAGGATAAAGCTCCGGTCTCTGGCGCTGTAAGGCAGCAACTCTGCCACTGCGCCACCATACTGCCCAAGCTGACCGTCTTGCTCTGTACCTAGGATGGCCTGCAGGTGCGAGTGCACAGAATGGAGAAGGAGCTGGAGCTGCTGACCGCTGACTTCCGGGCTTGGCTGGACTGGGGCGGTGGGCCGCCTGAAACAATACGCCTCCCTCCCCCGCTGACACCAGCCCACATCATCAGGCTGCTGGGCAAGGTAACCCTTCAGAGACTGGATGAGCTTCGGAACATGCTGCCCTTCGAGTCGCTGGAGAGGGCGCAGGTGAGTGTCAAATGCTGACAGCTTGGTCTTTTCCCCCACCCCTGCCTGGCAGTGATGTGTACAGTCTGTCCGTAGGGGGGTGAGCAGAGCCGTGATTGACACAGGAGGAAATCCAGCTGTTAGTTAACCTGTTGCGTAACCTGCCTGGTAGCCATTGAGAAAGATGGCATGGAATCAGGCCCTTTGACCCACTGAGTCCACGCTGACCATCGATCACCCATTTGCACTAATCTAATCCATTTGTTATCGGGCAACTGAATACGTTCACCACAACTAGAGAGCAGTCCTGAACTACTATCTACCTCATTGGTGACCCTCGGACTATCTTTAATCGGATTTTACTATCTTTACCTTGCACCAAACGTTATTCTCTTATCATATATCTATACACTGTAAATGCCCCGATTGTAATCATGTATTGTCTTTCTGCTGACTGGATAGCATGCCACAAAAGCTTTTCACAGTACACGTGACAATAAACTAAACTGAACTGAACTTTATTCTTTCCATATTGTCTTCAATCCCCTCCCCCCCAGATTCTCCACTTGCCGACATGGAAGAGGCAATTTACCGCAGCCAATTAACCTACAAATCTGCACACATTTGGTATTCTCTCTTTCCAAAGGCTCTCGCTCTGTGTTGGACAGAGGTGGGGTGGGTGCCTGTCCCTTGTGAGACTGTAACGCTGCGTGTGTTTGCTTCCAGGCTGACATCGCCGCCATCCAGCAGAAGCATGAGGAGCGGACAGAGACGGAGTTGCGGGCAGTTGGTTGCAATACCAAGGTGGGTGTGGGGAGAGACAGCTGCTGCTGGTGTGGGAGAAGGGGTAGAGAGGGCACGGGGAGTTATGGTTCATAAGTGATAGGAGCTGAATTAGGCCTTTCGGCTTATCAAGTCTACTCCGCCATTCAATCATGGCTGATCTATCTCACCCTCTTAACCCCATTCCCCTGCCTTCTCTCCATAAGCCCTGACACCCATACTAATCAATAATCTATCTATCTCTTCCTTAAAAAGATCCACAGCCTACTGTGGCAGTGAATTCCACAGATTCGCCATCCTCTGATTAAAGAAATTCCTCCTTGTCTCCTTCCCAAAGGAACGTCCTTTTATTCTGAGGCTAAGGCCTCTGGTCCTAGCATGGCAAGCTTTCCTTCACATTCTGCCTGAAATGGCTGCTTTTAGTCTTTTTTTTAATTTGTTTTAGCGATACAGCATGGAAAGTCTGCGCCGACTAGCGATCCACACACTACCACTATCCTGCACATACTAGGGACAATTTACAATTTTACTAAGCCTGCAAACCTGTATGTCTTTGGAGAGTGGGTGGAAGCCGGAGCACCTGGAAAAAATCCACGCAGGTCACGGGGAGAAAGTACAAACTCCGCACAGATAGCACCCGTAGGCGGAATAGAACCTGGGCCTCTGGTGCTGTGAGGCAGCAACTCTACCGCTGCACCACCGTGCTGCCCCTCAGCTGCTCTACTTCTCAGTCAGACCATGTATCTCGGCACCATTTAACATCATACTCTCAATTCCGTAATATCAAGGCCAGTCACCTCGGTGTTGTACTGGTCTCAAGGACTGGTCTCCGTAACCACTTGGGCAGAGAATTCCCTGCATTTCCCATCCTGTGGGTGTTAAGTTGCTAAAGTTCAGTGAAGTTTGCTTTATATTGTATGGTGGATTCTGCGGGTAATTGATGGGAGCTTGTGAGGAACTAGTTTCAAGGAAAATTCGTGGACTGGGATTCTCTGAGTGCTGGCATTGATTTGATGGGCTGAAATGAAACATGTCATCAGGAAATATGAAGTATGGAAAAGTGACTTCTGCATTACATATTTGTAAATTTGACGTGTATGTTGTGAAAAAAGTAGCTGCGAGTAGAATTAAAAAGCCTCCGAACTTGAAAATAAACTTTTTTTAAATTTCTATTCCTAGATGTTGTTGCAGAAGGTGAAGGAAATGGAATCTGCTGTGGAAAGGTACAGAGTGTTTCTAGCCAGGAATGAAGCATCGGCAGACCCTGGGGGGGGGGTTAGGGGCTTCGTCGGTTGCTGCGTGAAACAGGTCAACGTCGTTTTTAGTTTAGAGGTACAGCGTGGAAACAAGCCCTTTGGCCCATCGAGTCCGGGCAGACCAATGATCACCCTTACACCGGCAGTCAGGATTGAACCCAGGTCTCTCGCTCTGTAAGGCCGTAGCTCTACTGCTGCACCACCGTGCCACCTCTGCTCCTGCACTCTGATGGCTTGCTTTGTCCTGTATAGGACAGGTTTTGTCTGGGCCACAGACAGACATAAAAACAGTATTTTTCCACGAGCAGTAGCTCTACTCAACAGCCAAAAGTCTGTCGGCTCTTTTTTAGTCTGGTACTTTATTTCCATGTGTTTAAATTATAATGTTTTATTTTTAATTGTCTATATCATGTTTTTATCCTTGCAAGCAAAGCACCAAGGCAAGTTCCTTGTATGTATATATATTTGGCTAATAAAATTATATTTATTATTATTATTATTATTATTACAGATTGACAGATGAACGGAAGCAGCTACTGACTGCACTGGCGATGTTGGAGGAGCAGCTCAGCCAGACGCGGCTGGAACTACAGGATGCACGTGTGGCACAGAAGGACATGGACTCCAGCATGCAAGCTTTGGAATGCAGTTTTAACAGTATAACTGATGTAAGTTTTCCCAAATAGTTTTTATTTAACTGTAAAAGGCCAAAACTTACCACTTCTCCTGCCTTGGAGATGATCAAAGTGATTGAGGTGAAGTGGAAAGTGTGGAAAGTATCTTGCCCTCTTTCCTCCCCTTCTCTAACACTCAACTCTCACTCTCTCCCTCCCTCTATACTGCGTTCTTCCCTTTCTCTCAATGTCACTCTTTTTCCCCCTCTGCTCCTTTCCCTGTATTCACGATGTGGTCTCCCCTACATTGGAGAAACCAAACAGGCGTTGGGTTTCAACTTTGCGGAGCACCTGTGTTCGACCCATGGGGCACTCCTGAGCTTCCTGTTATCTCATTCTGACTCTTGGATATGGGAGTGACCGAACAGTCTGTGACTTCCTGCGCTGAGGCTCAAGTAATCTTGAGGAATGGCATCTCATCTTCCATTTGGGCTCATGGCAGTCCTCTGGGCTTGAAATGAATTTGATAATCTTGGGTGACTTGATTCCTCTGTTAGTATCAGTTGTCCATTTGTGATAATAGTGTTGGCTTGTTTTTTAAAATCTCTATCCAAAAGTGCAGGGCATGTGCATGCTGACTTGCCAGACATGACATGTCTGAAAAGCGTCTCCACCTGAAACATCACCCATTCCTTCTCTCCAGAGATGCAGTCTGTCCTGTTGTCTATCTTCGGTTTAGAAACATAGAAACATAGAAATTAGGTGCAGGAGCAGGCCATTCGGCCCTTCGAGCCTGCACCGCCATTCAATATGATCATGGCTGATCATCCAACTCAGTATCCTGTACCTGCCTTCTCTCCATACCCCCTGATCCCTTCAGCCACAAGGGCCACATCCAATTCCCTCTTAAATATGGCCAACGAACTGGCCTCAACTACCTTCTGTGGCAGAGAATTCCACAGATTCACCACTGTCTGTGTGAAAAACGATTTTCTCATCTCGGTCCTAAAAGACTTCCCCCTTATCCTTAAACTGTTTAAACCAACATCTGCCATTCCTTCATAGGCATGTCTTCTTGCTCTGCATTTTAAAACTGCTATGATCTTTTGTCTATTTTTCTTATCACCCAACCACTCCTATTCACTCCTTGACCAGATAACTTTGTGTGCCACTTATCCCCATGGTCACCTGGTTTTACACTATCAGAGCCATCCATCCACCTGCGCTGTTATACAAGTTTATTTTGTTGCCTCCCCAGTTCTGACGAAGGGTTTTTGACTTGAAACATGAATTCTGTTTCCCTGGCTACAGATGCAGCTTGACCCGAGTGCTCCCAGCATTTTAATTTTCAGATTCAACATCAACAGTTTTCATGCATTTATTCTATTTTTTTTTTCCTATACGACTGCCACCTTTCAGTCCATGTTAGCACACTTCTTCCAATATCTTAGGCACTTAATTTTTTTGCAGTAGCCTCATATGTGGCAAATGCCTTTTGGAGATCTAAATACACACTACATTTACAGGAGATTGACACAAAAAGCTGGAGCAACCCAGCAGGTCAGACAGCATCTCTGGAGAAAACAAATAGAAACATCCTTTTCTCCAGAGATGCTATCTGACCCGCTAAGTTACTCCAGCTTATTGTGCCTATCTTTGGTTTAAACCTGCATTTACAGTTCCTTCCCACTACATTTACAGGTTTCCCTTATCAACTCCCTGTCACTTCCTGTCAAGTTTTGTCACTCATGATTTTCATTAAACATGTTGGCTATGTTTGATTAGATGCAGCTTACCAAATGATTAGTTATTTCCTCTTGCGAACTATGAGTGCTGGATGAATTAGAATCATAGAGTGATACAGTGTGGAAACAGACCTTCGGCCCAACTCGCCCACACCCGCCAACATGTCCCACCTGCCTGCGTTTGGTACATATACCTCCAAACCTGTTGTATCCATGTACCTGTCAATTGACCTATAGTTCCCAGCTTCTGTTTTAAGTGCTGGAAGGCCTGTTGAATCTTGCTCACAACCTCTTCCACTGCTGGTCCAGGTGCCCAGTAAATGTGAGATCTGCTTCCAACAGCCATTCAGGCAGTGAACCTTTGGCTCACTGTACTAATTGCATCAAACCCTTGTGCCAATTGAATTACATTTCCAATTTTGTGTAGGAAAGATGGTTACCTTGTTTACTCTGAATGGACCAGTCAGAATATCATAACCTTAAGTGGAGGAAGGAACTGCAGATGCTGGTTCACACCACAGATAGACATCAGCGATTAAAAAGGAACTGTAGATGCTGGAAAATCGGGCCAAACTGAAGAAGGGTTTCGGCTCGAAACGTTGCCTATTTCCTTCGCTCCATAGATGCTGCAGCACCCGCTGAATTTCTCCAGCACAAAAGTCTACCATAGACATCAGCGAGACAGGCAGCATCTCTGGTAGGGAGGAATGGATAACATTTCGGGATGAGACGTCTGAAGAAGGGTCTCAATGCGAAACATGATCCATTCCTTCTCTCCAGAGATGCTGCCTGTCCTGCTGAGTTACTCCAGCATTTTGTTTTATTTCTATAATATTATAACCACTTAAACAATCTACCTGCTGCAGTTCCTGGCCACTCTCTCCTTGCAACCTTTCTTCCCAGTCCTGCCAATGTCGTAAACCTTTCTTGTGCCTCTCTAGTGCACTCCCATTAATCCTGTAGAGAGGCAACCAAAATCCACACAATGTTGCAGGTACGGCTGAGCTAACATTTTCCACAGATCCAAGATGACTGTCCCACTGCCTTCAATGACCCATGAACAAGCTCTCCAAAGATAGACACAAAATGCTGGAGTAATTCAGTGGAACGGACAGCAACTCTGGAGCATTAAATGCTGCCTGGTCCGCTAAGTAACTCCAGCATTTTGTGTCTATTTTCAGTGTAAACCAGCATCTGCATTTCCTTCCAACGCAACAAGCTCTCCAAAATCTTTCTGTTCCCCACCACAGTTCAGTATCCTTCCAGCTATAATGTATTCCCTTGCCTTGTCTCCCTCACCAAAGGATCAACAATTGTAAAATAATGTTTTTATTACGATGACAAAGATACTGCTTTGCATTGATTTCAATGTTTACAAGGAGGAACACTGACCATCCTGCTCTTGTGTGTTTAGAAAGAGACGGCGTTGCTCCCACTTGTCCACAAGTTGCTCTTTGGTTCATCACAAGACAACACAGAGGAACCATTGACAGCACAGCTGGTGCATCGCCAGGAACTCGAGACCCTGCTCACTGACTTGGAGAAGAAGATCCGCTTAGATGCTTCACTATATCCTGGTCCTGCAATGGAGGCACACTCGGCAGCTGTCAGAGCAGGGATTATTAAGGTACAAGATGCAAGCAGCCAGTGGCTCTAACTCTGGAACAGACTATTGTATTTCAGAAAAGTAATTTATTCATAATATATACAGTTAATAAAATTGGGGCATGTCTTGCTCTACGTTCCATCAATTCAGCACTTCCGCTTGCAATGTGTTAATGAACACAAAATCCTTAAACAGTGCTCCAATGAAGTGTCTGAGAGTCCCTCAGTGTCTAGTGATGGCTGGACCTTAGACCAAGGCCACTCCCCTACAGCCTCTGCAGTGACTGCACTGAGCTTCAGTGTGTCCCTCACACCACATACTCTCACACCCTGGAATGTGCCAGTCGGCAGTAATTCATTTACTGACATCTAATGCAGGAAGATCAATTTTTCGGCAGACTAAAGTGAGTCTTCCGCTGAAATAATGATCTTCCAGCAGCAGTTGACATTGATCTTGTTGTGCGTCCATGTGAACAGCTCCTAGATCACTGATGCACAACTGCTCAGGATGAACCATGACAAGAGCCCTTGCATTCTCGGTCAGAAAAGCATTCTTCTGACCTTCCTGTCAAACACCCAGTGCATAAGGAAGTGAAGGTTGTTCACACCACAACCATCTCAATGGCAGCATGCAGTGGGGTGCTTTTCTGACCGAGCAGGCAGGGTCTGACTGCGAAGGCTCCTCACACTACTGTTGGCAAGTTACTCTGTCTGATTGGGGAGCCATCTGATGGGATCCATCGAATCCTTCTCCCACACTGCCTGTAGCTCGTTCTACGTTGTTCATTTGTGGTCAAAGGTAGTTTTCTTCAGGAACCTTTCTGTGAAGGACAGGTGGTAAGGAAATGTCAAACTGAATGGAACATTGCATAAGTCTACACCGGCCAACATGTCTCAGCTACACTAGCCCCCCTGCCTGCGTTTGACCCATATCCCTCCAAGCCTGTCCTATCCAGGGCAATGTACTTTAATAATTATTGACCTAATCACATAATCCTGCCGCCTTCTATGCAGTATACTTGGGCTCTCCATTGCTCACTTTTATTACGCCTTGCTAATTCCAGATTATGGAAATGAATAAGAGGGATCATTTTGTGGGAACTTTTGAAGGGAGCATTGCCCGTCTGGTTTCTGCATGTGTGTGGGCTCTGCACTCTATTGCACTCTACTGCCCCAAACTTATCCCACATTATTGTTATTTTTTCCTTTGGTAGGAAGTGAAAAGCATTGTGGAGCAAGCCCTGAAACTGTACAGTGCTGACAGGATTGGATTTGTGGATTATGCACTGGAATCTGCTGGTAAGTATCAGACAAAAGACCGGGCCAAGTAAAACGGTGAATGTAACCGACTGAAAGGGTGTTGTGTGGGCTGGCACTTTAGTAATGTTTAACTTTCTCCTGTGGAAAGGGGTGCTCTTTCACACTGGGTGATATGTCCTGAATATGCAAGTACAAATCTATGTTCACAGTACAGGTTTCCCCAGAGCTGCTGAGGTTCACACTGCTGAATGTTAATTTAACTTGTAACTGCTTGATGTTGCGCCAGCCATAACTCATTTAAAGGCCGAGCCATCCGTGGATGGCCTTGCCCAGAGGCACCATCTGTCCCCTTCATTCTGTCCACTGCTCCAACATCCCTGCAAACACAATGGTTAATCTCTTGTGCTCTCTCTCCGATGCTTCATGACTTTCTGAGGGCCAGGCAGCCAGGACTGGATGCACTACTCCAGCTATGGCCAAGCCTGTGTTTTACAAAGTTCCCCCATCACTTCTGTGTTAATGTACCCTGCGCTGTTATTTATAAAGTACAGGCATTTTTAACCAACATCCTAAACTTCCTTCTTTCAGTAAACTAGGTACATATATCACCCACGTGTATAAGATAGATGTGAAGGTCTGATGAAGGGTCTCAACCCGAAACATCACCCATTCCAGAGACACTGTTGTTTCATCACTCCTTTTAGAATTGTGCCCTCTAGTTCACATTGCCTTATTCCCCTCCCAAATGAAATATTTCACATTTGAATTACAGCTGTAACCAGCCTGTTCAACCCCTATTCTGTATTTGCCTCGAATTCCATTAATATCCCCAGCTTTCAGTATAATCTGCAAATCTGGAACTTCAACTCATTTAATGTGTATGAAGAAAAGGTGGGTCCTATTCTGCTCTCTGGCCAATTTTACAACTTACAATTAACCTACAAACCTGTACATCTTTGGAGAGTGGGAGGAAACCGGAGGAAACCCATGCGGTCACAGGGAGAATGTACAGATTCCGTACAGACAGCACCCGTAGTCAGGATCAAACCCAAATCTCTTTCAGTACAACATGGCAGCGCTTGGAAGTAGGCATCATGGCAGGCTGCACAGTCTCACCCTTGGCCTTTACAATGGCCATGGAAGTCATCATCAGGGCCTCAAATGGGTGGTGGGCAGTGAACGAACCAGAGCTGGGCTCCGTCTGCCACCCATCAGGGCATACATGGACGATATGACAACAATAACCACTACTGCAGCATGCACCAAGCGGCTACTTGGAAAGCTGCAGGAGAAAACATCAAGTGGGCCCGAATGAAAATCAAACCAAGTAAGTCTCGAAGCATCTCCATAGTTAAGGGGGTGCTTAGAGACACAAGGTTCTGCATCGGTGACGACCTAATACCAACAGTGTCTGAGCAGCCAGTAAAAAGCCTGGGCAGATGGTACAACGCAAGTCTCAAGGACAAAGAGCAGGTGCAACAGGTAAGGCAAGAAATTGTCAACGGCCTGGAGATCATCAATCAGACCCTACTGCCTGGGAAACTGAAGCTCTGGTGCCTACAGTTTGAACTCCTTCCTCGGACAATGTGGCCACTGACCGTTTATGAAGCTCCAATAACAACTGTGGAGAAGATGGAGCGAACCATAACTTCATACGCGAAGAAATGGCTCGGTGTCCCACGATGTCTAACTAACATCGGCCTCTATGGCAAAGGAGTCCTGGAACTACCTCTCACTAGTCTAACAGAGGAATACAAGTGTTCCAAAGTAAGACTACAGATGACACTGAGGGACTCCAGAGACAAGACCATCAGTGCTGTTGCGCCGCCCCTAGTAACTGGCCGGAAGTGGACACCATCTGATGCAGTACAGCAAGCTTCATCAGCCCTGAGGCACAAAGACGTCGTGGGGCAAGTGCAGCAGGGAAGAGGAGGCTTTGGCCTTACGACAAGTAAACCAACTTGGCGAAAGGCCACAACATCAGAGCGGAGGACATTGGTGGTTGAGGTGGTGCGGCGACAGGAGGAGGCCGCAAGAAGTGCAAAGGCGGTCTCTCTTGCCAAACAGGGGCAATGGATGCAGTGGGAAGGTGTGGAGCGGAGGAAGATCAGCTGGAAAGAACTATGGGAAATGGAATCAAGCAAGATCAGCTTCATCATCAGAGCGACATACGACGTCCTTCCATCACCAAAGAACCTCAATCAGTGGTACGGCGAGGATCCAACCTGTGCCCTCTGCCCAACTCCAGCGACCCTCAAACACATCATGGTAGGCTGCAAGACCACGTGGAGGCATAATCAGGTATTAAAAAGCCTGGCAACAGCCCTTGAGAACAGGCTGTGTGCGACCAACTCCTTGCCTCCGAGAGCAAGCAACCCCTCCCACTTAAGGGCGACAACCTTTGTCCGAGAAGGACAAAAAACACCGAAACATCCTTCCACTAGATCAGAAGAAGGAAACCTATTCAGGGCCCGTGACTGGAGGATGCTGGCGGACATCGGCCGACAACTAATCTTTCCACCTGAAATTGCTTCAACCAACCTCAGGCCAGATTTGGTGTTCTGGTCCCTTTCACAGAAGACTACTTACATCATAGAGCTCACAGTTCCATGGGAGAACTCTGTTGTGGAGGCCTATGAGCGTAAGAAGCTGCGCTACACAGAGCTTGCAGCAGAGGCAACGCAGCGTGGGTGGAACATCAACGTTTATCCAGTTGAAGTGGGATGCAGAGGATTTTGTTGCGTCATCTACCATCCAGACTGCTGAAGGAGCTCGAATCCACGGTCACGCTCTGCAGAAGACCATAAGATCACTCTCAGACGCGGCTGAAAGAAGCAGCTGTTGGATTTGGCTCAAGCGAAAAGACCCATGCTGGGCCCCAAATGCGTCATGGTGAATCTTTGAGGTAGTTTGACACGGGACACACGCTGAGGGCTGATCATCCTGCAGCGGGCCACCCTTGTGGAGGGTTGTATAGTGATAAGAGGGCCGAAACACCCAGTGATGCAAGCGTACACTACTGATGATGTGTCCTGTGCCCAGCTGTGCCCAGCTGTCCTGAAGGTTACCCAGGCCAAGATATACGTATACGTAACCCCCCCCCCCCCGCGCCCCCCCCCCTGATGTTGAGCGTCGACCACTCTCAGCAATCAATGAATGTCGTGAAATGCTCCCCACCTACTGGCACAAGGGACTTCTTAACATCTAGTCCTGTGTATTTGATTCTGGTGTTGTCAGGCAGGAGTTCTACCGATCCGTCACTGTGCTGCCCTGATTTAATTGCGCCCCTCTTCTGTTTGTTAGAAACATAGAAAATAGATGCAGGAGCAGGCCATTTGGCCCTTTGAGCCTGCACCGACATTCAATATGACCATGGCTGATCATCCAACTCAGAATCCTGTACCTGCCTTCTCTCCATACCCCTTGATCCCTTTAACCACAAGGGCCATATCTAACTCCCTCTTAAATATCACCAATATCAGCCTCAACTACCTTCTGTGGCAGAGAATTCCACAGATTCACCACTCTCTGTGTGAAAAAAAATTCTCATCTCAGTATTAAAAGACTTCCCCCTTATCCTTAAACTGTGACCCCTTGTTCTGGAGTTCCCCAACATCGGGAACAATCTTCTTGCATCTAGCCTGTCCAACCCCTTAAGAATTTTGTAAGTTTCTATAAGATCCCCCCTCAACCTTCTAAATTCTAGCGAGTACAAGCTGAGTCTATCCAGTCTTTCTTCATATGAAAGTCCTGCCATCTCAGGAATCAATCTGGTGAACCTTCTCTGTACTCCCTCTATGGCAAGAATGTTTTTCCTCAGATTTGGTGACCAAAACTGTACGCAATACTCCAGGTGTGGTCTCACCTAGGCCCTGTACAACTGCAGTAGAACCTCCCTGCTCCTATACTCAAATCCTTTTGCTATGAATGTTAACATACCATTTGCTTTCTTCACTGCCTGCTGCACTTGCATGCCTACTTTCAATGACTGGTGCACCATGACGCCCAGGTCTCGTTGCATCGCCCCAGCCATGATCATATTGATGCAGGCTCGAAGGGCCGAATGGCCTACTCCTGCACCTATTTTCTATGATTCTATGATTCCTAATCGGCCACCATTCAGATAATAGTCTACTTTCCTGTTCTTGCCACCAAAGTGGATAACCTCACATTTATCCACATTATACTGCATCTGCCATGCATTTGCCCACTCACCCAACCTATCCTAGTCACATTGCAGCCTCCTAGCATCCTCCTCACAGCTAACAGCTTCGTGTCATCCGCAAACTTGGAGATGTTGCATTCAATTCCCTCGTCCAAATCATTAATATATATTATTAGCCAGTTTTATTCCTTGAAGCAAAGTTTAAGCTGCAGAGAAAGTGAGAACCAAATAGATAGACTGGAGACCAGGAGACATTTAAGATGAACATCGATACCAACTGCATCAGTGGAGATGCAACTAGTGGCAGACAAATTAAATCTTAAACACCTGTAGAAGTGCAAGAAAAGAAGACAAGCTCATGGTTTGAAATGTGGATAGAAGCCTGGTTCTTCTCAAGCTAACATTGAACTTAATAGGAATTGTGTAGCAATCTGCTTCGGTTTCAGCCATCTGCAGAATGACCAGGATACTGCCTGGACTAGACAGAATGCTAGAATAGAATATTAGCTATAAGGGAGGTTGGACAAACGGAATGTTTTTGCTGGAGCGTCAGAGGCTGAGACGAGACCTGATAGAAGTATATAAAATTCTGAGAGATGGAGTAGGCAGTCTTTTCCCCAGGGTGGAAATGTCAAATACGCGAGGGCATAGAGTTAAGGGGAGAGGGGGGAGATGTTTAAAAGAGGTTGTGTGGAGACAAGTTTTTCTTGGGTGTGCTGTCAGGGGAGGGGGTGGAAGCAGATACAATAGTAATCTTTAAAAGGCATTTAGACAAATACATGTACAGACAGGGAGTAGAGGGATGCAGACCATGTCCAGTCTGATGGGATGAGTTAGGCTGACATGATGGTCGGTGCAGACACAGTGGGCCAAAAGGGCCTGTTCCTGCGATGTAAATATATGTTCAACAATATATGAAAAATATATGTTCTACAATATAAATTGTCCTTTCTGGTTAGTCTCTAAACTAGGTCAGATGTAATGCTATATGGCTTAGTTATAATTGAGAAAAAATCCTATGCAGACAGCAGTCATTTGTTGCACATGTTCCCAACTAACTGCCCACAAATAACAATATTTCTATACCTTGGTCGGCAGGTAGAAGTTTTGCTTCCATTTTATGTTATAGAAATATTTCTCGTTGTACTTATTTTTTTTTTGCAAAAATAGCTCCTTTTTTTATTATAGTTGTATTGAATGGAAAAATTATGAGAGCAAATAAATGGTTAAGATTTGGGAGGTTACTTATCCAACCGCTGCCACCTGCTGGCCATTCAGCTTGTGCGTTTAAAGTTTCAGCTGGATTCTGTGCTCCAACCTGTTGGACATTGTATGAAAATTAGTTTCAAGTTTAATTAAACAATTGCGATTGTAACATGAAATTATTTCTGCAGTTGTGCTGGGATGTGTTCAGTTCTTGGACAAATTGGAAAGTTCTTCTTAACAGGTGGGGGACCAGCATTCTGGCAGGCAGGTTTGCCCACTGCTACACGGGTGGGTTTTAACATGAATAAGCGGGGAGGGTCAAATGGGATAGTCAAGGACAGAGTTAAAGGGAAAGCGAGTAAAGGGATAGTTAATTACCCCAGCATTAACGGGAAAGAAAACTCACAAAGGGATAGGAGAGTATGGCTAAGTATAAGAAGTAAAATGTTCCCAATGTTGGACGAGTCCAGAACCAGGGGCCACAATCTTGAATAAAAGGAAGCCATTTAAGAACTGAGGTGAGAAAATTGTTTTTCACCCAGAAAGTTGTGAATTTGTGGAATTCCCTGCCACAGAGGGCAGTGGAGGCCAAGTCACTGGATGGATTTAAGAGAGAGTTAGAGAGCTCTAGGGGCTAGTGGAATCATGGGATATGGGGAGAAGGCAGGCACGGGTTATTGATTGGAGATGATCAGTCATGATCACAATGAATGGCGGTGCTGGCTCGAAGGGTTGAATGGCCTTCTCCTGCACCTATTTTCTATGTTTCTTAGTGGTCAGCAGTCAAGCAAAAACTTTCCAATCCCTCTGCCAGAGTTTTGGCAGTTCTCTGTAAAACCTGCATATTTCTTGAAGGATTCATGATAACTTTGGTCCATTCAGTGATATGATTATGATTATTTTTTCTCTTGTTAGGTGGCACTGTGATCCACACGCGCTGCACAGAGACGTTAGAGACCAAGACTATTCTTAGTCTGTTTGACATTCACTGTGGTACCAATCTCACTCACCCAGAGCTGTCATTCAGGTATATAATCCTTGTACTACTGCTCCCTTCTGTCTTGAAAGCAGTCACCTTCAAATCCCTCTCGGAGAAAGGTACAGGGACGTATAGGTCCACAACTTCACGGAGGGTTTGCTGTTGGGGCCACCACAACTAGTGTGTGTCTTCTGTTTTCCCCCAGGTTTATTTTTAAACATACTCTGTCTGCATAACAGTTCTTCCCAGTCAGAAGAATGCAAGGTATATGATAGTACTGATCAGTTAGTCTAACATCGGTAGTGGGGAAACTGCTAGAGTCACTTATTAAAGATGGGATAGCAGCGCATTTGGAAAGTGTGAAATCATTGGACAATCAGCATGGATTTACGAAAGGTAAATCATGTCTGACGAATCTATGATTTTTTGAGGATGTAACTAGTAGAGTGGATTTTTATAAGAGAGAAGCAGTGGATGTGTTATATTCTGGACTTCAGAAGGCTTTCGACAAGGTCCCAACAAGAGATTGGTTATACAAACTTAAAGCACACGGTATTGGTGGTTCAGTATTGATGTGGATAGAGACCTGGCTGCAGACAGCAAGCAAAAAGTAGGAGTGAACGGATCCTTTTAAGGATGGCAGGCAGTGACTAGTGGGTGCCGCAAGGCTCAGTGCTGGGACCCCAGCTATTTACAATATACATTAATGATTTGGACGATGGAATTAAATGCAACATGCGGATGACACGAAGCTGTGGGGGGGCACTGTTAGCTGTGAGGAGGATGCTTGGAGGCTGCAAGATGACTTGGATAGACTGGGTGAGTGGGCACATGCATGGCAGATGCAGTATAATGTGGATAAATGTGAGGTTATCCACTTTAGTGGTAAAAACAGGAAAGTAGACTATTATTTGAATGGTGACCGATTAGGAAAAGGGGAGATGCAACGAGACCTGGGTGTCATGGTACACCAGTCATTGAAAGTAGGCATGCAGGTGCAGCAGCCTGTGAAGAAAGCGAATGGTATGTTTGGCATTCATAGCAAAAGGATTTGAAGTACAAAGAGCAGGGAGGTTTACTGCAGTTGTACAGGGTCTTGGTGAGGCCACACCTGAGTATATTGCGTACAGTTTTGGTCTCCTAATCTGAGGAAAGACATTCTTGCCATAGAGGGAGTACAGAGAAGGTTCACCAGAGACTGATTCCTGGGATGGCACGACTTCCATATGAAGAAAGATGGATAGACTCGCTGGAATTTAGAAAGATTGAGGGGTGATCTCATAGAGACTTACAAAATTCTTAAGGGGTTGGACAGGCTAGATGCAGTAAGATTGTTCCCGAATGTTGGGGAAGTCAAGGACAAGGGGGTCACAGTTTAAGGATAAGGGGGAAGTCTTTTAGGACCGAGATGAGAAAATCGTTTTTCACACAGAGAGTGGTGAATCTGTGGGAATCTCTATCACAGAAGGTTAGTTGAGGCCATTTGTTGGCCATATTTAAGAGGGGAGTTGGATGTGGCCCTTGTGCTGAAGGGATCAGGGGGTATGGAGAGAAGGCAGGTACAGGATACTGAGTTGGATGAATCAGCCTTGATCATATTGAATGGCGGTGCAGGACTCGAAGGGCCGAATGGCCTGCTCCTGCACCTAATTTCTATGTTTCTATGTTTCTATATATGTCGACAAAAGTCATGTATTGGCCCATCATGTGGTGCTTGTTCTGTACCACAGTTCTGGAATATGGTTAATAGAAACATGGAAATTATGAACAGGAGTAAGCAATGTGGCCTTCAAGCCCACTCAACCCCTCAGTGTTTATCATGGCTGATCATTCCGAATTGAGTCCCAGTTGGGGGACTCCCCATACCTTTCTCCCCTTACTCTTGATCCCTCTAGCTACAAGAACAATATTTAACTCATGAGTATATTCAATGATCTGATTCAAATTGCATTCCATGATAGATAATTCTTGGCTCTTGTTTTCTTGGTCCTCCATATTATTCCAAATGGAATTTAAACTGGAGGTGGTAGTTCACCACTCTGGATTAAGAGTTTTCTCCCCCTCTGAGTTCTACATGACCTCAGCCTAATCCTCTCACTGTGAAACTGGTCCTGGAAACTCCCCAGCATCAGGAACATCTTACCTCTAATCTTTCCAGTCCTGATAGAACTTCTAAATTTGGTAGGTTTCTATAAAATTATCTTCCTTCGAAACTCCAGTGAATAATGACCAGATTGCTCTTCAGTTAGCCCTGCAATTCTCTACAGTTAATCTGCTGCACTTTTGATGTGTTCCCTCCATAGCAAAAAACATCCTTCCTTAAGGAAAGGTGGGCTCCTTCCATCTGCTTTAACTAAATACGACGCTTTATGCTCACCGTTCCTCTCACCTGGATGTAGATTGCCAGTGGTGTTGTCAAATCTTCAATTGAGTTTAGATTTTTAAATCCACTTATGGAGTCATATAGCACAGAAACAGGCCCTTTGTGCCCAACACGTCCACGTCAACCATCAAGTCCCATACAACTAATCCCATTTGCCAGCATTTGCCTGTAGCTCATAGAGAGGTGCCTAAATCCAGAGGGTATGTTTTTTTAAGCAAAGAAAGAGTTTTAGAGGTTTTGACATGAGAATTAAGGGACAGAGGTTTCGGGTGGGGTACGTGAGGGGGAACTTCTTTACTCAGAGGGTGGTGACTGTGTGGAATCAGCTTCCAGCAGAAGTGGTGGAGGCAGGATCGATTTTAACATTTAAGAGTAAAGTGGATAGGTATATGGACGTGAAGGGAATGGAGGGGTAATGGTCTGAGTGCAGGTAAGATGGACTATGGGAAAACAAATGTTCGGCACGGACTGGAAGGGCCGAGAGGGCCTGTTTCCGTGCTGTAATTGTTATATGGTTATATGGGTTATATAGAAATCGGAGAAAGAAAGCACATTTTGGGTTACATTGAACACACTGCCCGAGACGGAGGTCTGTTGATACAGGTACTTGTCCTGATACTTTGTAAATGGTGTGAGAGTATCTGTCTTTGGGACATGGTTTTAAAAATGTCTCGGTAACTCCTGTTCTCTGCATTAACTTAATAATTGTCACAGGCCATGAACCAAAAGCAGCGATGGGCTTGCTGAAAAATTGTAGGCGATTTTTTTTATTGTGCAGGTTTGAGGTAAATTGGCAGAAAGCATAGAGGGATAGAGACTTCAGATTCCTGCCATGGCAACCTCCATCCAACAACCAAGCCTGATTCCCAAAGAAACCCCTTGACACCGTTCTCAATCAAGAATGTGTCTATCTCTGCCTTAAAAGTAGGGCTGCCAAAACATCGGCACTGTGAGAGTTGGGTGTGAGAAATTGCGAGAGACCAAGCCCGAGAGATGCACTGAGCCACAGTCTGAAGGGCCTGTCCCACAGGCGAATCCTTTGGGTGGGCGACTACCAAGCGGCAGGGGCAACAGTGTTTGCTGTCGAGGTTATCGCGAGGTGTTGTAGGTGAATGCTAGTAAATCTAGTCTCTGACAGTCGCCTAAAGAGTCGCCTCAGTGGGACAGGCCCATAAGTGCGTGGGAATAGCGTAGATCAGGGGAGCCACGATCAACTGCATCACTCGTTGTCTAGCCCACTCTTCAAGCACACTGATCTATGCAAAAAGCTGGAGTAACATCCAATTTTTCTCACATGTGTCTGTGGGACCCCACTCCAAGCACCAGAGGCTCATTGATCTGTGGCGCTGCTCTATACTTGATTGGCTTTGTGGAGATCAGAGCCAGATGTCACTCTGTCCCGGCACTCGGCCCTACACAGCCTTGCTTGCTGGACTGGATTCAGTTTAGAGATACAGTGCGGAAATAGGCCTTTGGCCCACTGAGTCCGCACGACCAGCGATCCCACACATGAACACTATCCTACACACACTGGGGACTTTACACTTATACCAAGCCATTTAACCAGAACCTTCAGTCTGAAGAAGGGTTCTTGACTGAAAACGTTCAAAAATACCCATTCCCTTCCCTCCAGAGATACTGGCCTGACCCGCAGGAGTTACTCCAGCACTTTTTGCCTATCGATTTAAACCAGCATCTGCAGTTCCTTCCTGCACATGTACCTGTTTCCAAATGCCGTTTAAATGTCATTGTGGTAATTTCATGTGTAGAATGAAGACAAATAGAGTGTTTAGTTGTCGCAATGCAGCGACATCAGAACAATGACATTCTTAGTTCCTGCACCTTAAACAGGCCGGTGATGAAGCAACAACACATAGATTACATGTAAAATAGATTGATTTAGTTTACTATTGCCCCTGTAGCGAGGTAAAGGGAAAAGCTTTTGTTGCATGCTATCCGGTAAATGCATGCAAGCTGCTCACACTGAACAGTTATAAAGGAGAACGGGCGCAGCCTCATATTAATTAATAATCAGTAATTATTGGGTAATTTATCCGATATAGGGAGGTCCAAGTATTAAGCATTTACAACTTAATGCCCAACAGCGACGGAGACCCGGGTGTGATCCTGGTTCTCGGATGTGTCTGTGTGGAGTTTGCAGTTCTCCCTGTTGACAGCGTTGGGTTTCCTCCAGGTGCTCCTGATTCTCCAACCATTCCCATAGACATGCAGGTTTGTGGTTAATGGTCTTGTAATTGCCCCAAAGGGTGTAGGGAGTGGATGAGATAGTGGTGATAAACATAGAACCAGTGTGAAGGGGTGATCGATGGTCGGCACGGATAGAGGCGGCGAAGGGCAGTTTTCCCCATTTATCTTTGAACTCCTTATAATATTGAATCAAAATCAACTTACCTATTGGATTTGAACATAACAATTTAAAATTTTATCCCAAGGTAGCTGAGTATTTGAATGACATTTACTGCATAATCCCTGAGTTACTTCTTTGTAAATTAAAGGGCAAAGCTCATCTCTACAAGTTTCATTTTCAGAAGTTAATTTGTAGTTTATATTTTTTGCCTTTGGTTATTTGTTCCTCGGATACATGAATCAAGGACTTAACATTTAATGATGAACAAATATCAATTTAAAGACATATGTTCAACTAATCTCCGAATGAGTAATGACTATGATTTCTTTAAAACATTCCCTCTCTTCCGTCCCTCCGCACCCAAGTGGTACTAGCTTCAAAGTCATTTGTGGGAATCATTGTGTGAGGAAGGAACTGCAGATGCTGGGTTAAACTGAAGAGGAGGACAATAATACTGGATACAAGTCAGCGCGGAAAGTCAGCATTTTGGAGAGAAGAATGGGTGACGTTTTGGTCGAGCCCTTCTAAGGTTTCGGGGACGAGACCCTTCGGGGTCACGACCAGAAACGTACCCATTCCTGTTCTCTCCAGAGACATGCCTGATCCATGCGGTCCGCTAGGGGGAATTTGGCACAGAGACTTACGGCAGCGGCGCAATGCTTCCGACGCCTCGCGGCGGAACTTTGCATTGATGTGTCCATGGCCGGAGCGCAGCGAGCGACTCGCCAGGCGGCAAACATCCCCGGCTGGTTCCCCTTCCGCATCTGCCCCCACCGCTGCTTCCATCCCACCTTCCACGACAGAGCGTGAGAAATTTGTGATCAGCGTGAGAGCATGAGAATTTTTTGAAATGCCTGAGTCTCACCTCAAAGCGTGAGAGTTGGCAGCCCTGAAAGTATCCACTGACGGACTCCACAGCCCTCTGTGGCAATGAAGTTCCTCCTCACCTCCTTTCTGAAGGCGCACCCTTTAATTCTGAGGCTATGACCTCTGGTCCTTGACTCTCACACCAGTTGGAAACGTCCTTTCACGTCCATCTTTGCCTTTCATTATTCTGCAAGTAACCAGATTATCATGTGGATGTGTCCAAATCCAAATCTTGCTGTCCTTTAGGAAGAATCAGTGTTCTGTTGAATGAAAGGACGGGGATAATAGTGGGTAGAGGAATTGTGGGCGGCAGTGGTAGAGTTGTTGCCTTTCAGCACTTGCAGAGCCAGAGAACCCGGTTCGATCCCAACTATGGGTGTTGTCTGTACGGAGTTTGTACGTTCTCCCCGTGACCTGCATGGATTTGCTCCTAGATCTTCGATTTCCTCCCATTCTCCAAAGACGTACAGGTTTGCAGATTAATTGGCTTGGTAAATATTAAAACAATTATCCCGAGTGTGTAGAGGATACTGTTAATATTTCCTGTTTCCGCACTAAACTGAGGATCCTTCCTACTATTTTTATTTTTGTTCTCCGTTGCAGCCGGAGGTTCATCCTGGGAACTGGTTGCCATATAAAAGGCTCCCAAAGGGCTTTGTTTGTCATCGAGCTTGCTGTATGGATCAGGCTTACAGCCTTTACCCTAGAGACATTCAAGATCCATTTCTCGCCAAGGCTAATTAGAAGTAGTAAGTGCCTCAAGAGTTCTCTGTTTATGGGGGTAAAACTTTATAAAATATGAGGTAAATGTGTTTGGGAACCCTTGTTTTTGGTGTTGGGAGGTATAGCTGAAGAC